>CM075496.1:29097500-29600000 GCA_037950675.1 Hypophthalmichthys molitrix | reverse complement strand
TGTCTTCTGTTACTCTTATCTTATCTGTGCTTTCTCGAGCAAATGCCTCCATGTCATTAGCTAACAATAAGCTATATTCTTGCCTTGAATCAATTATTTGATTTGTCTCTGTTGTCATTCTTTTCTGAGAAGGTATCTCATCCTGAACAGGCTCATTTGTGGTGTCAACCTTTTCATTTGCTTCCTCTGTAACATCCACCTTGATTTCCTCAACTTTTCCATGTTTTTCTGTAACCACAGGTTCAATCTTTGGTATGTCAACATGTTCTTTTTGCTTTTCCAGCCTTTGTTCAAGCACTGGTGCCTTATTTGTTGGCCTATCTGCACCTGTGCCCTCTTTGGCTTTCTTGAGTGTTGCTTCTGGATACATTTTCTCCTCACTTGTAATCTCAGATTGAGCCTGAAGCTCAGTGTTCACTGTATCTGTTTCACTTGTATGTGGCTGTTCTGATAAGCCCAGAACTGAAGTAATTTCAGACTCTGGCTTTATTTCAGTTTCTGTTAACACTTCTGTTGTACCGATATGGGCCTCAACCTCGTATGCTGCACCAGTCTTGTCATTTACTTGCTCTTGTTTCTCCTTATTGGATATTAATCCTTCACTCACTTTATTCTCAACTACAGCAAGTATTTCTCCATTTTCATGGACTTGAGACTCATTTTCTAAAGATTTTGCAGAACGTTCAACTTCAGTAGCATCCATTGTAATTGTTTTAGTCTCTTCTGAAGGCTTGACTTCTTTCTCTACTTTTGAAGGTTCTTCAGTTTTTGGAGGTTCTGTTTTATCTAACAGGGGTTCTTTGAGACTGGCAAACTTCTGAGCAATTATTTCTGGTTCTTCAATTTTTAATATTTCAACAATGCCTTTATCAATCCCTGGGGTAATATTTTGCTCTAAAATTTTGCCTTGTGTCTTGGTTTTATTATTCTCTCCCTTGCCATTTTTAGTAATAGTACTTGTTTCCTGAATGTCAGCAATGACATCAGCTACTTCATGACGTTTTTCCACACTGGCCCCAGAAGCACCAATGTTTTCAACAGCATGTGGTACATCAGTCTGGATTTTCTCAGAGCTCTTTGATACAGACAGAATTTCAAATTCCTCTTTAGTTTTAATAACATCATGCGCTAAACCCCCTGTCACTTGAGCAGTCAGACTTATTTGTTCTTGTCCACTGTGATCTTCTTTATTGGTGGTTTTGCTTTGTGGCTCAAGGACTTGATCCACTTGAAGTCGTGTATCAGTGACATCACATTGCTTTTCATTTTCCCTAATATGCTTTGCAACCAAGTCGTCTGATGTGACAATTCTTCTAATGATCATTTCCACCTCTGGTTGGATTTTTGGAGCACAGTGTCCCTCTGAACAACACCCTGTGGACTCACACTGTGCTTCACCTTCATTTTTATCTTGCACACATGGTTGATCGATAGTTACTTCATCATTTTCTTCTTGTGCTCTTTCTAAACATCCAGTGAGTTCAAATTTACTTTGTGACCATGCTAATTTCCCCCCATCTTCCTTCTCTTTGGCCTCAGGTTCATTAGGAACCAATGGTATTTCATCCTTCAATATGAACTTCTCCAGATATCCATCTGCATCATCAGAATCAGAGTATCGCCTTTTGAAGGACCTTTCAGAAGCGACACTCTCCGTATCCGAAAAGTCGTCTTCTTTCTTCCGGTCTCCAATCGCGTCTTCATAAAGGTCTGAGTAATGGAAAGACATTGCTCGTGGTTCCTCAAGAAGAACAAGATCTATGATCTTTGGTGGTCCGGTAGGGAGGTATACAGGTGTGAGGATACATTCCTGACTTCCAAATAAGACTGATCCACTCTCTTTAAGAGTTTTAGTGCTCACTTTTGCTGTTTTTCCACCATACTCTTGGGGAACCACAGGCTCTGCATTCAATTTATTTCCATAAAACACTTCGTCAAGATGCTCACCTGCAATTTCAACATCACTGATGATTACAAAGGAATCCTCATCAATTGCTTCATCTGCTTTTGGTTCTTTCTGAGTCACTTGAGGTTCTTCTGGTTGGACAGTCACTTCTGGTTCAAGTTTTTCCATCGGTGTAGTGCCATCACTAGGAGCCTGTTCATCTAACAGTGTGAATTTTTCAAGGTAGTCCATATGAGTTTCATCCTTTTTGTGCTGTTTGTCAGCAGAGATCTGGAAAGAATCCTTCAAGCTTTCATTTTGCTTTATTTCCTCAACGTCTGTCTCTATGTTCACAGGACACCTATTTGTAGCTACAGGTTCATGCTTATGTTTGGATTTTATCCTTGGGGTATCATCCAAGTAGGCCAAATTCTCCACCAGTTCAGTGCTATCTTCCTCATCTACTGTAGCAAGCTTTGTTGGTACAACAATATTGAGTATTTCAAAACCCTCTGATATCAAACTAAAAAGATCTTGATCCTTGCTTCCAGTAGACGTACCATCCTCATTGCTTTCAGACCTGATATTCGGCACTGACACTTCAATCATTGCAGGTCTTTCCTCACCTATCCGACTTTTTGGCAGTCTGGAGTTTGGCTTTTTAAACCTGTCACCCAGCTTGCCTCTGCTGCTCGTTTTTTTCCTCTTTATTCTGTCTTCATCCATTATGATCACAATATTCCCCTGTGTTCCAGAACCTTCCATGCTGTATTGTTCAGATGGCGAGCTTCCTTCTGAAGCCCATGGAGTTGAGCATCTACTGGAAGCAGTCTCCCATACTATCCCACTGTCCTCGCTCTGTACCGTCACCATAGAGAAGGATGGGTCCACCATCAGACAGTGGAGTTTAGGCTTCACTGATTGATCCTGCACAACTTCCTTTAAACTAACCAAAAAGAGTTTAGAAACAGGTATGGTTCAACAAAGCAATGCAGTCTAGAATAGTGCAGTCTATGGCAGATATGGTAAGTTAAAGCATCATGGTTATGTTTAATGTTGAAACCTTAAAATGTTAAAAACGATTAGTAGAAGGTGTTAGAATATCAGCACTATCACAGACTTTATAGTGGATTTATGAACATATCAAAAACTGAACATAAAATATTTTAAAAATATTTTTAAATATTAAAAAAATGCGTTTGCGAACTTTTTTGTGGTGTTTGCGTATATATAATATACACACAAATATATACATGTATAAGCATATATTCAAAAGGGTAGCCTATTTTTGTGTAACTTTCTGTTCAAACCCTTTGGGGATTAATCACCCAAATTAATAAAATAGGTGGTGAACAATAAGGGAGAACACATTCATATTTAAAAAGACCTACGAGAAAACATTAATCCGAAAATTTATAACTAGAAAGCGCCCGTGGGAAACTACCTTTTATGAAGTTCCTCAATCTCATCTTCATCGTCGATATCTATTATTCCTGGCCCCACGTCCTGCAATTCCTCCATCTCTGGCTCTGCACCCTCACATTTCCCTTTCAAAGCAGGATCCATTTTAATAATCGAAATATGATGGTTATTTTAAAATAATAAACGGTCTTGGAGAGTACAGCTTCGTGTTGGGATCATGTCTCGTTGAGTGCAGTTCGCCTTACTCAGCGGCAGCTGTAAATAGATTACAAATATTCTTGAGCTCAAGGCTGCGCACTTGGAAATGAGTCACAGTTGTCCCCGTTCTTTGAAACCCGAGTTAAGGATATTGTCCAATATATTTCATTTCCTCTGTCAACTTTTAAACAGTAGTACATCGTTAACCATGTCATGAACAGTAAAGCTTGCGTGAAACTACAGTGGCGGTGTCCCCTGTAATATGACACGCAGAGAACACCGCCATGTCCATGAGGGACAGGAGTGGAGGACTCAGGCCACCGTAGTGTCAGTTTCCTTTGGCTTGAGCTAATTTTACTCTCTAACCCCCCATGCAGCCATAATCAACCTTCCCAAACTCATATTATGCTATGAATCAAGAATAACAACCCCTTAATGGATGTTGTAAACAAATCACCTTTACCTACCGTTGAAAGTACTGCACTGCTCAATGAAAAAACACATATTGACATGAATACAATGAATCTCTGAACATAGTAAACGTATTTGATCATATTAAAGAATTTACATTTAGAGAATTTACCAGTTCTACTTAAAATTGCTTTCTCATTTCTCCGTTTGTATTTAAAACAAATTGCTAACAAAATATGTGAGCAAAAGAGTCTTGAAGAATTCAAGACTTTAAAAAAGACAAAAGGCAAAATACAATTCCATAGTGACATTTTAATCATTTAAATAAACATTTTAAAAGACTGTACAGACTATACAAACATGACAGAACCTAAGAAATGAATAGAAAACCAACCACTGAAAGTGTCAGGTAAAAGTACTCAATTGCCAGAAAGAAAAGTGATTTATTTATTTATTTTTATATACAATTTGGGGTTTTTGGGGAAAACAAAGATCACAGAAAAGTTGTGCATAAAGCAAGATTTTCTTTTGTTGCTGTTTTGCTTGAATTAAATTCAGTGAGCTGGAAAAGGATTAATAGCTAATAAACCCAAAATTGCTCAGAGAATAAATGCTTTTGCAACAGTAAATTCATTTTCTGAATACAAACTGTGTACCATATGGGCAAAAGATATTGCTCAGTGTCTTACATGTACATCTCAGACATAGACACTGATGCTCAGGGACGACCTGATTATATCCCCGTCAGCTCAATGGATTTGGCTCAACACATTCCAAAAGGTCCAGTATACCCAAAAGCCCTCTGTAAAAGTCTAAAGCATATCTTCTCACAATGTCCAAATGGTATTTGAAGACGCCAGATTTAATCCATTCTGTATGTTTATTCTTACTTATCCGAGGGCAGCCTAAAGTCTTGCTATCTTTTTGTTCTTGTGTTTTTGAGGGGCAGGATGAAGTTGAGATCTTTTCGCTGCTGCAGAACCTGGTAGGACTGTAAATGATCGATAGAAGAGCTCATTACCAACATGAACTCAGTGCTGCAGCAAAAGGCAATGTTCACAAATAAGACTGGAAAAGCATTTTGCAAATGTTACTATACATTCCAGTTATTCTGTAGTAGACATTATTTCCCCATTCCTTAAGATATCTTTTGCTTCCTTAAAAGTCAGAAGCAGCTCTGTGAACTTGCATAAATGCAGATAAATACACAAAAAACAATTTAATACTATATTACAAACCTGAAATGATCTCTTCTTGTAAGATAACACATATATATATATTCAAGTTCTAATACACTGAAAGATGACTACTGTTTTTCAGATTTCACTCTTAGACAAATATTTATAGAACTACATATGCCATATTACAATGAATATTGTATGGTAAAACACTGACATGCTTAGATTTGGTCACATGCAATCCACGCTCCAATCCAGAAGGGGGTGTGCGGTAATGCAACGCTGTTTGCTAACCGCCTCAACAGGAAAAAGCGCAGAAGAACAGACGATCTAGGCATATATGCAAATATTTATGTGTAATCTCTCAATCAGTGTTTCAACCGCGGAAAGACATCAATAAAACAGTTTGAGAATAATATCTCACGTAGCATTACATTTACTTCAGGCAAGTCATTCAGTGTCCACAGCATGTTAATTCACTAGAGAAATGAACTCTAGAGAAAAGCACTTCACTAAATATATGCACTATATTAGCTTATATATTCATTATATTTACTTTACCTGTTCGTAATATCTTAATTATTGAATATATGTTTAAATAAATTATCATGAATTGGATATTTAATAATTTTATAATTAGATTTAGAAGTTAATGCAAAACCTTCCTTATGTGCAATTTGTTTTTGTTTTTTTAAGTGTTGATTATTATATCTAAAAATAAATAGCAACTGAATTTAATAGTTTGTGCTCTGTTGTTAATTGTAAAATTTAATATTATAGTAATGTGCAAGAAAGTGCTTCCTGTATATAGTTTACAGCATTAGCTGAGATAGCTTGTTTTTATCCTTAAGAACATGTAAATTATCATTGAATTTATTTAAAGAGAGAGACACAATTTGTTCAGTAAGCCACTGTTTAATAAAAAAAAAAAGAAGAAAAAGGCAATTTTATGTTTAGTTTTTTCCCCAATGCCGTAAAGAACCCGCACGAACCGTGACTTCAATACCGAGCAACATACCAAACCGTCAAGTTTGTGTACCGTTACACCCCTATTTAATACTGATAAAAGGAGGCTTACCTCTATGAATTGTGCTTTAATGGCTTCAAACTTAACTCTCTCATGAACTGCTCTGGCTGTGTTTGTACGATCAAATGGTTCTGAAACAAAGTATAAATATTCATGTTCTATGGGATAAATAAACGTTACAATAAACCACTGTTATTCTTGCATATTCTTTCAGTCCATGATGTACAAAGATTCTGTGAATGTTTACCTTCTACACAGATGTACTTCTCTCTCCATTCTCGGCAGCTGGTCTTGGGGAAAGTTTTTGCCTCACGCACAGAGATCACATACTTATCCCATCTGTGGAAATATAACAATGAACAGTAAAGACATGCTCGTCAATGTCAATGCATTCAGACTTGTTTATTCAAAGATACACATGCACATATCAAGTGTTATGAGCATTAGAGCAGGCCATCTGGACCAGGGAACGGCAGAATTTCACCTGCTGTTGTCAATCTAGCAAAGTGACATGAAACAGGAGCCTTGCAGGTGGCTTAGATTTAGGTTAGTTTTTGTTAGCAGCACTGGCCCCTGTCTATCACAGGTGAATATAACCTGCTATGTAAACTGGAAAAGAAATATTACATATTTGATTGATAATTATTATGTTATTCCACTACAAATTCAAAGACAACAAAGTAAATCAGGTAGGATACAAAGTGCTGTGAACTAAAACTAGTTCTCACATGCATTTAATAGCTTACTAGCGTAGTATAATTTTAGAATGTTTTCTCGTTTTGCCGTAAATATAGGTTTGACTTGTGCTATGAAATCAAAAATGTTTCTTACTTGAAAACAGTGGCATAGTACTTCAGGAAACCCAAGAGCAAGTCTCCCAGTGATGATTGGTTTTTAGACACAAAGGCCGGAATATTGCTTGGTCCACTTGGCACAAGATGAATGTCCATCTTAGGGTTGAAGCACTCCTGCAAGAAGTGGTTTCAGCATGATTTCAAAAAGCAGCAAAAAACATTTATGCGTAATTCATTCATTTATTAGACAATTTGCTTACTGGATAATCCATTTGAAGGCATGGAATGACAGGATCGGGAAGGGCTATTTGAGGTTGAAACAATAACATTTAGAACTGAACAAAAGCAGAAAAGCATAACAAAAGAAAAGGTTCAAAGCTTGCAGATTTGGTAAGAAAAGATTTAGTGCAGTAGATCTTAACTTATCTTAACTTAATCCAATATTTTATTATATATATATATATATATATATATATATATATATATATATATATATATATATGCACACACACACATACAAACACATTATATATATATATATATATATATATATATATATATATATATATATATATATATATATATATATATATACATACATACACACACACACACACATATAATAAAAAGACTTACTCTGAAGGTAGTGCAGGACCATAAGAACCAATGTGTAGCTGCTCAGCGTTCCTCGGCTAGCATCATTGATGCAGTGGTGATTGGCCCATTTCTTTATTACAAGGATGACAGGACGAACACGTTTTTCGACTGAAATAAATATAAACTAGAATCAATTAAATCTTTTCACAAATATTAATTCAACTAGGCACACAATTCTGAACTTTTCTGATCTTACCATAGGCGTATGTCCGCAGTAAGAAGGTGTTTCTGATACCAACAGTGTTGTTGAAGTTCAAGTCAAACTCTACACCACTGGTATGCAAAAGAATTCCAAAACTGTGGTTAGCTGTTGTATTGATCTTTTGATTTCAGATGACATTGTCTTTCATCACTTCCCAGTAAACAATCAAACCTGTTTGCCTGCTACATTTGACTTTGTCATTCTTTGTATGTTCATACAGTACACTACGGATCAAAGGTTTGGGTTTGGCAAGAATTTTTAAAGAGTTAGAATTTATATTTTTGGGTGAACTATCATTAATTACTCACCCTCATGTCATTCTATACCCGTAAGCCCTTTGTTCATCTTCGGAACACAAATTAAGATATTTTTGATGAAATCCGATGGCTCAGTGAGGCCTCTATTGCCAGCAAGTTAATTAACACTTTCAGATGCCCAGAAAGCTACTAAAAACATATTTAAAACAGTTCATGTGAGTACAGTGGTTCAACCTTAATATTATAAAGCGACGAGAATACTTTTTGTGCGCCAAAAAAACAAAATGACGACTTTTCAACAATATCTAGTCGTGGGCGATTTCAAAACTGGCAGAAACACCATCACTATATATTGTTGAAAAGCCATTATTTCGTTTTTTTGGCACACAAAAAGTATTCTCGTCGCTTTATAATATTAAGGTTGAACCACTGAACTCGCATGAACTGTTTTAAATATGTTTTTCGTAGCTTTCTGGGCACTGAAAGTGTAAATTAACTTGCTGGCAATAGAGGCCTCACTGAGCCATCAGATTGTATCAAACATATCTTAATTTATGTTCTGAAGATGAACGAAGGTCTTATGGGTGTAGAACGACATGAAGGTGAGTAATTGATGACATAATTTTCATTTTTGGGTGAACTAACACTTTAATATAGAATTTTTTTTTGTATATATTGTGTACTTTTAAGTATTCTTTGATAAATAGTTTTTACTTTCACTTTTTATCAATTTATTACATCCTTGCTAAATAAAAATATAAATTTCTTTCTATAAAAATTGTTTAAACGGTAGTGCAGGCACACCTACTCTTGACCACAAATACGCCACAAAAGCTGCAAAGACTTACCTGACTCTGTCCCTAAACTTCAGAATGGGCACTTTGGCTCTGATGAGCTGAGGCCTCTCAATGTAAGCTGTGAAACAGAGATCATGCCATATTATTGGACGACATAAAGCCATTGTGAATATAAAGTAAAACTACTGTAGACGAATTCATGGCAGAAACACTTACACAGCTTGTAAAACAATTTCCGCACAAGACTAAGAACATATACCGCATCTGTTCTGTGGTTTACCTACAGAGGAATATGTAGAGAGTTAAATCTACAAGACAGAGCAAACAAAAAGCATAGAATACACCCTCTAGAATACACTTACTGCTCCCTCTTCGATGACAAGACAAAGATCAGCATCACTGGTGCGACTACCAAAGCCATTTAAAGATGACCCGGCCAAGAAGACTTTTGCACCTTGACAAAATAGAAAGAAAAGATTGAAATGGAGAACAATTTCATGAAGAATGCACATAATGCTAGAGAATATCCCAATCATAATTTCTGCAAATATATGCGTAACATACCTGGGAAGATTGTCTGGATATCCCTCTGCAGCGCTGCTCGGCAATGTTCCTTCTTCTCCAGATCATCATTCTGTTGCTCACAAGCATGAAACAGGTTGAGAATCTGCTGACTTAGCTATGGACAAAGAAAAATAAATATAATACTTAATACTGTAAAATATAAATTTACTTTTCTACACTCATATGACTACACCCTTAAACCAAAAGAGTGATGTCATAGAAGAACAATTCTACGTTCCTTTCTGTGAACAATTCTTATTTTCTTAGAGTGGAGAACATTTTAATAATCTATAGAACCTCTTTCCACTTTAAAGAACATTTTGTGCAATGGAAAGGTTCCATGGATGTTACAGGTTCTTTGTGGAACCATCACAATAAAAGACCTTTATTTTTTAAGCGTGCAAGTCAGTCAGCATTTATGGTTTTAACTGCATGTTCACCTTATCATTAACTGAAGATGGGTTAAAGGTGCTCTGATGGGATCCCTCTCTCAGAGATGGTACACAGCCTCCTGGTTTAGAGGTGGGAGATGAGCATGTGGGGACACTGGAATAAGAATTACACGCTTCTCTGCCTGTCACTGGTCCAGCCACCGGTTGAGAGGTGAAGTTGGCATTTCTGGCAGGCTGGTTGCTAGGACCTGGAGAAGTGAAGCGCTGTTTCTTGAGGTCATTCTGACTCTGATTGGGTCTCCTTCTCCTGGCACAGTAAAAGACATGCTGCTTGAGGCAGAGAACTTAAAACATACCAATGATTGAAATACAGATTAGCGACAAGAATTCCAGTGGTTTGTGGTCACATATTCAAGATGCCAGAGTGCTGCTCACTTTCTCTTGCTTCCTGTTACTCCATTTGGACTGCAAGAAACATCCGGCGGTTCCACTGGTGTCCATTGGTAAGTTGGAATCAAACGAGGAACACTCGTCGGTGGACCAATGACGCTACGGTGATAGTGAATTAATCAAATGAATTCATAGAACATATGCATAATTTCAAACCCACAACCGTTGTCATTTCACTGATGAATATTCACTCACTTTGTTACATTCAGATGGGCTTCAATTCTCTGTTGCTGGGACACAGTGTGAGGTAGAATGTGCTGGGATAAATGTTCAGATGGCCCATCTTTATGGGAGAAGATATAAGCTCTAGGGAACATCCTCCTCAGCCAGAGCAAACATCTAACGTTACTGCCTGCACTAAACAATATCACAACCAATAAATAGATGTCTGAAAAGTCCGACAACAGATTGTATTTAATATGTTATTCTTACCATCTTATCTGTGATTTTAATTGTCACAAAAACTTTCAAAATTCAACGACAGGATAAAAACAATAAATGTCCATAGTAAAGTTATGGATAAAAACAATAAATGTCCATAGTAAAGTTATGGATAAAAACAATAAATGTCCATAGTAAAGTGAACGACACCCAACCAAATGATACAGGAAACTTTTTTTTTATAGTGGTTCGTGATACATTTTTAATTGAGAGATTTTGACCTTCGTACTGTCTCGAAAAAATTAATTGAACATATAACATTTTAATTAATAAGTAAATAAAAAAAAAAATAAGCATAACATGCAGCTGATTAGCCAACGAGCGCTTGACATAACAGCAATTTGCTAGCTTATAATAACAGTTTAAGACCAACTGAAAAATGTTTATAATAACTGCATTCGATTCTTTTAATGTAATAACTGAAGAAACTTACCAGTGTAGCAGGCAGGTTTGGTAAGAGAAACAAGAACACGCGTGTATAAAAATATCAAAACACCATTTCCTCTGCTTCCGGGTTATTGCGCACGCGAGCTTGTATTTTCAAAATAAAAGACCCGTGTGACAACACATGGGGTGGTAGAAAAATGTCTTTAATTCTACAAATATAATTCATGAAATCGTTTATAAAACAGAACATATCTGTTTTGCCGTGGAGTTAATCTGTTAGCTAACACTGAAGGCTAATTGTCTTCGGTTTCCTTGGTGTTTTCCAATTTATGAGTAGGCCTAAATATGGGCCTGCTGTGGTAAACATAATTGTCTGTTTAGTTCTACAGCATAAATTAAAAACGTCATATCTCAAACTTTCACATTTTAAATATATTAATATTAAATATATAAAGAACTTTAAATTTAAACTTGCTAACTAGTTTCTTTACAACTACAGTAGTTGTTCAGTTTGAAAAGCATATAAACTCACATCTTTGTGTTAGTTGTGACAAATATTTGTGGGCTGCATTTGCATTGGTATTCCCCAATGCTGTTATACGTTTAACTGTGTTCTTTGTTCACAGCATTACACCTTTAACTGTATTCTTTGTTCACTGTGTTCCAAACTATGCAAGTGGAAATGGAAGCGGAGTGAATTTGCCTGGAGTTGGAGCATTTTCCTCTGCTCAAGGATCACTCTCAAACTGGGTGGATTTCTTGATAAAAACTTGATGCTTGCTTCTTTTGGAAACATTTTCACTGGCAAAAAAGAATGATACAAAACTAACATTCATATTTTATGTCTGAACACCTCTTACATTTTTGAACTGTTGTTTAAAAGCAATATAACACTTAAGCATGCTGTTGTACTGAATATCAGCCTGTGGCCTGGCTGTGATCATTCTGTGCAAGATCAACAGCTCTTTTGCTAGTTTTTAAATTGACAAAAAAGAAGTGAGGAAGACAGAGAGAAAAAGACAAATATCCTGAATCAAGAACACCATAAAAAAGGTGTAAAACCCATACACAAAAGGGGTTAGAAATAAAATGGTTAACTCTTCATTTCATCATCTTTTGATAGTTTTAGCCACTGAAGAGATAAAACGAATATTTAAAAAAACAGTAGCTAATTAGAATTCAATTTACATTTCAATAAAGTTATAACAAGGAAATTATAATTGTTACATCTCTCCTTAATTAAATAAACACACGAACACACACTGAATTATGATGTTGATTGTCGTAAAATCCTAGGATGAAAAAGTGGCAAGTGTTTTGTAATGGGAGAAGAGCGTGCCAGGGGGCGTTATTGTGGGATATTGTGTGGTATGTGTTATGACCATCGACTGACAGTAGATTCATCTAGCCACACGCCCACTGAGAGAGAGAGGCAGCGGCTCTTTATTCACCCCAGCGCTACCGTTACCTCGCGCTCTTCAAAAATACCATATTCTAACCGCAGAGATGCGAGGTGAGCCCGTCGTTTGCCAAACTAGCTGAAATTGGGCAGTATTAGTGGGCTATTCGCCGTGGGATTCATTCCGTGCATCTGACAGCCTACATACACAGCGCGTAATGAGAGACGCAGAATGCCGCTGCTCATAATGTGACTGACCGCGCGCACCGCATCCAAAGCCGCTACATTCAGCTGGAAGAAGAAACTCGGTAATCAACAAATCGCATCTCGTCTCAGGAGAGAAAAACAGCAACATGGGGTAAGTTGCTTGTAAATGGCAAAACACATACTGTAGAAATTGGCAGCGCAGAGCCTGATTGTTTTATGAGGACAGGGCAGAACGTAAAGGCAGTTATTCATGTTCATGAACGCCTTCAGTGTCCTTTATAGTGTGCATAGGAATGCAAAATACTATATTATAATGCTGAATATATTTATGTGCGTTATGTATTAAAATATGTTGTGATATACAGTTTTTACATAACCACACACTCTAAAATGTGAGTTTGGGTATACACTTTTAATTGATAGTTCATTTTTCATTCACTGGGGTGATCATTTTTGATCACTGAGACCACAGTCTGTTGGTCAGCTGTGTATTATTTTTTAGGCAAATGATAACAAGCATGTACTCTGAATGAGAATGAACATTAGCTAATTTCATATATTGATGTTCTGCAGTGCCAAAGGCCTTTAATCTCGTCATGCTTATGTAATCTACATTTCAACAGAGCACCGCTGCATGGCACAGCCTCATCAATACAATTTTGGAGCCAATATGGCAATGACATCTGAAATAACTGTTCATGCTAGTGGAATTTCCAAAGCTCAGTTGGAGATTGACCTGAAACATAGATTTTAAATAAAGGTGACCCAATACATGGCTATTCAATCTTATAAAGGGTCTTCTGCTTACAGTTTGTTTCGGTCTCTATCTTTTCCGGGGTAGCCCGCATGTAGATATTCTCAAAGATTTTCCCAAGGTAGTCTTTGATCAGTGTCTTGGAAGTGATCATCTTTTCATTTTAAATGTGTTATTATTACATAAAGATTGATCTTCTTGTGGTGGCAAAGCATTTTCCTTTTAATAAATAAAAAACTTGAATTGCTTTAAGGCCCCTCTTCTTTATTCTTAATTAAATTATAACCGTTGAAAGATTCAAGGGAGTGTATTACTCTGGAGAAAGTCATTCCCACTTCCTACTCAATTCAGTGGCACACAATTTAATTTATTATATTGGTTGTTATGTAGCTTGCTAACATTACTGAACAGCCATTGTTAAGGCAGTAGTGAGAGTAATAGGCCTGTATAGGGGCTTTTGGGGCTTTCCACAGGTCCGCCCCCTGCTGAACGCACTGAAGAATTAATACAACATTTGCAATTTCTCACAAGCAGTGCTTCATTGTAAATTGAAAAGTAATCCAATTTGCTTATTAGAACAGATGATTTGAATGATTTAAATGATCCACCTTTTCAAAGTCAAGCTTGACCATGCTACCAGTACCAGATTATGTAACTAACAAAATACCTTCTTATCCATGTATGTCCTCTACCTGTACATGCTATTATAGATCACTCAAGCTTGAAATGTGACAGAAGTTTGCTCTTCTTTATTGTTGCTCTATTATTTGGTCAGAAAGACAGATGTTGAAAATGATAATGACTGCTAGCTCTGAATGGTGGTGGGTTGTTGAAGGTGGGTGGTGTGAAATAATCGGTGTTGATGTTAATATGGAGCTGGCTGCGTTTGATTCCTTATATAATTGACTATCACTTACATTTAACATTGGACAGTCTCCGTTTCAAGATACATTTGACTGTTGAATCCAATGGATTCTATGATCAACCTGTTCAAAATTGTTTAATAATGGCTTGTAACAACATTCACATTTTCTTAGATTGCTCTGAGGGTTTGGGTTTTCAGAAACATTTTAGTAGTTTTTATTTTCCTTTTTAAATTCAGGCTGTTCTCCCTTCCTATTTTTTCTGTGTAGGCGGTTGACATTTAACTGCGAATTGATGGAACATGAAATGGAAAAAATCTTAGCAAACAAGATATGAAAATCATGATGTTTATACTGTTGGATACTAAGAAAAAAACATAAGATACTTGAATAGTTTGTATTTTAACCTTCCTTCCTTTTTTTTTTTTTTTTTTACATTTTCTGTCATATAGTGTGACAGATTATACACTGGTTAAATATATAAAAGCATTTTTTAATACAAGAAACAACACATTTTCATTTTAAGTCATTACTGGAATTGATAAATGTATTATTAAGTAAATAATTTTGTACATTAATTTATGCATTTCACATTTTGCTTTAGCAACACAGAATGCTGTTACAATTTAAGGCATTTTAATTTTACTGTGATAAATATATTTGATGATTTTTTTTCTTCTAATTTACACCAAATACGTTTGTCACACCACAAGATAATTTGCCTTTATGAGAAAATGTATTATAGTAAATGGAATCCAAACACATGTACATAAGCAAATACATTTGAGCAATAATCAGAAATAAAACATCCTGACAATTTTCAAGCCAGCTGCAATAGCAATATGACTCTTTCCAGTCTATTTACTGTTTCATTCTTTCCCTAAGGGTGCCTTTAATTTATTACTTCATATTCATAAGTCTGTTTTATTTGAGTGAGATCAGAGAAAAGCATGTTTGGGTTATTTACACAAAATTTTGGACGGAAATGTTCCAATATACTCAGCTAATGGATTGCAATCACAAAATAAACATATTTTAATGTACTACATTTTAAATGGTTATGACCCTATGGACAAAGAAGCATGTGATGTCATGTGAACCACCCATGTATGTGACTGCAACTGCATTTTAATCGAATTTAAATGCTAATTATGCAACAAGCCTTTGATGCTCTTCAGAGATCTTCCGCCTCCACGGTGCAGCGTAAGCACTTCTCCGTACTCCACAGCTCTCTCCCTCACCTCACTTAAGCTATCCCTGCTCCTCTTCCTTCTCTTTTCCTTCCTCTTCCTTCGCAGTTTCTCTCATTTCTGCTCAACAGCCCAGCAGCAGCTGATTAGAAGCACACTAATGTAATTGAATATGGTGATTAATTATCCTGGGAATAGGAGCAACAAACCGCCTGTGTCTGTGTTTGCGATATTGCCCGCTTTCCCCCATTATACTTCCCGCTTCTGATCCTGTGTTTTAATAAGCTGGATGGAATATTAGAGTATATTGGGATTGAATGGGATTTTTTTCCGGGATTTGAAGGGTGTTATCTGTAGAATTGGGTCAAAGGAGTGTAGGGTATGGGAATGGTATGGAAAAGCTCCATCTGTTGATGATTGAGCATACAGTAGTGGAGACATATGCCCTTTGACATTGATTCGAGGCCAGTTGCTTTTAGAGTAGTATGTTGGGAAAGGGCCAATGAGCAGGCTATATTGTAGTGGGCTTCTCTCTGTGTTTGGATTTGGATTTTGAAGCAAAGCATTTCTCTTTGCAATTACCTGAAACTTGAAGGGCATTACTGAACTTGCTATGTAACGTATCTGATCTATCCAGAGATACAGCTGAGACTGTCAATGATTTTGACCCTGATGCATTTGTTAGAGCCCTGTAGAGATCTTTTGACCATTGGTAAATTTATCCAAAAACACTTTACGATGAGGTTCTGTATGTTAATATTGTGTAAATGTAATAGCTAACATGAAATCACCACAAACCTTAATTTTACAGCATTTAAATATCTGTCAATGTTAATTTCTACACTGTAAGAAAATATTTTCATGATTTGTTATCATAAAATTTTTTTTATTAATTAATGTAGTTCAGATAAAATAATATTTTGAGTTGATTAAACCAATCGCCTTCATTGTATTAAAGGGTTAGTTCACCCAAAAATGAAAATAATGTAATGTATTACTCACCCTCATGCCGTTCCACACCCGTAAGACCTTCATTCATCTTCGGAACACAAATTAAGATATTTTTGTTGAAATCCGATGGCTCAGTGTGGCCTGCATAGCCAGCAATGACATTTCCTCTCTCAAGATCCATTAATGTACTAAAAACATATTTAATCAGTTCACGTGAGTACAGTGGTTCAATATTAATATTATAAAGCGACGAGAATATTTTTGGTGCGCCAAAAAACAAAATAACGACTTTGATTTCAAAACACTGCTTCATTAATCTTCGGAGCGTTATGAATCTTTTGTGTCAAATCATGATTCGGATCGCGTGTCAAACTGCCAAACTGCTGAAATCACGTGACTTTGGTGCTCCGAACCGCTGATTCGACACAAAAGATTCATAACGCTCTGAAGCTTCCTGAAGCAGTGTTTTGAAATTGGCCATCACTATATAAGTCATTATTTAGTTTTTTTTGGTGCACAAAAAATTTTCTTGTCGCTTTATAATATTAATATTGAACCACTGTACTCACATGAACTAATCACTGAGCCATCAGATTTCAACAAAAAGATCTTAATTTGTGTTCCGAAGATGAACAAAAGTCTTACGGGTGTGGAACAGCATGAGGGTGAGTAATAAATGACATTATTTTCATTTTTGGGTGAACTAACCCTTTGACTCAAATTTTTAAATTCAATGAAGAATGAACTCAATTTTAAGGCAACCAGGTAACTAAAAAATCTAGGGGTGATTGAGCTTTTGCCATAGCCGCACCTAAACTTTGGAACACGTTACCGATCCATATTAGAACTGCACCAACATTGCATATTTTCAAATCAAAGTTAAAAACGTATGTTTTCACTAAGGCCTATGACTTGTGATGTTGTTTGTTGTCTGATGTTTGCTTGGTTTGTATATGTGTTTTTATAAGTCCTTTATAAGTCATTGTACAGCACATTGGTCAACTGTAGTTGTTTTTAATTGTGCTTTATAAATAAATTGAGACTTGAGACTTGAACTTACTTTTTTAAGTTAAACCAACAATTATTTTTTACAATGTACCTATACTGATACACTGTTTAAATAATAATTCGTATAAATTAACACTACTTTATGTATTTTGAATATACATGAATCAACAATGAACAATAGTGTATTTATTTATATTTAGATTTTTTCAAGTCAGCATGAAATCTGTGCATCATCTGTGCATGTGTTTAATTTAAAAAAAATGTTTTAACCTCTTAATGTTAAACCAAAATGTCATAACTGGACCTTTTTGTGAAAACACATTCTCTCTGGTGACATCTCCAATCATTTAGCCTGTTTAAAGCCAATGTTCATCTGCCTCCGCTTTTGAGTGCAACATCTACTTCTCAAAATTCAATCAACAACCAGTGGATAGAACCAAGCACCCGTCCTACATTTTTACTTTTTTGAAAATCCATTATACACGAATGTAAGTCACAATACAGAAGAAAAGATCTGTCATTACTTCCATTTCATAGCTACTTTTTAACATAAGAGCAGGTGCACTATAGATATTTGACCTCTATCTCTATAGCTATAACTGTATGCAAGTTAGTTGCTGTTTTTTTTTTCTTCGCTACTGCTTGAAATAAATCTGAAATCTACCACTAAACAAAATCATTATTGTAAACTTACTATAGTAAATGAGGGTATGGCAAGAACATTTCGAACACCGATTTTTTATGTACTCTCTCAATAATGAAAATGTACACTGTAAAAACACTGTAAAAATGGTAAAAATGGTTGTTCATACCGCATGTATTAACTAGTTAATAATAATGAATTGAACCTTACTAAGAAGTGTTGCAATGTGAATGCTAATTGCTGATGACATATGTATCACTTGGAATGAGGATAAATGTGTAATTGTGTTGAGAAGAATGAGAAAAGTTCAGAGTGAGACAGCTCATCTGACTGGGATTCCAGGTTTCTTTTGTTCTCTTCAGCAATGATTGCCTATTATTCTAGAGTGGTTATTCCTTCCTGCGTGTGGTCCACATGCTTTTTTTGTTTTTTTTTTTTGTTGCCCAAAGTGATGATAATGTTCACAAAACTGACCTTCATTTTACACTGTGCATGCATGGCCTCCAAGATGATTAATTCCTTAAAGGGATAGTCCACCCAAAAATGAAAAATGTCATCATTTACTCTCCCTCATCTTGTTCCAAAACTGCACCTGTATGACTTTGTTTCTTCTGTGGAACATAAAAGAAGATATTTTTGAGAAATGTCTCAGTGTTGTTTTTGTTCATACAATGAAAGTCAGTGACATCCAGTGTTGTTTTGAACCTCATTGACCTTCATTGTATGGACAAACACTTTTGAAACCTTGTTTAAAATATCTTCTTTTGTGTTATACTGAAAAAAATAAAGTCATAAAGGTTTAAAACATCATGAGGGTGAGTAAATGATGACACAATTTTCAGTTTTGTGTAAACTATCATTTTGCAGGGTGTATTGTTGACTTTTTGTGTTGTTATCGGAACCTTGAAATGCAGCATTGGAAAACTTGGCTGGGGCGTTTATGAAATTCCACCCGTGCTCTTAGACTAAAAGAAGTAATATGCATTAGTTTATCTAATATTTATGTTACCTTTGTCTATGTGTGATTATCAAATTAAGCTAGGGTGTCTGGGAAAAGAGCCTTGATAAGCTCTTAGTGTGGTCCAACGTGTGTGCTTGGACATACTTCCAACAGCAAAGATCAGGTCAGTAGGGGTGGGACTGCACAGATTACTGCGTCCCTGACTATATTTAGTGTCCGTCCCACACGGCCCCAGCCAAACAGCTGCCATATCAGCAGGGCGTTGAATGGTCGCCTTGCACTGCTAGCAGGGCACCAATGTGTCTGACTGGTTAGGCGAGACCCAGGTTTCTACCTGGGTTAAAGCAGCAAGATGGAGGCTGAAGAAATGGTGATCCGTCTACCTGGACGTTCCAGCGCGCCTGGCGGCATCGGCGAGACAACAGTGCTCAGGCACAAAGAGGTTCACCACTTTTTTTTCCTACCTTTCAGGGAGCAGCCCATCTACAGCACCCGAGCACACGTCTTCCAGATAGACCCCAACACTAAGAAGAACTGGATGCCCACCAGCAAACATGCGGTCACTGTATCTTACTTCTATGACAATACCAGGAACGTGTACAGGATCATCAGCTTGGATGGATCAAAGGTAACGTGGTGTTTTTTTTTTTTTTTTTTTTACTGATGTGGATTCATGCTCTTTGGTACTGTAGGAAAGCATCCATTGTGAATGTAGGGAAATAGGTCCTATAATATTTTCTTCTCAATCTGGTGGAGATTAAAGGATTGTCTTTGGTTAAGGAAAAGCATCTGATAATGCTTTTCAAATCTCAAAAATATAATGTGTTTGATGCATTCAGTTGAATTAGCCGGACCCTTTTGTGCTCAAGAGATTTGAGGGACCGACCTGTTGGAGATTGCTATCAAACATATTCTCCTGGATAGAAGTGGATTATTTCACTCTCCCTGTGGAGAGCAGCATGCACTTGAATTGGTCACTGCTGTGCAACCTTATACAGTGGATGTAATGGCCCAATATTTCAGGAAACAGTAGTAATCAATAGACAGTAGTAGCGACTCTACATCCGCTAGAGTAAGTCTATCCATTTTACTGTTGGCTATTTACTCTTTCTAAGGCTTTCTTAGTTTCACCCATTTATTTTAATGTAGATGTTGTAATTGTCAACAATACTTTGAATCAGACCACTGCAGACCATGTATCTCCACCATCCTCCTGAAATCTCACTTTAGAAATCAGTCATGTGGTTTTATATGTCAAATGACACAATTAGTTTATAAATCACAAGTATTGCTTCTGCAGGAGAGGACACAATACAAAATAATGCTTTCACAAACATTATATGAGCATTGTATGGTGTTTTATGTGCAGTCATAACCCTATCTCAATAGTTCCTCTACTTTAGCAGAGGAGGATTTAAAATAGCTCCCGCAGTATGTCTGAATGTGCTTGTGAGTTGGGATGCTCAGCCCTCCCCTTAGCTTTTGGTTTCAGAGACAAAAATAACATGTGAACCAATGCACTTTGCACTATGACTGTTGACACCTACACAAAAGCGCACTGTTTGTTCAGCAGTTGATCCTGTTTGATCCATGTTGAGTTTTGTGGAGACCTTAGGATCAATGACATGATGCTCAACTTTATGTCTTTAGTACAATGACTTGAATACACCACTTCTATGATGAGCATAATGACAAGCATTATTCTAGTTTTGAGGCACGAAAAGTAAAAAACAAAAACAAAGTGTCAATAAAAGAATGAAAATGACTGTGAAAAGATTTATATTTTGAATAAATGCTGTTCTTTTTAACCTTTTATTCATCAATGAATCCTGAAAAAAGTGTCACAGGTTCCAAAAAAATATTAAGCAACACAACTGTTTTCAACATTGATAATAACTGAGTATCAAATCAGCATATTAGAATGATTTCTGAAGGATCATGTGACACTGAAGACTGGAGTAATGATGCTGAAAATTCAGCTTTGATCACAGAAATAAATTATATTTTAAAGTATATTAAAATAGAAAACCATAATTTTAAATTGTAATAATATTTCACAATATTATAGTTTTTTCTGTATTTATTATGAAATAAATGCAGCCTTAATGAGCATAAGAGACTTCGTTCAAAAACATTAAAAATAGTAATGTTTCCAAACTTTTGACTGGTAGTGTGTGTGTATATATATATATATATATATATATATATATTTTTTTTTTTAATTATTATTTAGATTATTTACACATGTATTCAAATGCTAAAACATAGCCAACTTTTTATATATTATTATTAAGATGTGTACACAAATATTTAAGGTGTAAGGAAAATATGTTATTGCTTTGTAGTTTATGGTTATACCATATGACATTTTTAATTATTTTTATATACAATTATTTGTCATTTGCCATCCCAGAAACCTTTTAAATATACAACTAATAGTCTTAGCTTCATTTAGGTATCTGTCAACACTAGCAAAAAAAGTACCATGGTAATTCCAGGATATTTTTTGAATTACTTTAGAGTATCTGAATACCAAGATACATACAAATGCTAACCATTTAGTACCATCAAAGTATTATGTTTTACCTTCTGATATGATCTCCGTCCCATGGTACCATCACCATACTTTTTGTAAAGAAATTAGGTGGTGGTATTGCAAAATATGGAGATCCACAGTTGCATACAGCATTATGTCTTAAATGTTACTTTTCCTTATGAGACTGGGACAGGGAATGGGGTCAACACAGCAGCTGTAATTAGAGTCTGATCTTAAGTCCAGTCTGAGCCCTGCAAGGAATTTAAGTCATGCTCACAGTGGCTGAAGGTATTAGCAGGATGCTACATTGATTGAAGAGCTCATGTTAAGCCTGACATAATATTTAAGCTTTGACCATGCCTGTGTGTTCTCCCTCTACCCCTATGCAATTTATTCTGCCCTTACTTTTATATGGCACAGCTGATTGTGGTCCTGTCACTCTGAATGACAGAGACTTGTCACTTAAGCCTTGTCTTTATCTGAACCACCGTTGACCTATAATAGGCAATAGCAGAGCCAGCAGTAAGGTCTCTATTCGCTGAGTGCTATTCACATTATCTTGGATATAACTTCATTTGATGGTATCTGATCAAGTGCAGTTTCCTTTTAGCTTGGACTCTTCTCTGAACCCTTTCCTTTTGACTTTTTTGCCAATTTATTAAAGTCACCATTGCGCCAGGGAGGGACAACCTGTCACTCACATAGCAAACAACAATCCAATCAGTTCCCGATGGACTAAATCTAGTCCTGCTCTTCATTTTTTCTTGTTCGAGAAAATTTGGCTGCCGTTACAAAGTTTTAGTTTTAGCAGTAGTAGTGTAGTATGATGTTTTTTCACACTACATCACTGTTTTCAAATCGAAGTTTGAAGTTTTTCTTAAGTTCTTTTTTTTTTTTTTTTTTTTTTGAATGTTTTATATTAATAAACAGGTCAAAAATGACTGACTGATTAATCCAGTCAAGTCCCTGTGTGACATTATTGCTTCATTGCTGCAGCATACTGTATGTGTGACTCTTTTGCACCTTAATTTATTCATGTAAATTAATGTGTAAAAGTGAATACTTTGGGAGGTACAGTATATATTTAAAATGACACTTAAATTTAGTATTAAATTTATACATTCAGTCTATATTTTTTGTATGTAGTATACAGTGTAGCTACAGATTAACTAAGTAGATTAGTTGTTCTTATGAACCTCTCTATATGGCTTTTCACACTTGAAATAGTTAACCCTAGGTCATTCTAAACCACAGGTAAACAGATTCCTGGGTTATCTTGCTTCAAGTTTCACATTGCATAACATTGCTTGCAAATTTACCCGTGGTTAACAATTAATCCTTGGTATTCTTAACGGGTTAGTTCACCCAAAAATGAAAATTTTCCCATGATTTACTCACCCTCAAGCCATCCGGTGTATATGACTATCTTCTTTTAGACGAACACAATCGGAAATATATTTAAAAATATCCTGGCTCTTCCAAGCTTTATAATGGTAGTGAATGGGGGGAGGGATTTTGAAGCCCCAAAAAATGCATCCATCCATTATAAAAATATCCATACGGCTCCAGGGGGTTAATAAAAGCCTTCTGAAGTGAAGCGATTGTTTTTTGTAAAAAAAAAAAAAAATCCATATTTAAAACTTTATTAACTAAAATAATTAGCTTCCGGCGGATGACCATACGCATCCTGCGCAAGTCGACTTGCACTAAAAGAGTAACCCCTGATGCGATGTATGACGTAGGATGTAGGAGTATCGTAAGCTTAGACGCCTCTCGCGGTTTAAACAAATAAGGCTGTGCAACAAACTCAAGCTCCTCTTCTCTTATATTGAAATTCTCTGACATTTCTCTTTAAAATTCCTCGTTTTAGACTTACGGTGTTTTGTTTTGCTCTATCCTCTGCGCTTCCGCGTTTGTCATTGCGTCATGCGTCGGGTCAGGGGTTACTTTTCCGCCACAAATCAATGCTCACAGCCATCTGCCAGAAGCTATAGGTCACGAGTTCACACTTACATATAATTAAGTAGAGAAAAGGTTATGCGTATTTGGTGTGCTGTCCAGGGGGAGGGCTCTGAGCTCGGAATTTTGGCCTGAACCCAGAGTGCTCCCCCCGGTTGTGATAAGAAGAGTTAGGACTAGAAGTGAGGAGATGGAGTGGTGGAGGGATGCTGATAAACTGTCAATGAACAGAGGTAAGTCTGCTGTATATATACCTATATATTATTGTTAATTGAGTTGATTAACTGAATGCGCTCCTCTCATGTTAATTAGGTTAATTATCTGAATTAGGTTGTTAATAAAACATCATATATATTAGAGTTAATAAAGTTTTAAATATGGATATTTTTCTTACAAAATCCCATCGCTTCACTTTAGAAGGCCTTTAGTAACCCCCTGGAGGTGTATGGATTATTTTTATGATGGATGGATGCATTTTTTGGGGGGCTTCAAAATCGTGCTCCCCGTTCAATACCATTATAAAGCTTGGAAGAGCCAGGATATTTTTAAATATATTTCCGATTGCATTTATCTGAAAGAAGATAGGATGGCTTGAGGGTGAGTAAATCATGGGAAAATGTTCATTTTTGGGTGAACTATCCCTTTAAGCTGACATTTCACACTGTACATTCTTAAAGTTTTTCCTGAATGGACTTTTAGGACTATAAGGTAAGAATAAAGCTGTTCTTACCTCCGGTTTTCCATCACCATTTGCAATTTTTTCCTCAAACGCTGAAACATGCCGTACTGTTTATATAACACGTGTTGTTCAAAGCACGTGAATATGAGGCACATGATAATTTGGTTTAGTTGACGATAACCCAGGGTTAAGCGCAGTGTGAAAAGCCCTTATGAGTATCTTGTTGCTTGGGATGTGCCGGAAACACACTTGCGTTGCTAACAGCTAGGCCATAATTGCGACATCCTGCCTTGAAAGATTGCAAAAGTGGCATGAAAGGACAGCTTCTTCCAGCAACAAAGATGTTAGCCTCAGCACTGTTCTTCGCTGCTGTCCACCCACTGTACAGCTTTCAGCTGTTCACATGCAATTACAAGCCTGAAGTGAGTGATTATACAGCAGGCTGCATGGACTCTGATTAGGGCTCTCACAGAGCCAATCCGTCTGCATCTGAAAATAAAGACAAATACCATCTCCAGTGTACTTAGTGTTCTGCTAGCTGAGCAGCTCGTACACAAGAGCTCAAACTGTGAAGTTCCTGAGCTGGTCTTCCACACATACACATGCTCATCACTTCATTAGGTTTAACCCACTTAATGTGTACATTAGACACAGCGCAAACATCAGTCATGCTGATGCAAAATAGAAACACTAGTGTGGATTTGTTGGAAAACCTTCAGTTTAGTTTCTAAACATCTTAATAATTTGATTATTATATTTTTACATTTTTTCAAATGTTTGGGGTCAGGAAGATTTTTTTCAAAGGGGACCTATAATGCCCCTTTTACAAGATGTAATATAAGTCTCTGGTGTCCCCAGAATGTGTCTGTGAAGTTTCAGCTCTAAATACCCCACAGATCATTCACTCAAAAAAAATGATACGTTGGATTTACTTAACTTTTTTATGTCAACAGGTTCCACGTAACTGGGTTATGTTGCATTTAATTAACATTATTTATTTCAGTAAACTTAAGTTTATTACATAAGGTTAATTCAATGCCATTTAGTTGAATCAGGTTAACATTCTTAATTTGTCCAAAACTATTAAGTTCAATTATCCTAAAATTAATATCAAACAAAAATTAAAATAAGTAACTCAGTTTAATTGATTAGATTATTTAATGAATGCATTCAAGAGCAACTTTTACAAAAGTTATCTAAGAATAATACTTTACTCTGTAAAGACTTTTATTGTTAGGCGTTTGCCAGAAGATGGTTTTGTTACATCCATGGCATGCCCAAAGTAGTTGTTTTTTATTATTAAAACAATTTTAATTCTTGTTAGCAGGTCCTCAACCTAAGCACAAGTGCAACACTTCACCACAATGGTAACCCCAAAACCATTAACATAACAGAAACTTTTAAATACCAACATAATAAAACAGTAACCATTAAAAAGACACTCCATTTTCTCATCTTGCTAAAAAATGCTTAAAATAACACTTTATTTTAACATTTACTCTCTCAGTTCAGCCCCTTTGCAAAGCATGATGGGAAGTAAAAGTCCTGTTTGATTAACTCCTGGTTGGGTTACTTGAATGAAACATGTTATTTCAATATGAAAACATCAAGTTAAGTCAAAGAGTAATCGTTTCAAGTCAATTTAACATGAATCAATCACATTTAAACCAAAAGCTTGTCAAATTTGCCTCTATTTGGGTTTTTATGTGTGTCCCTTTAAATGCAAATGAGCTGCTGCTTCCAGCCCCCTTTCGTGTAGAGGGCGGAGCTTTAACAGCTTATGCTTCGGTTGCTCAACAACAACAAAGCTGGAGAATCTCACGCAGCCAAAATGACGATTGTCAGTAACGGTGTTCAGCCTTACATTGTTCAAACCGGAGTCGGACACTGATGGAGAGACTCAGGAAGCAGTTACAACTTTTAGAATGCAACTGGATGTTTCTGAATGGTTAGTGGATAAATTTATGTAGTTGCTGTGGAGTTGATTCAACTCATCGACTAACATGTGCCGTCATGCTAATCTTTTGTGCAAATCTAGTGTTGAATTGACCCTCGTTTGTGAAGCAGTACAGCGTTAAATCATGGCAAGGTGACAACACTCTACTACAACAACTCTTCCTCTTCTCTAAAGCAGCCCAACATGGCCTCGCCCTCTTTGTTGCGTGTTCTCGGGGGCGGGGTTTATGTAAATTTTAGGGTTAGTGATGTCAGCTCGTTGTAGTCCCTACCAGCCATTTGTTGTAGACCTTAAACAGAGAATTCTTTAAAAGTAAATAGCCTATCTCCCTTTGCATTGAACTTTGAGCGTCATAACTTTGCAGATGTTGTTTATGCTCTAACAGCAACATTACACACTAACTAAGGTTAAAAAAGTGAAATCATAATCAATCACCCCTTTAATGTTATTGAAAGAAGTCTCTTATGCTCACCAAGACTGCATTTATTTGATGAATAATACTAATAATACTGTAAAAACAGTAATACTGTAAAATATTATTACAATTTATAATTTTTCTATTTGAATATATTTTAAAATGTAATTTATTTCTCTAATGACAAACCTAAATTTTCAGCATCATTACTCCAGTCTTCAGTGTCACATGATCCTTCAGAAATCATTCAAATATGCTGATTTGCTGCTTAAGAAACATTTAACCACCCGCACCCCCAGTCCTATTTAATTCCAGGCCTAAATGTCATTTCTGAGTTTACATGGAGGTATTGGTCCATTTTGAAAATCTTTTTTGACCACTGCTGTGCAGTTTTACAGGTAATGAGCATGTGAGTATTTGGCTGAAAGGATGCTTGTTTCAGAATACTAAGAACTAAAATTAACTGTGGGCATGTGGACTATCACTTTTGAGCTCTGTTGCTGTGATTCCCATTACTATGGTAACAGCAACTTCATGATAGGTGGATTTCTCTTCAGGATTATGTGTAGTAATTGACCATATTCATTGCTTAAAAAACGATTTCTGGTTTCCACAGACGCATATACCATCACTTAACAACCTCAGAGCTCAGTACATTTATATTGAAAGATGTATGTGCAATTGAAAATAAAAAGCTTTCAGAATTTCAGAACCCTGCTGTTGTACTCTGTAGGTTAACCTTAAATAACTATGGAAATGCTAAATACTGGAAGTATAGAATAGAGAGAACAGCATTCATCCTTCCAGCCTCTCTGAGGGAATGATTGTATAACATGTGTAACACACACATACACACGCAAACACACAGGAAGCTGACAGTGGTAGCCCACTGTCGATTTTCTCGCTTGAAATTACACGTTTGTATGTGGCCAATTGGCCTTGTTCTGGAAGTGTGTGGGAGTATGAGAGCGCTCGAGGCCTTTTATCCATGCAGACTTCGTGGATCACTGTGCTTTGTGCATCCATCCATTCCATGTTTTACATTCCCCATCTTGAAGAACTATAGTGCAAAAAAAAAAAAAAAAAATGAAAATATGAGGTTTATGCTTAAAGCAAGTAAAACAAAAATTGGCACTGGAACATAAATGGATAAACTCCATGATATGAAGTCTATGTAATTTTATAGGTAAATACATATTTTTGTATTGATGTTTAGATATTTTTAAGAATGTGATTTTTGTGAAGATGATACAGGATTCTGATGACTTTCTGAATCTCTGGATACTCAAATTATGATTGTGAGATCCACAGAATATGTGCAACATTCACAGTGCATCTCTTTCCTCGCTATCCTTCTCCTTCTCGCTCTTTCCTCCCTTCTATTTGCTCTCAGTTTCACACCCACACAAACACATTCGCTGGCAGTGACTGTCGTCATTTCATCAATAACATTTCACAGGCTTATAACGCAGGAAATATCTTGAGATGTACTGAAGGCTAGTGTTTGTGAGCATGCATTTCTGACCATGTCCTGACCATCTCATTTAGACATTTTTGAAACATTTTTAAGATAGATCTCTTATTGAACAGCATATGAGCTGTTTACTTACTCCCTAACTGATCACTGATTAACTTTAAACTCCATCCTCGTGCCTTGGCATTAAATCCACACGGAAAATGTGGCCACTTGCCGTTTACCTACCATCCCTTTATATTATATTATATTATATTATATTATATTATATTATATTATATTATATTATATTATATTATATTATATTAATTATATTATATTATATTATATTATATTATATTATATTATATTATATTATATTATATTATATTATTATATTATATTATATTATTGAGCAATTTGATCAAGCTTTTTGCTAATAAATAAATTAAATTAATTTAATTAAATTCAAAGTTTTTTGTAACAAAATGTTCCCTAAAGTCTGTGCAAAAAAATCTAAAATTCTTTCTTTAGAAAGATGTCAGGAAATTTTTATTTTTTATTAAATTATTTATTTCAGTGTTATTTTAGTATTGTTCATAAACTATTACTATATTTATTTGAAATAAATTATTTGAAATAGCTTTTATTTTTTATTTACATTTTTTTTTAAAATTTTAATTAAGGATTTAGTAATTTTGTTATGTACTTTTGTCATCTTTATTAATTTTAGTTTTAATCATTTTAGTTCTTGAACCTAAACTTCAGTAAATTTTTTTAAGTTTTTCCATATAACATTTATATTTATTTATATATTTAATTTATATATTTTTCAGCTTTATTTCAATTAACAAAAATTATTTTTAATAGTTTTAGTTGTAGTTAACAACACTAGAAATGTCAAAGGCCATATGTGACCCTGGACCACAAAACCAGTCATAAGTAGCACGGGTATATTTGTACTAACGGCCAACAATACATTGTATGGGTCAATATTATCGATTTTTCTTTCATGCCCAAAATCTTTAGGATGTTAAAGGCGCAATATGTAAGATTTTTGCAGTAAAATATCCAAAAACCACTAGGCCAGTGTTATATATTTTGTTCAGTTGAGTACTTACAATATCCCAAATGTTTCCAACTATTTGTAAATCATGAGAAAATTGCAATTTTAACCAAGGCTCTGGGATGTGTGAGGAGTCGCATGTCAATTGCGTCATACCCGCGTTACTCTCGGTTTCCGGTTTTATTTTGTAAAAACCATGGAAACACCAAAGATGCTTTAATATATTACATGTTTTAATAGACAACTGTGGGAACAACTGTTTGGTTACGTTTATAGACAGAAAACTAATTGTTGTTATATAGCTCAACATGTTTAGTCTTATTTTTTAATGTGTGTTGCGCAATCGCGCTAGCGGCCTCGTTCAGCTCCCACAACACTCGGTCCTGCTCTGCTTCATACTACAGTAACGTTAATAATCGCATACATGAACATGATTTCTACACCAAGTCCTATCCCAATTCTTTTTCACCAGCTGTGAAGTGAAGACCACATGTCCCAAGATTCCACGCTCAAACTTGCCGTCATCAAGCTACGCCTTTGTTTCGAGTAGGCCTCTAGCGACCTCTAGTGGACAGAAATCTTACATATTGCACCTTTAAGTAAAGATCATGTTCCATGAAGATATTTTGTAAATTTTCTACCATAAATGAGTGGATGTGCATTGCTAAGGACTTCATTTGAGCAACTTTAAAGGTGATTTTTCTCGATATTTTGATATTTTTGCACCCTCAGATTCCAGATTTTCAAATAGTTGTATATCGGCCAAATAGTGTCTTATCCTAACAAACCATACATCAATGGAAAGCTTATTTATTCAACTTTCAGATCCAGAGTCACATATTTGAACGTACTAACTCCAAGGCCACATCTCCGATAACAGATCTGTATACGAGCATGATGATACACTAAGGGATCACACTCTTTCACACACTATTTTATGCTGGCTGTTAACCCAATATTTCAATCAGCATGTTATATGCCTATTTTTTGCTCTCTCAAAAGGCCTTCATCTTAAACGCTTGAAGGCCAGATTGAAAACACACACTCGTGTTTTCACATTCTTTACTGAGAAGTTGTTTTCTTTTTCATCTCACAGGCAATAATAAACAGCACTATCACCCCGAACATGACCTTCACAAAGACGTCTCAGAAGTTTGGGCAGTGGGCAGACAGCCGTGCCAACACAGTGTATGGGTTGGGTTTCTCCTCTGAGCATCATCTGGCCAAGGTGGGTGGAATTCTTTCTCTCTCCTATCTCTCAATTTCTTCCCTGTGTCTCTGGAGGTCTTGCTCTCCCTTTCTTTCGTTCTCTTCCACCCCCTGTGTTTCTGAGCTGGGGAACACCTACACACTGTGCCCTAATGAGGAGCTATACAGTCATCGGTGCGTGGGAGGCTTCTTCTGTGCAGTGCTTTCCTCTTTTCCACTCCCTCTATCTCTCGCTCCTCTGCATTATGATGATGCACTGTCAGGAGCTCAGCACCTCTTCTGGCTTTTACTTATGCTGTATTTACTTCATACAAAATGAATTTTAGAGCAGTATTTTCACTATTATTTATTTATCATTTTGAAAATGTTGTGTTCATTTACTCACGTTCATGTTGCTCCTGATCCTTCTCACTTTATTCTGTGGAACACACACACACACACACACACACACACACACACATGCAGGTTTGTTTTGCTATCTTAGTGAGGACATTCCATAGGCGCTGTACTACCCCTACTTCTAAACCTACCCATCACAGAAAACATTCTGCATTTTTAATAAAACATTGTTTAGTATGTTTTTAAAGCTATTTTAAATATAAGGACTCATGAAATGTCCTCATATTTCATGTTTTCGTTGTAATACCCATGTCATTATACAAATTTGTGTCCTCATAAATCCCAAAAACGTGCACACGCACACACACACACACACACACACACACACACACACCATAACAGTGTCATAAAATAGTACTGCACAAAGTTTATAAGTGCAGTTGTTACATTAATATGTTATTTCTACTTTATTTAATTTAAAATAAATTAATAAATAAAAATGACTTATTTATGTAATATAATGCAATGATATAATGCAATAATGACTTTTTACACAAGTTAATTCCCATTATGTTCCACAGAATAAAGTTTTGATGTGACATGAAGGTGAGTAAATAACTAAAAGATTTTTGGTAACACTTTACAATTAGGTTCCATTTATTAACATTATTAACATGGACTAACAAATGAAAAATACGTCTAAAGCATTTATTAATCTTAATTAATGTTAATTTCAACATTTACCAATACATTATTAAAGTCAAAAGTTGTATCTGTTAATATTATTTAATGGACTTGAGCTGACATGAACTAACAATGAGGAGTTGTATTTTTATAAACCAACATTAACACAGATAAATACTCTAACAAATAAATTTCTCATTGTTAGTTAGTTTTAGTTAATGCATTAACTAACATTAACCAGTGTTGGGGGTAACGCATTACAAGTAACGCAAGTTATGTAATCGGATTACTTTTTTCAAGTAACTAGTAAAGTAACGCATTACTTCTAAATTTACAGCAAAATATCTGAGTTACTTTTTCAAATAAGTAACGTGAGTTACTTTGTTTTCCCATTTATTGACTGACATCTCTTCTGTCCCCGTGCACGTTGAGAGAAATAGGGCGCAGAGGCATTGTGTGCAGTGTGTACACATGCTCACTAAATGTGAGCATGCATTTACTCATCGCACTTACACAAAAACAGATTAAGTGTTCCTTAAAAGGAATAAAAACAGTGAAATTTGCCAAAAATATAACTTTTTTTGTTATTAAATAAAACAAACAAGCAAGCCCAGCCCAGCCCAGCCCAGGTGAGAAAAAGTAACGCAATGTAATGCATTACTTTCCATAAAAAGTAACAGCACAATTAGTTAATTTTTAGGGAGTAATGCAATATTGTAAAGCATTTTTTTCTTTTAACTTTCCTCAACACTGGCATTAACTAATGTTTCTTTTAACTTTCCTCAACACTAGTGTTAACTAATGGAAATTTATTATAAAGTGTAACCATATTTTTTTTATCTTTGGATGAACTCTAACCTGACTAAACTTTAAGACACTACAAACCTTCTGTCTAAGGTATATTCACAAAAAAATCTGATGTTTAAACATTATTAATCGAACACCGTAGCCCTGACCCAAAAGTGTACATAAAACTCCCTGCTGGATATTCAGAGGAAAATGCTTCAGTCCTTCCAGGAAGCTTTAATGGGTGCAGTCTATATTGGGAACTGTGACCATTGCTCCTTTTTTAGCAGAGATAGGCCTACCACATATCCACTCTTTATGCTTTTACCTGAAATGTTTAGTTGGATGTTGGCCTAATGTGTTTTAAATGTTACTATTTGTTTCAGAATTTTCAGAGAACATTCAAAAGTAACGTTCCCATGATGTTTGCAAAATAATGAAATTGAATGTTCCCTTAATGTTCGCATAACCAAGAAAAAATTTATAGCTTAATTAGAATGTTATCAAAACATTCCATATTCTATTAAGCTGGGAACGAGACACTAAAATCGACTGAATGTGAATCACATGGTTTAAAGGCTTTAACCTCTTTCTCTTCTCAGTTTGCAGATAAATTTGCAGAGTACAAGGAAGCAGCTAGGATGGCCAAGGAGAAGTCTCTAGAAAAGATGGAGCTGGCAAGTTCGCCCTCTCAGGTATGTCCTGTAATGTCTAGACTTTAGTGTATTGTGTTTGCATGAAATTAATTTGCTTGGAAAACCTCTTATTCAAAACAGGAGTAATTGTAAAAATCCAAATCCGTAATTGTTTTTTGCAATCGGTATATTTTCCATTTATGATTTATCCTTATCAGTACATTCTAATCAGTACAGAACAATGACGTCCGTAAAGACGGGTCACAGCATTTTAGTCTTCAAGGGAAATCTCTTGTCTCTGAGAAAAATGTAGTTTTCCTAAATACCTCATTGTAATTAGCAGCTTAAGAATTATATATGTAAAAGAAGAATATGTAACGAGTATGTGAGGGTGCCACAAATTAATAACCCACGATTAATCGCTTTTTTCAGGAATCGCCTGCCGATATTCATTCCCCCCTGACTCCACCCGTCACTGCGGACCTCTGTCGAATCAACGGCACTGGTGATGACGTCACTCTGTCTGACGTGTCACCGAATTCTATGCTCCAATCAGACCTTTCCCCGACCACGCCGACACTTGCACACAGGTAACTGGGGCTTAATAAAAAATCTTTTCAGAATCCTGATACAACAAGAGGTAACACTTTATTTCGATGGTCCTCTATAGACATTCAGTTAACTATAATTAACTTTGCAACTACATGTCAACTAAATGTCATTAGAGTATTAGTAGACTGTCTGCTTAAAGGTAGGGTAGGTAATCACTGTGTCACATTTTCCAAACAGGCAGAACGAAGAAGATTGATTCAAATAGACTTCAATAACAGAGTGTAAACCTTAAATGAACTCATTACAGACGTTGATGAGAACCGACAAGTGAGCAGAACAAAGAGGAACTTAAATACACAGTGATGAACACAATGAATAACAGCTGGGACCCACCCTCCCTTCAGAGCACTCTCCAAAGCCACGCCTCCTCCAAAACACATGAACGCACACAGCAGAGTCTGCAAAGCATCACGAGATGAGAGACGGTGCTAAATTACCTCATGAACCTCATAAATCCCGTTTATTTATATAGCACTTTATACAATAGATTTATACATTATTAATTAAACATGAAAAAACAGTAACAGTCTCGCTTTCGACTAGAATTACAAAGAAGGTTGAGCCTCAGAGCACATGGACCAATGGCAGTTCGAAGGTGTTTACCAGCAAGGGCAAACGTTTCCGCTTTGGCAAGCTGTTTCAAACTCTTGAAACAAACTCCAAATGAAATTCGTTTTGGCTTCATTTTGTTCGAAATGATGTCACACCAGTTCGTTCTTCGATTTCGCTCAAAGTATATCCGGTCCTTAACCCTAATCAGTCTACTAATACTAATGGGAATTAGTTGACATGTATTGCAAATTAATGAGAGTTAGCTGACATGTAGTTGCAAAGTTACTTATAGTAGTGGACTATCGAAAAAAAGAAAAGAAAAGTAACCCAACTAAATTTTTGATTAATTTGTCAAAATTAATTCTTTAATTTCTGCTTTTCAGTTTTTTTCTTCTTATATTAGCCATTTTTCCCCTCATGTTGATATATGATATTTAATTTAGCATGCTCATATCCTCTATTTGTACATTTAGATTTGCCATCATCTTAAAGGTACTCAACTTTAGTTAACTCAAGTTAATCTTTAAAAATACTAATAATTTAATAACACTATTAAATGTAATCTATTGCAAATTCTGTAAATTATAATGTTTTGATGCCTAAATCCACTTGTAGCATTTAAAATGATTGCTTTGAATCTTTAGTGTTTTGTGATTTTTATATATATATATATATATATATATATATATATATATAATTTTGCTTAGACAAAATAATATTTAATTTTAATATCGGCTGTTTATAGGTTATAGGTCATAATAAATAATGTATTGGCTTACAAAATCAATGCATCCCTAGTTTATTTGTTGCATTGAAGTTTCAAGTAATAGTATTGTTAAAGTTAGCACTAACAGTTCATTGCGCTTTTCCAGAGCACTTTTAAATTATTTACAGTATGAGCATTCAGACACTTGTTCACATGAGTGTGCACTCAGCAGCTTTTTTAGTCTGACTGCAAAGGCAACATTTTGAGTCCATTTCACCAGGTCTCTGGATGCTTGAATTTTAATTAGTTGAGCAATCCAGTGCTGTATGTTCAAAAATAGCATCCCATCATTTCTTACATAATCTTAGGTTAATGTTTCACTCTCACCTGCCACTTGAAAAATACTAACCGATTATTGGATGCAAATGCACAGTGGACCAAACCGCATTTAACACCCACACTGCAGTTCTCTTCCAGACAGCTATATTTTCTTATTGTCATGAATTTTAGAAGCATGCATCAATAACTGTATTTTTTTTTTCTCTGGAATAATATGTCCAAACAAGTCAGAATTATATAATACAGTCAGTGGCACATTTTCAACCCAGAGCAAATGTGACTTATGAAGATGGAGGCGGCATCATCTGTTTCTGAGCCTTGCAAAATGAGTCAGAAAACTCACTGTTAAATCAACACAACCTTTTTGTTTTCAATGTGACCTTAAATAGGATTGTGATTTGTCCACGTGAATTCATACATTACGAACAAATTCATATGGTCTTTTTTTGTCTTTTTTTTTCAGACACGTGCTTAAAACTTGTCGGGTCTGCTCCTACTGATAGCACCATTTCACAGCTGTTTGTCATGACTACAGTGTTTTACAATGAATGCACTCTTTATGCAACAATGACTGTAGATGCAACTAATTCTATCTGAAGTTCTGTTATTATTTTTTAGACAGATATGCATATTTGGTCCCACGTTATATTAAGTGTCTTTAACTACTATTAAATTAATCATTTGATTCAATGCACTTATGTTTTTACATTGTACTTACATTAAAGAAATACCTGCATGTAATTAGATCTGTAATTCATTTCTATAATTACATCTATAATTACACTTTTGACTGATCCCTTACACCTTAACCTACCCTTAAACTTACCCATACCACCAAACCTGTCCCTAAACTTAACCATATCCACCTTAATTGTAGCAAACTTGTTTTACAATACATGAACACAATAAGCACATTGTACCAAACTTTTTTTTTATTATCTAAGTACATAGTAGTTAAAAACACCTTATATAAAGTTTGACCGCATACTAATGTCAGCTGAACTCTTGTGATGTTGTGTTTTGTAATGTTTTAAAATCCTTTGTGGAGACATCATTTTTGGAAACTGAAATTTCTTGCAATTTTTTTGGGAGAATCTTTGCATCTTTTGTGACTTTGCTTTGTGGTCTTTTTTGTATCAAGTGTTTCTAAGGTTGATATCTGTAAATCTGACAACACATTTAATACGTTTATTAAATGTCATTCCTCTTCAATTTCTCAGTTTGCTGAAGTTTTCCAACTTGAATTTTACCGTATGCATTTACCGTAAAACTGGTTGACATGAGTAAGAGATCTTAATGAAGCAAACTGTCCTTTCAGTTTTGCCAAGACTGATTCATATCACTGTGATATTATAAATAATTAGTCATTTATATTAATAATCAGCAATTACTTCTTCAATGAGGCTGATTTTGAAGTAAATAATGCTATTAGTCCCCTTAAAGATGATCTGACTTCAAAATTCCCTTTAAAAATACTGTTCCTGTCTCTTGATGAAGGTGTAAAATGTGTCTGTGGGTCATAGATTAGCCTGTCGAGGGTATTTGTTCTGCTTTGGCTTTTATTATGTGGTGAGTGAACTGAAGGCATTTCTTCAAACACAAATTCTCTCACCCACAGTCTTGTGCAGTACATTAAAGTGAGTGTTGAGGGGCTGGTTGGGCAGTTGCCACAGTGTAGTGAATCACATTTACAGTGGGGCTTAATATGATACGCACACCAAAATGTGCACTACACCAATCAATAGGCTTTAAACTTCATTACAGACTGCTCTTTATGTGGAGTATAGAAAACAGTCCATTTTATTGGTGACTTAAAATGTATACATTTAACAGAGGTGCATTGTGGATCCATTGAAATGATTTGCATGTTGATTACTGGGCTGTTGGAGCTCTAGAGGAACGATCAGATGGAGATTGTTTATTGATTCACATTCAGTAGGCTTGAAGGACAGTCACACTGACATTATGCTGTTCTTTGTAGTTATGTAATGTGGACAGCCATATGCTTCTGTGCACCTGCATATATACAATGGCCCTTTACAATAAAACCACTTGGTTTGATATGCAATGACATTCATATGTTAGCGTATAGCGTAAGTGTCCAACTTTTTATACATGAAATGAGAGAGACTTGAATACAAATTAAAATAATTTATTACATAAAAACATAGTATACATCATAAAAATGCATTATGAATACACTTTAAAGACTGAGAATGAAATAACATGCAGTTAATCTACAAATGACAGTTCTTTGACTAAACTATTTGTTTTCAATAAGTCCATAAAAAACAGCATTGAACTGATTCTTATGTGTTCAACACAAATTTTCCATCAAGTTCAAAGACTCCTTTATTTATTATTTGGCTTAAAATGACTGTTATTAAATCTAGAAGTCAGTATTTAATTCTCGATCAATTAAAGAGTCTTTTATGTTCTAATCAATCCCATTCCCAAACTGAACGAACATTTAACTATAGTATAATAGACAACATATGTTGACTTACCAGGCTGGAGTCCCTGTTTCTCTTAGCTTAAAGCTGCAAGACTTCACTCTCATCTTCTCTCCTCTCTTTCTCCTGCAGAGGAACATTTCTTCTCCTTGTGTGCGGTGCTTTATAGCCATGTGTGTCTCCAGCCTGTTGTGTCACAGCTTCAGTAGGAGTCGGAGCGTGTGGGCTGAGGTGTTGTCTGTCAGAGCGGGGGTCGGGGGAGGAGGTGATCACGTCAGCCGCAGCAGAGGTGGTGGCACAGGGGGAGATGAAAGGGAATTGGCGGCTCTCCTTAGCGTAGGCGTCAACGCTGAGGACTCTGTGCCTGTTCTCCTCACGTGTCTTGAGCGACGGTTGCGTGGTTAAGCTGCAGTGGAGTGTGTGGAGGGAGGCAGAGGAGGTGGGATGTGTGATGAGATGTTAAGCAGGATGACAGCGGATGGGATTCCTCATAGTTTTTTGGAGATGTGGGTTGGTTATGTATTCACTGGCACTGTGACAGCATCACCGTTTCAGCATTTGATTTTTTTTTTTTTTGTCAGTACATGAGGATCAGAGCACATTGTAAATTTATGCTTGATTTCTTTGTCACTACATGAAGAACACAGATGGACTGATGAGAGATGGTATTTTGTCATTACATAACCGAAGAGTTAGCTTCCTTCTTCTGTCTTTAAACTTTTGAGATGTCTTTAGAATCATTAGGTGACATTCTGCTTTAATCTATTTCAGCTTGTCACGTTCCATCAATCTTTTTTTATTATAATATGTATGCAAATGACATAGAACTCGGATCACAGAGTTTTTAATAATCCTTGTTAATTGCTCTTGAACTGCGTCCAGGTCTTGGTAAAACACAGAAAGATTGAATCAAAAGAACCCTTTTAATTACAGTCACATTTAAATTGACACATTTAAATTCTCTTCAACACACAGTCCTCATGGTCTAGACCAGGGGTGTCAAACTCAATTCCTTGAGGGCCACTGTCTAGCAGAGTTTAGCTCCAACCCTAATTAAACACACCTGAACCAGCTAATCAAGGTCTTCAGGATTACTAGAAACTTCCAGGCAGGTGTTTTGGAGCTGGTTGGAGCTACACTCTTCAAACCTGTCCTGGAGGACCTCTAGCACTGCACATTGTGGATGTTTCTCTAATTGGACACATTTCAGGTCTTGAAGTCTATACTAATGGGCTGATGAGTTGAATCGGGGTCTGTTTGATTAGGGAGACATACAAAATGTGCAGAGTTGGGGGTACTCCAGGACCAGGGTTGGGAACCACTGGTCTACACTCTAAAAACAACCCAAGTTGGGTTCAAAATGGACAAACCCAGCGGTTGGGTTAAATGTTTGCCCAACCTGCTGGATAGTTTTATTTAACTCAACTATTGTTTAAAAATTACTAGAGTGCTTGCTTAAAACGAACCCAAAGTACATTGGAAATTAACATTTATTAATGTGTTTAATAAATGAATATTTATTAATAAGTTTAATGAATAATAAATAAACAATAAACATTTATTAAATTGCTTATTAATAAATGTTCACCTTTTGATTATTATTGTTGCCTCTAGTAATTATGTGTCTGATTTTTAATTTCCAACCTGTTTTGGATTCATTTTAAGCCAGACATATAGTAATTTTTAAACAATATTTGGGTTAAATAAAACAACCCAACCGCTGGGTTAAAACAACCCATTCGCTGGGTTTGTCCATTTTCAACCCAACTTGGGTTGTTTTTAACATAGCATTTTTTAGAGGACTGCAGATGGTTGCTTGGGGGTTTGTGGATAATTTGAGAGGGAAAAAAAGATTTTACAAAATGTATTTTTAGGCCTGTCAAGGTTAATGTTTTAACTTACACTACCGGTCAAAAGTTTGGGGTCACTATTTTTTATTAAGTCTAAGAATTGAAAGAAGTCTCTTATTCTCACCAAGGCTGCCTTTATTTTACCAAATACAGTAAAAACAGTAATATTGTGAAATATTATCAGAATTAAAAATAACTTTTTTATTTTAATATATAAAATGTCATTTATTCCTGTGATGGCAAAACTGAATTTTCAGCATCATTACTCCAGTCTTCAGTGCCACATGATCCTTCACAAATCATCCGTAATATGCTGATTTGGTGCTCAAGAAACATTTATTACTATTATCAATATCTGTGCGGTGTAATATTTTTGTGGAAACCGTGATAAATTTCTTTCAGGATTCCTTAATGAATAGAAAGTTCAAAAGAACAGTTTTGTAGTATTATAAATGTCTTTACTGTCACTTTTGATCAATTTAATGCACCCTTGCTGAATAAAAGTATTCATTTATTTTTTGAAAAACCTTACTGACCGCAAGCTTTTGAGTGGTAGTGTAAGATATTTATTATGAAATTTGATAGCATTACCATTTCATTCTGCTCTTTAAAAACTGGTCAGAAATAAAATAAATTAATCTTTATTCTATTTATTTTATTTTATCTTTATTCTATATTTTATTCTATTGACAGGCCTAGTTTTTATCAGTCAAATATCTCAACTTAATACAAAGCAAATATTCTCAAGATATTTTAATCATTTGTGTTGCTTCAGTACAGTGACAATATAAAAGCCAATTATTTAAAGGCACAATATGTCGTTTTTTGCTGCTAGAGGTTGCTTAGTCAAAACAAAGGCATAGCTTGACGATGCCTTGATTTCGCGGAATAATGGGAGATGTTGTCTTCACGTCTAGAGCTGGTAAAAATCATATTAATGGATGAGCTAATGTATTAAAGATTTATTAACATTACTGTAGTATGAAGCAGGGTGTTGTTGAAAGCCGCTGGAGCGATTGCTAATGAGACAAACGGCTCGAGAGCAGTGGAGCTTTTATTATGCCGCAGTCGCCACTTCCGCTTCTTCCGGTCATGAGTATGTGGGATAACGCAGCGCTGTTTTATCATATTAGATACATTTGTGTGTTGAAAGTTGTTATGGTGCTTCTCTGCGTTCGCTCGGCGGCTGCTATGAGACACTTGTTGCACACTGCAGTAATCTAGATTGATATTAGTCATGGTAAAACATGGTACTCGCTGTAAACAAGATTTAGACAGTAAGACTTACTGTGTTGAGCTGTATAACAATGATTATTCTGTCGATGAATGTATTCAAACAGTTGCTCACCTGTCTAATAAAAAACATAAAATATTAAAGCGTCTTTGGTGTTTCCATGGTTTCTTCAAAATAAAACTGTAAATCAAGGGTAACGTTGGTATGATGTCATTGATAGGCGATGGGATAATGTTAGTACACAAGGTACACAAGTCAACAAAATATATAACATTGTTCTAGTGGTTTTTGGATAGGATATTTTAATCCAAAAATCTTACATATTGTGTCTTTAATTTGAGAAAAACATGTTTTAGTTTATAAATCTTTATGCATGGAAATATATAGCTGCCTTTATATTTTAGAAAGTGTCTCCCTCACAGGGGGATCTGAGGGTCCTTGGCATGAAACACTAACCCCTGGTCTATAGATTGACTCCCTAGTCTAAAATGGACATTACCAATCAAGGATATTTAATATTCAAGGTTGATTTTAATGTTGTTTTCTGTCTACAGCCCGGCTACCAACAAACACTGGGAAGCAGAGCTTGCAGCACTAAAGAGCAACAATGCCAAGCTCACAGCTGCTCTGTTGGAGTCCACAGCCAACGTCAAACAATGGAAACAGCAGCTAGCAGCTTATCAGGAGGAGGCCGAAAGGCTACACAAACGGGTGAGTAGAGGAGAGTTGACCTTGTAACCCAATATCATGAACATACTACATCCTGGGGTTCAATAGATCTAGTTTTGTCTTGATTTAAGCTAAAACTGTTGGTATATTTCCTAGTGGGTCTATAACAAAGTTGTGAATGTGAACTCTCCTTCACCTTAGATCTTTGTAACCTAAACTAAATTTGTGACAAACGACACGTTTTTTTGTTTTTTTTGGTCTGCAGGTTTCTGAATTGGAAAGTCAGAGTAGTCAAACCAATGTGATCAAATCCCAGAAAACGGAGCTGAACCAAACAATAGAGGAGCTGGAGTGTACACTGAAGGCAAAAGAAGAGGTACTGTTTGTTATGCTGTATGGTCATGATATCACTAACATGCTTTCTTCATTCACATTTTTATTGCCTTTTCCAGATGCTTATACGCCATGTAAAACTGCTTTCTTACTTGTTTTTCATAGGAAATGGTGAGATTGAAAGAAGAAATAGAAAATGCAAAGCAGCTTCAAACTCAGAAAGATGAACTCACAAAAAAATTAGAGGTAAGAACAATGAAATCTCCTTGAAATATTATGGATAACAAATACAGGTCAGTGAGTATAATTTCTTTGAAAGACATTGATACTTTTATTCAGCAAGGATGCATTAAATGGATCAAAAGTGACAATAAAGACATTTATAATGCTACAAAAGTATAAAATATATATATTGATATATATTGATTATGATTTTGAAATAAAATGTTCAACAAGGTGTTATTGTCACCATATACTTTTGTCCAGGTTTTATAGCTGTAGTGTAATAAATGCCCACACGGTGTGTTACAGGACACAGATTTGCGGAACAAGGAGCTTGAGGAACAGTTGGCTGATCTGGAGCAACGTCTGGAGTCAAGTCAAGTAGATCAAGAGAACCTCCGCAAGAACCTCAAAACTCTGCTGGAGATTCTGGATGGAAAGATCTTCGAGCTGACAGAGCTGAGAGACAACCTAGCTAAGCTCATAGAGGACAGCTAGACTCCTCCACCTCTCGCCTCAAAACTTGACTTTAATGCCACTTTCCACCTTTTACGAAATAAACAGCGTCCGATTCAGGCCGAGAGAGTCTGGTGTACCTCGACTGTCGGTCTCTCCTTCACTCACTTACACGGAATGATTAACTTTTGGTTGCACTTGATTTTGTATTTTTGAGGTGGGTTCGTTCTCTTCAGTGCCACTGCTACCTACCAAGTTTTATTGTCAACAATACTCCTGTACTTTTATTGATGTTTCCTTGAATTTTCCCCCGAAATAGGCAGCCTGCAAAGAACATGGCTGCATATAGGCTCCTACTCTTTAAAGGTGCTGGTTTCGTGTGCCTGGCTGTTGGCGTTAATGGACGTTTCTTATGCTGCTGAGGACACTACATGAATTACACTGACTGGATCTTCAGTCGTATTTTAAGACTGGATATTCAGAGCCATATGTTGTAGCCAAATGTTATTGGCTTGCCTCTTCCCCTTCATGGAAACTGCCTCAATGTTCAGTCAGTCAAAGTTTCAGGATACTCAACCACTGACCTAAAAAGCTCTTGACATTTAGCAGACTCTGAGACGTAGATGTGGCATATGCTTTAGGCCTGTAATATACACTGAGCAATATTAGTGTGAGCGTCTGTATGCCAGATTAGTGCGAGCCACCTCAGTGCGTCTGTCAGGTACTCAAACAATGGATAAGATGAATTTATGGCGTGTTATAGGTAAACTCTGGATTTCTCCAATGACCAGTATAATGCTTTTGGATCATATTGGCCTTATAATAACCCGTATCTATACATTTTTTCAGGATTTTCTTGAAGACGAGGATCTTCCTTTGTTTGTTGACTTACCAAATGCAATTATTTACTCAATTCCTTACAATTTTCAATAACATATTATTGTAATATTTAAAAAGTCCATCCTGCTGATGGGTATTACGATACATAGATCACTGTCAGTATGATTGTATTTATATGTGGGAAAATTCTGTTTTAAATTTCCCAATGTTAATAAAGACTATTTAAAGATATCTGACTGCACTGTTCTTTAGAAATGAAGAGAGAGAATGATGGTGTGACTCACCAAGGTTTTATAACATTTCGACCTGCAATCTGTGAAAAAAAAAAAAAAAAAAAAACTTTCTTTCAGAGTGATTTGCATGGCAGGGCCGTCATTTAAATTCACAGGGTCCAGGACAAAACTGTGGCTCTATGAGTAAGCTATGCAATAGAAGATCCATAGTAGACCTCCCTTGTCAAAGGACCCACAATAACATTCCTGGTTTTAGCCCTGCTGCCTGTATAAAGTACACTGTAGCAACAACTGATGAACAGAAAATAAGAGAGAAAGAAAGGACCTTTAATTCAGTGGTTCCCAACCCTTATGACTCCTAAAGCCCCCCATTGTCCAAAACAACATTTGAGGGCCCCATGACTTTTCTAGTGATTTACTGGATAAGTACTAAAAATGATGATTTTAATTTTTTAAATTTTAACTCGATAAAATATTAAAGAGCTTTGCATAACTGGAAAATAATATATATTAAATAAAAATGCCCATGGGGTTGTACTTTTCCAGGTCTTAGAAATCACTTTTAAAATGAGGCTTCCTTCAATGGTCCACTTTAGACATTCTGTTAACTATAAGTAAATTTGCAACTATATGTCAACTAACTCTTATTAGAGTATTAGTAGACTGTTGCTTAATATCTGCTAACGCTTTATTTTGATGGTTCCCCAACAGACATTCTATTGACTAAGTAACTTTGCAAGTACATGCAACTTATTCTACTTACCCGAACACCTAACCCTACAGTCTACAAATACTCTAATGAGAGTTAGTTGACATGTATTTGCAAATTTACATATAGTCAACAGAATGAAGTGGACCATCAAAATAAAGTGTAACCTTGTTTTTTAAGCTTATTTTAATGTCCCCGTTCCCTTAATCCTAAACTTGAAACTTTTACACTAGGCTTGAAGGGTAGCTTTATAAAAGAAGCCATTTCATTCCCTTTTTAGACTGTTCACGTCAAGTAAACAGGTCTAGAATATCAGTGAGAGGGTCAGTAACGCAGCTGTGTGGTGCATGCACCCTGGACACCCTTTATACAAGACTTAAATTTGGGTAGAGTGACACCTTGTGGTTGGAAGCAGAACTAGAATATAATATATGTAATTTAATTGTATGCCTGTGCCCCAGAGACAGTGCTGTTCTAATGATAATGCTATAAAGTGCACTGGAGAAAGCCGGGGAACATCGTCCTGACCATGACGCCAACTGCATCCAGGTGGAGAAGCAGAGCAGCAAGGAGAATATAAATATTTCTAGCAAATATAAAAATGCTTAGCTAAAATAATAATAATAATAATAATTAATTGTCAACTATTACCTGTCAGCTATTACTTCCTATGTTTTGACTGATTTTTTACATTTCAAATATCTGCTGCTTTTGATATTATTTCAAGGTATAGTTTGCATCCACCTGAACTGGAGTTTTGCATGACATTCTTAAAATTATCAAAATTATTTTTAATCTTTAGATTTATGATAAAAATGTAAATGTCCTAAGTGACCGTGCTGAGAATTTTACACAAATATCTGCAAAAAAATTAAAATAATCACTATACATATAGTAGAATAGACAAAAAAAAAAAAAAAGTCACTTAAAGTGTAGCCTATCACTTAATCAGTGTGTAGAGGATACAGTTTGTCTGTAACAGTTGACAAACTTAGGCTACATGTTTTTTAAATATCAAAATGGTGTTTAATGATTAAGCTTTGCAACTAGCAGATATGTTACACTGATAAAATATATAAACTGAAATCAATACTTGTTTTATTTATTTATTTAAAGCATAGTGTTTTTACACTTTCACTGATGTGACATGTACCCTAAATTACAGAATGTCTCATATAATGGCAAGAATTGTTTTGTATATGGATTCTTTCCTCTTCTAAATAGGCTATTGGGATAGAAATGCATTACTTTCCAGTAGAGCTGTTGTATTGACAATATGTCTAACTAGCTCAATTTCAGGACACTGATGAGCCCTTTGGCCCGTCCAAACCTCTGTTTCCCTGAAGATTAAACTGCTCCAGTCTGCTTCACCTCAATCTAGATGTCTTTTAAAATGTTACAGCCAGGGAACATCCCAGTCAGTCTCTAAGAACAAACCAGGATGGATAGGCCTACATAGAAACAGGGCTACAATGAACACTGTCTTTGTAGAGTGAAACCTAAATCATATTTGGATAATTTTGAACATACGTTTTAGACAAATTGAGCAATTAAATGAATTTAAAAAGATTAGGAAACTACATGACTCATATATTCTGCCAAGCATATGTACAAAGTATTTAATTGACAGAGATATTTCTCTCACTGACAAGTCAATACAGCGTTTCTCAACATTTACATCCAGGGATTACATCCAGGGCAGATTAGGTAAGGATGAGGCATAGTTGAAGGTATTTGTCAGAGTGCAGCATTTGCTCAATGTTGGACTAAGCTAAGTTTGTTAACAGTAACAAACACAATAGAGCCCTCTAGAGTTGACACATAAGTACTACAGCGTGCTTCTGTTAATTCATATTTTAATAGGCCTGTATGTCCTTATGAATCTTTTTAATACACTGGCCTCAAAATATTCATATTTGAATTATTACAAACAGGTAATATTCATGTAATATTTGTATAATTGCTGAACTGCAGCTGGACGTTTTTTAATCTTTAGATTTTATTATGTAACAAGGTTGATTTGTATTAGAAAGGTTTTTCTTTAGTCTAGTTTTGTTATATGAAGAGGCTTTATTTATTTTTCAAAAAAGCCTTTTGTCTATGTTATTGGCTTACCCTTGACCTACACACATGACTTTCAAACTAAATTATCAAACTATTAAAACCCCACATTTATTAAATGTTATTATAAAAATGAATTATGTTCTCGACAAAAACTGAAATACACATAAACATTTTCAGTATTTATTGTGTGAAAACATTTTAAATATAAAATTATGTCTGTCACAGAGTTGAAGCATCATATAGCACCATGACAAACATTTTAATCTGTATTTGCATTTGCACAAGTAAAGGAACCAAGCCGTTTTTCCTCATGATAACGTTTTTTTTCTTCAAAAGTTAGCATACTTGTTTAGCGAGAAAACTTAACTTCACAGTTAAATACAGTAATTCTACAGGAACATACTGCTAAATCACAGTAATATGGAAGACCTTCTGTGAGGTCACAGTACAGCTGTCATTTCACAAGTATTTACTGTAAAAATGATACAGTAACTTACTGTGAATGTGAAAGTAACTAGTTGACAGTAATTTACTGTAAATTTACATACAGTCATTTACTGTGAAAGTAATGCAACTAGTAGCCAGTAATTTACGGTGAATGTACGGTCAAATAATTTACAGTGAAATATGAGATGTGTGAACAAAACAAAGAAAAATCAAGTATATAATTTGAGAACAGAATTTTTTTATTATAATTTTCAATCAGGCAGTAATTTTGTGAAAAAATGTGAAGAAAACTATTTAATTGTGTATTTAAGATCAGAAATATTTAACAATACAAAGATGCTGGCCATTTTATTCAAAAAATGTTTAAAATATAACACTCTAAATAATTAAACTTGGTATAGGTGGTACAAATGACACTCTGGTAGAAATGTTAATGACAAAAAAAAAAAAAAAAAAAAGTTTCAGAAAACATGTCATAAATGACAAGAGTTCTCAGGTGATGACATATAGGCCTATACAATTTTGGACATTATGGACAAATTTGTGACAGTGTCCTCAGGGACAAAAATAGAACATACCGCTGTAAACATTATGTTTTACTTCCCACCACCCCATAAATGCACATTGTCTATTGAAATATCATGAACTAATAGCTAGTTAATCAGATTTTCCAGACAAATTTAAACATTTTCAGAAAAGAAAACGAAGATACATCATAGAAAAAGGAGAGCTCGCCTGTTTCAAAACGTAGTGAGCTGTGCTGTCTACCTAGACTACATATTAGGCGCATATGCTCATTCAGAGGAATAATAACTTCCCCAGGGGCTGCAGTAAAGTAGGCGGTGAAGAAACAATGGGAAAGCAACTGAAGTGGACAAGCACTGACATTAATTTGAGACTAGCACCGAACTTAGACCCGTGAACTCTAAACAATGGTGTGTCGTATGATTTTCCATGTATTCCGGAGGTCTGATTGTGAAGCTGAATGTTTTTGCTGTGGCTCTTCCCTTCTGGCTCGTGTCGTGTAGCGTCAGAACAGGGGAGACCCGCCACATCAGGAAGTTGAAGACTAATCAGCGAACAGCCCGTTAATTCACCACTGTTAAGGTAAGAGGGATACAATTATTTTATGTTTGCCTTTCGGAGTGCGTGTTATTGTTCTTAATTCAGTTGTGTCGAATCTAGGTTTTGACATCATCGAAAGTCACGCTGAACAAAATAGATCATTACTATAGCTGTGGTGGGATGATAAAACTTACTAAACTATTCAGAGAAACAACAAGCGAAGTGAGATTTGATCCAGAGGAATTTACTGCCTCGCATAGTCTCTGAAATATCAATAAAACTGCTTTCTGCTTTCTTTTAGGCAAACTTTGGAAAGCAGATTGTGACTATGTTCAGACTGTTTCGAGGTATAAGAAAAAGTTCTTCTCGAGAATAACACTAGAAACCGGTAGACTGGTTAAGATTTCAAGGTTAAAGTAAGTTATTATCAAAGTTGGCTTAATGTGCTACTAACCAAACAGTACATTGGACCTAATATGGTTTTCTGAACATGACACTTTGATAATACCATGTTTTGGGATATGTACCCAAGAAACTTAATGTTTTGGGGATAAATATTTCACTAACCAAAAAGTACCATGGGATTATTGTGGGTTTTGGGTATGGTAACATGACAATACCATTGTATTTGGACATGTAGGCTAATATTCGTTTTTGGTGTACCATTCCAATGTAGGCAATATGCACCATGATAACACCAATTAATGTAGCCTATCATCACTGTATTATGGTAATTCTACAATAAAAGTATGAGAATCTGCCAATGAAAACACCATATTGATAAAGTAGAGGATAGCCAGTAATATTATATATATAAGATAGGATGAGGATTCTTGAGGATGAATACATTGAAGGAGTCTTGTCAGCTTTCAAACTGTTTTGGAGGCAGCATTTGGTCCATAAATAACCATTTGAAACTCTATTGAGTCATTGAAAGTCTGTCACAGTTTCTAAGGACTTGGTTCCATCTTCATTCAGAGGTAGAGAACCTCTTCATCCCTTTTCAGGACCATGTTAATTCCCCAGCAGGAGCGCCTTTGTGTCCACATCTCACAGCAACAGGCTCTCACATTCTTCAGGCCCCTTAAGAATCCATGGCACTTTCCTATTTGGTTTGCTTCCTCCTTTTTTGGGGAAATCATGTGGTGTGATTAAATTAAGCGTGAGCTCATTCTTTGTGTTTCTTAGATCTGAAACATTCTTGTAATTCAGGTAAAACGGTTTGTCAAGGTTGGGAAGCTCACAGTGCAGCTTAATAATTAAGCAATCATTCGTCAGGACTGAAAGGAAAAGTTTATTGGTAGCACCAAAAAGCTGTATCCAGAAGACATACTGTATGTGTATACATATTTGGAGATTACCTGGGATAACAAGCTTTGGCATGGTGTTATTATTGCCTGCCATTTCAATTTTAACTGATAAAACAGTGCTTGATAGCAAGTGAAAAGACTCTAACCTGACATAATCCTTCATTCAGTAAATTCATATATCACCAGCCTTCACAGTACTGTCATTGAAGGTTTTAAGAGAACTTGAGTTTCAAGTCTGAAATGTCAAGCCTTTCTTGCGTTTAGATTAGGATTTCATTGAGAAGTAGAATTTGTTCTTTCAAATTCTTTATTTTACCACCTTACATGCCTGTACAAACAAGCGTTTGCAACTTACACAATCTTGTGGTATCACAGTAAGGATCTGTCATAACACGGTGAAAGTTTCATATAGCTTGCAGCAATGTCCTATGATATGCGAAATGACTCAAACTTTTCATTTTATGAATATCTTTGTCAACTAATATTAAATATTTCAGATATATATTCTCTCCAACTGTCATTTTTACTTGACCTAAACTGGCTTCTCTATGAAATAATAACAATACTAACAGTCTGTGACCAAGACAGGTTGTTACTTGACAAGTTTATGACTTTGATAAGGAGTATTCAGGAATCCTTTCTTAACCAACACAATCTCATGGCTATTTGCTACTTTTACATTTAGGGAATTGGTGGCTAATTCATATGAAATTGTTTACAAAAGTACAATTTTTAGAGAAAGTAAGAATGAAGGTTCACCCCCAAACCCATTTATACAAAATCGGCACCTCGTAAAATAGTTAGATTTTCCCGTGAAATTGGTTTGTTTGTAACAGTCATTAGGTGTGCGCTCGACTTAATGCTGCTCTGCACAGAGTAGACTGCAATTAAAGCAGTGCATGATGGTCTGACTTGACATGGCACCGGTGCTGTGAGTGCCACTACAGCAAGCAGAAAGTGTCCAACTTGACGGCTCCGTTTTTAACTCATCCCCCAAATGCAAGTGGCAAAACTTCCAGATTGGTAAACCCAGCCGCAGTTGAAGCTAAAGACATATATTGTGCAATTTCTTCTGGTGATGCATCTTTCTACTTCATTCAATTTCCCCTCCCTCTTGTAACATCTCTTCTCTGATGACGTGTTTATTGACACGAGGGCGAGACAACCTGTCACTCACATGAGATCACAGAAATAGCAAATCACAATGGTCCAGTCAATTCCCGATAGGGATGGGCGATATGCCCCCCCCCCAAAAAAAAATCACAATAAAATTTTTCGTATCAGTCAATATCAATAATAATCAAGCTAAGGGCCAGATTTGCTAATAGCTTGCGCAAACCCTCTTTTGGTGTTAAAAAGCTACTGTTGGGATTTACTAAAGGCACGCAGTGAAAAATTAGCGCTGAAAAGGCATGGTTATTTTTGCAGCTGACCTTATTGCATATGCATTTGTAGGAGTTTCCCTTTCAGACTCCAAATTTATGGGAGGAGAGTATTTAAATGAATCATGCAAGATGATTTACTAAGGTTTACGCTAGTCAATTTACTGGTATTTGCGCCATTATTTACCAACCAAAAAAGCATGTTTAAACCTGGCCAACTCTGCAAGAGTTATTAAATTGCTATAATTAGTTGTCATTTTATCATCCAGCCCTAATTCCCGATGAATAAAATCAAGTTCTGTCCCTACAAGCTTCCTTTTCATGCGGACTTCAAGCAGCGTTTCTCAGAAATTGCTTACTACATCTTTAAATACTGTGTTGTTTATGGCTTCAACATGTCTCCCACCTCACAGTTTCACTCCTAAACTTCTCCCTTGCAGTATGGAGATTATTTTCACTTTAAACAAATCATACACTTTAAAAGAATAATTGTTCATGAGTCATATAGCATGACAGTATGCTTTTTTAAATCACTGCAGTTTAAAAACAAAAAACAAAACAAATCACCCAGCATGTTGGGTCAAACATTTAACCTGACCCATCTGGGTCAAAACAAAACTCTGGGTCGCCAAAATGGCCCAATTTATAGTTTTTAACCAAGAGTTTTTCAGAATGTGTGCAAGATTTTACAGATAGCTTTATACATATTCAAAAACCTGATCAGAATCAAATTGGCTTGTTTGTGGTACAGAGGTCAGTGTGCTGATTCAGAGCTCTTGAGCAATCTAGATTTATGGTCTTGATTATAACTTTCTAAACAAATGTTGCTTTTTTCTCTTCATAGATTTGTTATCCTGTCAGTACATGGATACTTTCCAGATGGTTCAAAAGCTGAGGAGTTGTTCAGTGATGCTGTTTGAAGAGATATAGGGCTGATTCATCTGTGATGATAACACCAATAGACCTTCACTGACGTGCTGCTTGACCTCAACAGAGAAGAAAGCATTTCCTCTCAACTGCCGGCATCAAGGTTCTGCAGAATGTGTCACGTCATAGTCACATGCCGCTCTATGTTATGGACCTTGATGAGCATTGTGGTGGCATTTGCTGAGCTGGTGGCATTTATGAGTGCTGAGTGGCTGGTGGGATATCCAGATGGCTCTGAATTCAACTTCACCATCACTGCTTCACACCGCAGCAACCAGCGCACCCTGGGGATTTATAACCGCTGCATCAAGGTGGCACAGCAGAAGGTGCTCCAGTGTGGGCCCTATGCCACAGACTTTATGGAAATAGCCAGTGGTTTCTGGCAGGCAACTGTTATATTTCTAGTCATCGGAATCTTTCTCCTGTCCGTAGTGGGCATCCTTTCGGTTTTCAGCATGTGCTTCCAGAGTATCTTGAAGAAGAGCATATTCAATGTGTGTGGCCTGCTTCAGGGAATAGCAGGTAAGATGGGAAAGTATACTGAAGCATTGCTTTCTAAGATTCTTGGCAGTCTTTTGTGGTGGCAGTTGGTGGTCATCTTTAGCTTTGATCCACAATCAACAAAACACAGAAAATTAGGGAGTATATTTAAGTGAGACACTTAAGTTACCCCCAGAATGCTCTGAACTCACAGATTCAAGGACATTCCTCTGGTGACCTCAAAGGCCGTGCTATCTAATTATGAGCTTCAGCACTCTCATCATCCTATTATAGAAAAGACAGTCTAAATATTACAGCATTGGAAGTGTTACTTCAGTGTCTCTCTGGTGTCTCCAATGTCTATAAAACCTTGTTAAGCTTGTCCTATTTCTGAATTAAAACAGAACTTGATCTCCAGCATACAGAGGTACAATGTTTGAAAATCTCAAACCTTTAAACATAAGTGTATCTTTCTCTTACTTTCCTGATTGGACTTCATGGAAGTCTTTTTAAGAAAAAAAATTAAAGGATAACTGCATAAGTTCATAAGAAGTTTCCCAGCTAAATACAATTTCTTTTTTCTTGGCAAGGCAAGGCAAGTTCATTTATATAGCATATATCATACACAATGGTAATTCAAAGTGCTTTACATAGAAAAGGAATTAAAATAGTCATAAAATAACAATAAAAGCAGAGAATAAAACTGATTAAATAAAAGTGGAGTCCTCTGACCCCTTAATGGGGTGGAGTTATCACTAATTGTCTGCCTGTGATGGCAGCTTGGCTTCTGCGTGGTGAAACTGCAAAGTATGCTCCAGAATGTCCATAAACTGGTCCAATCCAATCAGGGTCACAATTTTATTTTCGGGGTTGTTCCTGGTGCATCCCTGACCAACAACCCTATTTCTATTTCTATTTTGTCTTATTTAACTAAAGACTAAAATTATATTTTTGACTACCTGAATCACTAAGCTCAGGGTTGCCCTTTCTGGAATGAAAGAGATAGAGAGTCAATTGCACGATTTTCCACTAGAACTTACCGGTGTCTAATGTCTATTCACTCTCAGAGGTGGTTGACCTTAAGCGTGACGCGCACCTAACCCCTTTTTAATCATTTGTTGGGTTTTTATGTTATATCCTTAAAACAGCTTATTTAACCACAATACTTTGGGTTTTAACGATCTTTATCAAATTTAAAACACCGCCACAATTTGTCGGGCAAAATCGCACTACGTCAAATTTTTATGTTTTAAACTGTACAGGGGTAGGTAATATTATGCACCGTCCTCACCTCTTTACAGAGAGTGCGAACTTACTGCGCTACCAACACGGGCACCACTGGCACTGGCATATAATGGCTCCCAGTAGACCAGCCTATTCCAGGCTGTGCCTCACACCCACGTCTATGTGTACCTATCACTTCGTTTCTCTCAACCTCCTTCACCCAGACAGCCCTAACCAACAGAAAATAAAATCTGCCTACCTTGTTTGTTGATTTTTCAGGGATGTTACCAAAGAACGATTGCCAGTGCTCTCTCCACCATTAACTGTAGGGGAATTTACAGTTAAAGACCCAGTGACCAGATATAATAAATGAAGATCAGGAGTAAGAATTTTATTGAAGAATAGTTTGCAGTTTCATCAGCAGAAGTCAGCTTCAACACTCCCTGATGTCCCACACTCATGTCTGAGTGCTTGCGTAAACTCAACTCACTCTCATTTCCCAATTTTCTCAACTTCTACTTAAGAACTTATTTTTAAAAAAGAATGAGATGACAGGTGTCTGATTGTATGCTAGCCTGCATATGAATCTGCCTTATATTACAACAAATTAAATTGTTACATTTCAAAACTTTAATGACATTAACCAGAATTTATTTGCTGGTAACCATTTGGTTACCTTGTAATTTGACATAAGAAAGAAAAAAAACCTACATAACAACAACAATAATAATAATAATGGATTATCAAAAAAGAAAACGTAGGGTGGGGACTTGATTCTATCCATTGGTTGTTTATTGGATTTTTAGATGTGGGATTTTCAAGCTAAAATGAATGCGCTCTTACAGTCAGTTGTGGAGGGGTCAGTTTAAGCTGACTAATTGAAGTCTGGCATTTGTCACTAGAGGGAAGTCTGATGAAATTCTAATTAAACAATTTTTTTTAAAAAAAAGATAGGATGAATTTTCATTTCATGCTGGCTTGAATGCTTTGTGAATCCTGCCCCAGGAAACCAACCTCCTTTGTTACCACTTCTCAAACCAGCTCAAAGGAACGGAGCTGTAATGTTGACTGTGGCAGGGCACTCTGAGTCAAAATACCAGGGACTAACAGATCAGTCATGATAATGCACCTCACTTACGGTCATGTCTGGAAACACTAGAACAATAAAGTATTGCGGTACAATAAAAACATTGTGGTTCATTTTATAGAAGACCAAGACCAACAACAGGCACAGGCGAATTACGTAGTTCTTGTATAATTTAATTGAAAGATTTACGACACGGTGATTGAGTAATTCGTGAATAGTGAGAGCATGACTTCAGCATGACTTCAGAGACAGGATCTCACTTGCCTATTTAGAGTAAGAGCACGGAATAAAATAGAGGGATCACAGTGACCGGCTCTGTTTGGTATGAAGATTAGATCAGAAAGAGTTCTTGCCTTGTCTTTTAAACAGTACTTACAACACTTAAATCCCAGATTTTAAGGCAAATATCTATTTAAAGCATAATCAAATCACATAGCTTATTAGAGGCACAAAATGACATTGAATTGAAATTGTGACTCATGGCTCACCCTTAGTTATTACAGAGAAAACTTTCATCTTGTAAAGATATTTTTTCTGATGATGTTATCACACAGTTCAAAAGGGCTACAGGGTTGTTGTCAGGAAAACAAGGATAAATATAAGCTTCTAGTTTTGAATGAGCATGTCTCTGAGGAAAGAGCATCTTTAAAGAGAAAAATGTGGGTAGCATTCATTTTTCAAATATAATATTATAGGAATTGGTAAAGTGGTTGTAACGGTTCAAATTACTCACGGTTCGGGATGTATCACGGTTTTAGGGTTTCGGTACGGTTTGGTATGTGCTATGTTTAGGGAAAAATGACTACTGACTTCTTAAAATAAAGAAAATAAGAACAAATAATCAAAAACTAAAATGAATAGCACAAATAAATTCAATAGAGCAAAGATACAAATAAAATATACAGTGCTTTTCAGGTAGACCTACAGAAATTGAATAACGTGTTCAAATGTAAAACAACACTGCATATAATCTTTGCTGTATAAATTAAAGATTAATCTTTATTAAAGTTACAAAAGCTATTCAGTCAATATGAGTTTTTTTTTTTTTTTTTTTGAAAAAACATTAAAATCACAGACAGCAGCAGGAATATTAGGCTGCTGTCACTTTAAGACATAATGCACGGATCCAGTAGACTGAAACTGTACACATCCATTGTCTTTTTCAGCTGTTTATGTTCACTTAAGACATAACCTACTATTTTTGTTAGGATACTCACCAAGACAGGCATGTTGACATAATTTTTATGTGAATTTGTCCGTTCAAGCGCAAGAAGACTTGAAAGCGAACTCAACTGAGTAGTCACTTGCTGTCTGCGGCTTTCCGTGTGTACGCTTTGGATGTGTGTGCCCAAAACTTTTGTGACGATGCACACTGAACACTGTCCAGTGCTTTCGTTATTGTATTTACCCGTCAGCATTAGCACTGTTTAAACACAGAAGGCAATGTGGGCTGTTTTGGTCTCACCTGTGCACGTGCACTATCAACATCCAGGTGATGACGCGTAAATGACTGGTCATATTAGAGCATACGGCAATCATGTCAAACAAAAAGTTTACAAAGAGTGACTGTTTTGTCCACATTTCTTGACCATCGCTGTTGTAACGTATTGGGAAGCCAGAATGTTCCCAGACAGGAGATTTATGCAGGCAGCGGCTCTCAGCGGCTTGTCTTATTCACTTGCCATGCTGAACTGCAACACACCAACACATGAGGAACTGTGATGTCAGCAACACATTTACATACTAACAGTTGATTGGACAGCTACTCTCAAGTGAAACGCATGCGGAGTGTATCTATATATATAAGGGGCATTTCCTCAGAACAGAGAAAGCAAATATTATAAAATGTGACAGTAAAAGTGTATAAATCACTCGTTTTTGTAAATTAAGTAAATTTTAGCTATAATCAATTAACACAGTTGGTTTTAGCTTGAGCAAAAGTCTTCTTAAAGGGAACCCCTGGTGTTAAGACTTGTGTGGCTTAAAGTCCCCGTGAACTGGAAGTTGCAAATGACTTTTCTCCAGTGTTGTGACATATTTCCTAGTGAAACAGAATATTGAATAGAGGGCAGGGTTTTACTTTAGCGCTCCTCCTCTCCATCTCTCGCTCATAGCAGACTAATGGTTGGAGGGGAGTGGTTTAAGCGTTTTCAACCCAAGTCGAAGTCAGATTTTGATTAAAGATTACCACGACAAACATTTTTTTTCTTTGTATTAACTTGCACGGATTAATTGTTCAACACAAGACTAGTAATATGCGCTAACAAAGTAAATAGGGTCAATTTTTATTTCATGATGACTTTAATATAACGTAAATGATGTCTCTTACTGAAATATGTAGTAGAAAACCCATGAAAGATTTACGTTATTTAAAAAATCCATGACATATTTGGACAATGGGAGGCGCCATTTTGTTTGCGTTCTATGTCAGTGACGTCAAATGGTTGCACTCACTGCTCTACTGAGACTGTCCTATTGCTATTTTTAACGCAACACAACTTGGAATATAATATACGACGCCACATTGTGCAGCTTTTGGTTGTAATTTTCAGTTGATGAGCCACAAGAAAAGCGATGTAAGTCTTTATGTAAGACTTGCCCATTGTAAGTATGTGTAAGTATAAGCATTGTGTAAGTATGACTTACACAATGCTTGTATGACTTAGAAATCATATGACTTAGAAATCATACTTACACGAGGAACTTGCCCATTGTTTTAACAAAAATATCAGCAAAAACAAGGTGACCTATTTTGATCTGAAAAAAGTGAATTTTCACCGAAAGGTGATGAGTTTGCATCTATGTAAAACACTAACTTGATTTGATTTATACTTGGTTTTAATAAATAGAACTACAATTACATTGTTAATGTAAAAATACAAAATAGAATTGTATTTTTTTTATGTAATGTAAAGTAATCTTTAGCCAGGAAAATTTGACAACATTAAGTGTAACTGGGACATGAATTTACACACACACACAAAAAAAGAGGACTTTGCCACACTACTGCATGACACTATATACAGTATTTCACAGAAGTGTGTACACCCCTCAGATTTTTGTAAATATTTTATTATATCTTTTCATGTGACAACACTAAAGAAATGGAACTTTGCTACAATGTAAAGTTGTGAGTGTACAGCTTGTATAACAGTGTAAATTTGCTGTTACCTCAAAATAACTCAACACACAGCCATTAATGTCTAAACCGCTGGCCACAAAAGTGAGTACACCCCTAAGCGAAAATGTCCAAATTGGGCCCAATTAGCCATTTTCTCTCCCCGGTGTCATGTGACTCGTTAGTGTTACAAGGTCTCAGGTGTGAATGGGGAGCAGGTGTGTTAAATTTGGTGTTATCGCTCCCACTCTCTCATACTGGACACTGAAAATTCAACATTTACAAGACAGCAAATTTACACTGTTAAGCTGTACACTCACTACTTTACATTGTAGCAAAGTGTAATTTCTTCAGTGTTGTCACATGAAATTATATAATAAAATATTTACAAAAATGTGAGGGGTGTACTCACTTCTGTGAGATACTGTGTGTGTGTGTGTATATATATATGAAACCACCCTGAACACCTTAGCAACTGTATAGCACACGCCCCACCAACCACCCATAATACCCTAGTATTGTAGTGGCGAGAACATCACTCCTATTTTCTTTGGAAAATGTAAAAGTGTAGGTTGCCATGCCATTGTTAGACATTCTTTTATGTGTTTCTATTTGTTTGTTGGAAGTGATTTTCCTTGTAATTACAGCATTCCCGTTATCCTCTTTGCAGGTCTATTCCTCATTCTAGGTCTGATGCTCTATCCTGCGGGCTGGGGCTCTAAGAAGGTGGTTGACTACTGTGGTCAGGATGCTTCGCCATACAAAGTGGGCTTGTGTTCTCTGGGCTGGGCCTTCTACACAGCCATAGGAGGCACTGTGCTCACTTTCATCTGTGCCATGTTTTCAGCCCAGGCTGAGATTGCCACCTCCAGCGACAAGGTGCAGGATGAGATTGAAGAGGGACGGAGTCTCATTTGTGTGCTGTGAGATGTGTGCACAAACCACTCAAATGGAATCATTTGTGTCCCATGTTTACTGCTTGAAATGACTGTTGCATAAATGGGAATGTAGTTCAGACCTACTGTGTGTCTGCTGATCAAAGACTTTACAGTTGTATTTGCTTTTGCTTTCTCTTATCTCATCCTATCACCATTGCAAAATATATGAATTACAGATTATTCCTAGGAAAAAAAACTAAACTAAAACTTTTTAAACTAACAATTGCCTTTTTTAAAACATTGTGTTTATAAGCAAATGCATTTTATCAGTATTTTGAATTATTTGTTGCTAAATTTTACATGGACTTTTTTAATACTGGAAAGAACAATTGTTTATGGAATGATATACTGAAAATAAGTGTAGTCTTGTATCTGTGATCTCTTTATACTGTAAAATAAAAATTCATTCTTTGTTTAGCCCATCCGAAGGTGTTTGAGGTGGCCTCAATCTTTGCGCAATTGCGAGTTTATATCTCACAATTCTGACTTTTTTTCTCAGAATTGCGATATAAACTCACAATTGCATGTTATAAAGTCAGAATTGCGAGATATAAACTCACAATTCTGACTTTTTTCTCAATTGCGATGCAATTGCGAGTTAATATTACACAATTCTGACTTTAGAAGACGCAATTGCGAGTTTATATCATGCAATTCTGACTTTATAGAGGCCTTTGCACACAGTCCAGATTTTTAAAAAAAAATACGACCTCACGTTGTGTCAATCACGTTTACACATTGCCTCCGAAACTTTCATCCATCATAAAAAAATTTGGATCAGGTTCGATTTTCTGCGTTTTTTGCATCTGTGGCACGCATTTTGAGAGACGTTTTGACAATTCAGAACCACCGTACAAGCGAACGCCAAAATCCCCAATGCCATCTGACAAGTTGATCCACATCGTCTACAGCATAGAGCAGTAGCAATGAATGACAAACAAAGTGTGGAATACGAAGAGACAGAATATGAAGTCAGATTGTGCCAGTAGCAAAGCATCAAACTGAGCCACTGACATCCTGAAGGAAACTTTGAAATGCTCGGGATAATCACTCAACTCCTTAATGGGGTGGAACTCTCCTTTCTCTCATCAGATTCAGTGTGCAAGGTCTCTGCACGTGACGAATTTTTAGGATCACGAATACGATATGAGGGAGGTGTGCTTAAACCAAACAGTTGATAGGCCCCATTGGCATCCATAGTATGGAGAAAAAAAAGTCAATGGGGCCCATCAACTGTTTGGTTACCCATATTTCTCAAAATATCTTCTTTTGTGTTCAGCAGAACAAAGAAATCCATACAGGTTTGGAACAACCTGAGGGTGAGTAAATGATGACAGAATTTTCATTTTTGGGTGAATTATCCCTTTAACAGTAGTAAAAAAAACCTTTAGTTTCTCATTGTTAGCTAATGCATTTACTAAGGATTACAAATGAGTAAAGTGTTACCATATATTGTATGAATTACTATGATTATTAGTAAGCTATAGTGCACTGCTACATAGGGAAATTCTATTTCACTGCAGTGAACACTGTTTTCAAACCTTATGTGTTATTAGAGGCTAAACAGCAAAATTCTAGAAAAAAACAGGAAACAATTCAAAAAGGAACATTCTCTACTGCTGTCCTCCTTATCACTAATCCCAGTGCTCATGCTGGAGAAGAGCATAAGTTGTCAAATGCATATATGTGGAAACGTCTTCTGTTACTGAATGTAACCAGACATTGCGTAGTGCGTACAGCTGATGCTGACACATTGGGGAAACGCCTCAATGCAATGGCGCAAAGATAACGGGGCGCGGCGCCTTTCATAACGCAGCTCAGAGCGTAGTCAAAAAAAAATCTGCATAAACAGAACAGACTGGAGCGCATGCAAGCTACAGCGACAATGGAGGCCTACATAGATGAAAGATTGTGTTAAGAGGTTAGAAAGTACCCTTATTTGTACAACTTTAGCACGAAAGAATACAAAGATATTTACATGGGTTGTAGCTCATGGCGAGAGATTGCTCAAAACTATGCATGCGTCGAACGCCTGTGTATGCGTAGAGGTCAAAAAAAGTATACTTTGCAAGACTGGGCGTTCAACTGCGTACGCATAAAAAAAAAAATGAAGAATACCTTGGGCTTTCAGACCTGAGCAGAGAAAACTTCTTAGGTAACCGAGGTTACGTTCAGTAACCGGAGACGTTCCCTTTCAAGATGGTCTCTTGATGTTGTGTAAAGCTGATGCTGATGCATTAGGAAACGTGTACAGCAGTGGCGTGCACAGACCTCCGGAAGGGCAGGGGCGAAATCGCGTTCCGGGGGAGGAGAAATGGGAACGCGGGGGCACCGCGATGCGACCGCAAAGGGCACTTTCACTTTCGCAGTCAAAGGGGCAGGGGCTCAAGCCACTCACAGTTTAAAAGTCACAGTGTTTCTGTACACTAACATTTATAAAACAGCACATCTATTCCCTACCGACAGAGGTACCGACATCAGTCGCACATTATTAGTTTCTAGGATATGTACAGTAGACCTATGTAAATAATTGTTACTGCGAATGTTTCTTGTAATGGTCTTTTCAGGCAGGATAAATAATAGGCCAATATCATTTAAGATGGGTATTGTTTGGTCACTGATGGCACTGACCTAACACAAAATATTTCTTAATGTACGTAAATGCACATGTCTGGGATTATTAGCAGAAGTTGATTCGAATATACAACAAATATTACAATACAAGCATAAAAGTTACTATATTGCCCCCCACTGTATTAAAATTAAAAGCTTACCATTCATCGTCTTGCATCTTGTTATAAATGCCTGGAAATAAATCTTTGTGTCTTAAACTGTATGCGGTCAGTGTTATTTATTTATTATTTTTTAAATATTCTATAAATAAGTAAATATTTTCCTGATTAAACAATATCTCTTCTCTTATTGACTAACACCAACTTCAGGCGGAGATCTCAAAACAATGGTCATTAAAAATACAGGACAGTGCAAAATTCAAAAAAGGCTTTGCAGGACAGTTTGCATAAGAATTTGTTGAATCAAATGTTAATCTAACCAATGTTTAAGTGGTTATCTTAACTTCAAAATACCCTACATGTTGTTAATGAAACCATTATTAAAGGGTTAGTTCACCCAAAAATGAAAATTATGTAATTTATTACTCACCTTAATGTCGTTCTATACCCGTAAGATCTTTGGAATACAAATTAAGATATTTTTGATGAAATCCGATGGCTCAGTGAGGCCTCTATTGCCAGTAAGATAATTTACACTTTAAATGTCCAGAAAGGTACTAAAGACATATTTAAAACAGTTCATGTGAGTACAGTGGTTCAACCTTAAAAACAAAAATAACGACTTTTCAACAATATCTAGTGATGGCCAATTTCAAAACACTGCTTCGAATCATTTGTTTCGAATCAGCGGTTCGGGTAGCATGTCAAACTGCCAAACTGCTGAAATCAAGTGACTATACCGCTCTGAATCACTGATTCGAAACAAAAGATTTGAAGCAGTGTTTTGAAATCGGCCATCACTAGATATTGTTGAAAAGTCATTGTTTTGTTTTTTTTGGCGCACAAAAAGTATTCTTGTTGCTTTATAATATTAAGGTTGAACCACTGTATGCTGGGCCCACTTATTACCTAGATGAGGCCATATGCCTCCCACAAGAAGCACCAATGCCCACTGAGACCCCACAGGGATTATTATTCATGCCCATAAGGAGTATCCGTGCCTGCTGAGATCCCATAGGGAGCACATGTGTCTGAGTGTTCCTCTCAGGGAGCATCCATACCTGAGTGTTCCCTCCTGGAAGCACCCGTGCCCAAGTGTTCCTCAAAGGGAGCACCTGTGCCTGAGTGTTCCACTCAAAAGACACCCGGATCCCTGCAAGGTGTTTATGTACCTGCTAAGACCCCACACGGTGCACTACTTGACAGGAGTATCTGTGCCTACCGAGATCCCACAGGGAGCAATCACAGCTTTCATGTCTGTTTCAGGAGCACATGAGAGTATAAACCTCTAGCCTCTTTGAGACAGAGAGCACCCAGGCCTGTCAAGTCCCCACAGAGATCTTTGCCCTTGTGTTCCTTGCAGGGAGCACCCATACCTGAGTGTTCCCTGCTGGAAGCACCTGTGCCTGAGTGTTCCCCACAGGGAGCTCCCATGCCCACATTGTTCAGTGTGGGAATTTCTGAACCACAAGGAACCTTCAAGTCCAGAAAAAACAATCCCAGCCTTCATGTCTGTTTCTTTGAGACAGAGAGCACCCAAGTCTGTCAAGTCCCTACAGAGATCTTTGCCCTTGTGTTCCTCACAGGGAGCACCCATCCCCACTGGGACCCCACAGAGCCAATCTCCTCTCCCAGCCCAGCCTGAAAAAGTGGAGGCAGTAAAACCCTTAAGGCCCTCATCACAGATAGCTGTGACTCCACAGGAAGTATCCAAACCATTCAAGACTGCACAAGGAGCACCTGTGATTGAGTGTTCCCCACGGGGAGCACCCATGCATGAGTGTTCCTCAGAGGGACCACCTGTGCCTGCTAAGACCCCACAGGGAGCACCTATGCCCAAATGTGCCCCCCAGAGAGCATCTGTGCCCACTGGGAGCACACAGGGAGCAGTGGTGCCTGAGAGTTTTTCAGAGAAAGGACTATTGCCTAGGTGTTCCCCTGAGGAATCACCCATGCCTGCCTGCTCTTCACATGGAGCACCCATGCCCAAGTTGTTCACTCTGGGAATATCTGTACCTGTCTCTTCCACAAGGAACCTTCATACAAAGAAATGGCATTCACATCAGCCTCAGCAGGGCCAACAGCATAAGTCTCAAACCCCCTTGCCTGTCAAGCCCCCACAAAGATCACCTGTGCCTTATTGTTCCCCACAAAGAGAACCCAGGCAGTGTTCTTCAGAGGGAGAACCCATGCTTCGGTGTTCTTCAGAGGGAGCACCCATTCCTCAGTGTACCTCTCAAAGAACACCAGTTTTTAAAGGATCCCAGCAGGGAGTATACTTGCCTGATGAGACCCTACAGGGAGCACTTGTGCCTGAGAGTTTTTCAGAGAAAGAACCGGTACCCAATTGTTCCCAAGAGGAATTACCCATACCAAAGTATTCCCCACAGGGAGCCCCCATGCTCAAATGTTCCCCACAGAGAGCATCTGTGCCCACCAGGAGCACACAGGGATCAGTGGTGCTTGAGAGTTCCCCACAGGGAGCACCTGTGAGTGAGTTATCCCCACCAGGAGCATTCATGCCCAAGTGTTCCTGTGAGGACCGAAGTCAGGAACAAGGAACACAAGCTTTCCACTGAAAAAATGGGTCTTTATTTGAGAAAGCATCTGTGCCCACCAGGAGCACACAGGGAGCTATGGAGCATGAGTCTTTCTCCCTGGGAGCACCCATGCCTGAGTGTTTCCCAGTGGGAGCACTCGTTTCAGTCTCTTTACCACAAATATTACCTGTTCACTCCTCTTTCCCAAAAGGAGTGATAGTGGCCTCCTCTTTTCCACAGGAATTGGCTGTAACTGCCCCTTAGCCTGGGGGAGTGGCTGAGCCTGCCTTTTTTGCACAGCAAGTGTCTGTGCCCACCTCTTTCACACACAAAATGACCATGCACTCTTCTTTAACACAAGAAGTGCCCATGGATGTCTCCCTCCCACAGAGAGTGGAAGTGCCCACTCCTTTTCTCAAGGGAGGAGCCTCTTCCCCATCCCAGCCGCATTTGCCTCTCTCTTTTCCTGGTAGAGTAGACAAGTTTTTCTTTGTTCCAGAGGGAACACTTGTGCCTGCATCTTTACCACATGGACAAAGCTCATCAGACCAGAGCCAGAGAGCTTCTAGCAGCCTTCAGCATACAACCTTTCTAAGCTTCTAGCCCAATCTAAAGAGGAAGTGCCCATGGAGCAAAAGAGCAACAGTTTGTACTTCCTCCTATCTCTTACTTTTACTTATTTTCACATTTATTCAAAATTTGAAGCATTGTCTTCAACTAAACATCCTTGTTTTCTGGAACCTTTTCTGGAAAACCTTTTTATTACATTTCAATACATATTTCAATCTCAGTCCAGTTTTTCAATTCATAGAGCCCTTATGTTAAAATGGTAGAAGTGAAAGGCTGCCTTTTTCCTACAAGGAGCACCAGTGCCTGCCTCTTTACCACATGGACAAAGCTCATCAGATCAGAGCCAGAGAGTCCCTACCCCATTCCAGTCGCATGTGCCCATCTCTTTTCCTGGTGGAGTGTACAAGGTTTCCTCTGTTCCAGAGGGAGCACCAGTGCCTGCCTCTTTACCACATGGACAAAGCTCATCAGACCAGAGAGCTTTGAGGAGCCTCAGCCTATAGCCGGTCCAAGCTCCCAGCCTGGAAGAGGAAGTGCCAATGCGATGAAGGTCTTACTGTTTGTATTACTGTTTTCTGGAAATGCTATTGTAATTCTTTCTTATTATGTCAGTACATACTTTAATCTGTGACAGGTCTGATACTCTTACATTTTTAGACTTGGCATGATAGACACATTATGGGTTTAGATGATCTCTAACAAGCATTCATTAAACCTGCCCAGCTTACATGATGATGTCTCCACTTTGAGCAGGACAATGTATTTGTGTGTCCTTCACACAAAAAACAATGCACGGAAAAGTATGAAAAGGTACAGCAGAAGTCTCAAAGGAGGAGAAAAAAGAGGAACCAGAGGGTTCGCTGTAGGCAGCAACTAAGACCTTGTCCAAGCTCCCAGCCTAATCTGATAAGGAAATATCCATGCATCAGAAAATAATTGGTTTGTCCCTCTTATGTTTCATTTGTTATCTTTTCACATTTATTAAAAAAAAAAAAGAAACACTGGAACTAAACTACTAGGTTTTCTAGATCGTTTGTAATAATTGTATTATATTTCAATATATGCTTAAATCTTTGACCAGTATCATACCTTTTTAATTCATAGATCCCCCATGTTAAAATGGTAGAATTGTTACATGATGTCTTTTTTGTTTTTTTTAAACAGGTCAATTTTGATGAATGTAAGCTGCCCTGTCAATTGCAAAATGCACACCACAAGCAGAGAGCTCATTGGAACCCACATGCCCCTCAACCACAACAATCACATCTAAGGAAAAGAGCTCTGAGGCTTCACCCAAGAGCTTATCCATGGTTCCAGCGCAGTTTGTGGAGATAGCAGAACCCTTACGCCTCTCAGCCAAGACCATCACATCCAGGGCAAAGAGCTCAGAGGCTTCACCAAAGAGCCTATCCATGGTTCCAGCACAGTTTGTGGAGGCAGCAGAACCCTCGTGCCTCTCAGCCACAACCATCACATATAGGGAGAAGAGCTCTGAGGCCTCATCCAAGAAGCCTATCCATAGTCCCAGTCTAGTTTGTGGAGGCAGCAAAACCCTCATATCTCTTAGCCATGAGCTAAGAGCTCTGAGGCTTGGAGAAGACAAACAGTGAAGGCTGCAGAATCATCACAATCTCCCTCATCTAAAATATTTAGTAATTACATTACTCCATCTACCCTTGTAAAACTAATCCCTTCCGAATAGGGCTTAAGACCATCAAACAAATACCAAACAGCTTAGAAAAGCCTTTATCAAAGAGAATAAACATGAACATCATTGTTATATGCATGAGCTAGATAGAGCCAAAATCTGCTTTACACTGTTTTTTCTGCCTGTCAGAGATAGATTGATTTGTTTTAATGTCCTATGTGTCATAAACCAATAACTTATCTTCGTCCATGGGTACTGATAAAAGGGTTAGAATTTGTCTGTATTGACTTAAATTAGTCAAAAACCCTCACTGTTCACTAATATATCGTGTACATATTTGTTTGTCTCAATAAATTAAAGCAAAGTCTTAATTTAAGGTTTGCCGTTTCACTCACTTTGTCATTGTTTCAAATGTTTGTGATTTTAAAGATGTGTAAAGAAAGGCAAAAGGATGCTGGAAATACTAATTGCTGTAAGTGATCCCTAGATCAGCTCTGAAAAGTTTCATAGAAGTTTGGTTTTAATGATTAATTAATGAAAAGCTTAAGATAGCACCCAAAAATTTGTCCTTTGACAGCCCCTGGTCCACATCCATTTTTATTATAAAATAGCAGTTCAGACATTCTGCTTAATATCTCCTTACATTGTGAGTTCCATGGAATAAAGTCATACAGATTTGGAATGGCATGTGGGTAAATTATGACAGAATTGATATTTTGGGAGAACTTTAATTACTTTAATATTTCAACATAAACAAATGTTGCAGGTTATGTTGCCTGTAGAAAGAAAAAAAAAAAAAAAAAAAAAACTGGAAAATTTGAAATTCATGACTACCTGGGTGTAAAAATCCCTCAGTGAAAGAGGGACACCTGCTCTGATTTCAGACGTCCTCTCAGCTGCAGTCAGGCCTCTGGGTGAGGCTGGGACTAAACTGGCTGCTCTTAAAACCACAAAGCCACAGTTTTCTCGCTCAAGCCAATTTTTACTGCCTACTTTTACTGCCTTTGATCCCATTTTTGCGCGCTTGAGCGCCATTGACCATTACAATGTAATGGCGTTAAGCGAATCAGGCTTCAGTATTCTAAGGAGGAGAAAGGTGTTTCCCCAATGCTGTACGCGACGTGGAGAGACCATCTTGAAAGGGGAACTGCATTTTAAGGTTGTGAATGGGAAGTTTGCATCAGCAAATAAAGGACCTAGAAAAGTCATTGATTCTAGTAAGATTTGTCAAACGAGTCGGTGTGTGCAAGTACACGCTGCAGCGAGGGCCGGACTCCTGATGTTTGTTCTGTAATGACTGCATGTGGCAGGTGTGCTGAGGGGAGGTTTCTCATCCAGCTCTGTCTTAGCGGATCAAAGCAGATCTCCGAGTCTCTCTGTCAGTTACTATACTTAGGCCCTGCTGGCCCTCCCCTGCTGATCAGAAATGCAAGACAGGCCTCTTCATCTTGTATGAGCATGAGATCAATTTATAATTAGGTCTGTTGTGATTAATGAATTCCCAATAAAGCACCCTCTGCTCTGATGAATGTATGCAGGCCATCCCACCTAAACTGCTGTCCAAACAAGCATGGCTCACTGTTTTATCTCATTAGAGCTGAATGTCCTGGTAAACGGGGGCTGAGGTCTGATTATTTAGGGTCAAGTGTTAGTTTTGCTATCTATTGTTGGAGCACTGATTTTGTCTGTTTGCGTGTATTGAATATATATATATATATATATATATATATATATATATATATAACAAGGAAAAAGTTAAAATAATAATAATAATAATAATAATAAAAATAAAATTTCATTATATACATATATATATATATATATATATATAATGAAATGTAAATGTTTTGCTTTCTTTTTGCATTATTAAACAGGTTTATTTCCTTGTTTAAAAAAAAATCCTTAATTAATCCTTAATATGAATATGTCCAGTGTTATATTTTGAATTGGCCATTTTGAGAGGAATTTAACTTACTGTAGTAACTATATATAACAAATTTATGTTCATTATATGTAGCAGTGCATGAATTCACATTTTTTATGTGTAATTGTAGTAGCATTTATTTACCATTTGGAGGAGCCCTTGTCAAACTGTTCCTGCTGTTCCATACTCACAGTTTATAGTACAAAATAAACATACACATTAGACATTAAGCAGTAAATTCATATAAATAGTAAACACATGAGCATTGTATTTTGTTTATGGAATAATGGGAAACTTGTTTGGATAGAGAGAGCTTAGTTTGGCACAGTGAAACTGAATTTTGATTTTTTTTTGTTGGACCATTGACCATTAGATTGGTGAAAATAATTAGTAAATTCACATATTGTATTGGGTTTATAAATTATGGGAAACCTTTTTGAATAAACAGAGATTTGGCACAGCAAAACTGAATTTTAAGTTTTTTTGTTTTTGTTTTTTTTTTTACATTGTTAGTCCATTGACAAATGCACTGGTGAAAAATAGAATAGTAGAATAATCACAAAAAGTGAGCACATCTTTACATTAGTATATATAAAATTATGTTGCATGATTTGTATTTTTAGCTCAAAATTATAGAGAGACAAAGGATCTGGACCTTTATAGCTTTAAATAACAAGAAAGCATACTGAAAAGATAAAAGGTGGTGAAATATTATAGACAATATTAGTAATTAAATAAAAAATAAAGGCAAAACCATACCAAACCATACCAACCATACAAAAATTATCACTCTGAAATTATTGAAAAAAAAAAAAAAAAAAAAAAAAAAAAAAATATATATATATATATATATATATATATATATATATATATATATATATATATATATATATACGCTTAATATTTGTATTTTAGATTAATATACAAAAAAATAATGTTCAGGTCACTTCATATTTTACATTATACTGACAATGCAATCTTCTGCTTTAACTAGTGTAAATTTAAAGTGATTTGGTTATTTTTCGAATGCTACATCATGTTTTATGTGTAGCTGGGTTATAGTTACTAATTAAATTAGACACTTTTAGATTGCTGAGAGTAACTATAACAAACATTTAAACATATAACATGAAATTGTTATATATTTTTTTATTTTACAGGAAATATCTTATAAATTTAGTGTGTGTGGGGGGGGGGGGGGGAGGGGGGGATTTATGTTATTTTGCATGCTATATTAGGAGTGCTTAGCAAACTGTCTAAACAAAAACACACCCTCCATTTGTGATGCAGCGGTGTAAATACACTGATATTAAGGCCCATTCCATCTCTCTAAGCATTCAATAGGACCACCATCATTCTGCTGCCTGCTCTCACAGAATCTGCCTCCCACTTTATCTTCCATTAATGGGCTCCAATCAGATTGTGTATGAATAATCAATGGATAGTCAACAGCCGGAATGAACTCTCCTGAAGCTGAGCATGAATCTTGCTAATGGCACACATCCCCGGGATTTAATTAGGAATAATGCTCCGCTTGGGTGTACAGACCATCACATGGTTTGTTTGCTGCCGAATGTGAAAGGTAAACACGGAGGGGACAAAAAAACAGAGTAGTGTCATTTCCCTGAGGTGAGTGCTGGCCAATCTACGGGAAACAACTGCTCATGCTTAATGCCTAGTACATTAGTCTTCTTAAACACCTGGTCATGGCCATTTGGAAATGTTCATTAACCACTGGTGCAGAGTGAATAGGTGCAATAGTTCACTCCTGCTTAATTGAATGAATGAGCTTGACTGTTGACTCTAAGAGCACTTCAGTGTTAAACATTAGGCCAAGTGCTAAAAGCCAAACCCACAATTATCTGTTTGGATTGGACATGAGAAAAGTGTAGGAATATTGTGTCATCGGACGAGATGGAGACTTGATTATATTAAAATGAATATAATGGGATGTTATGGGATTCAAAGTCATTATTAAGGTTTAATGTGGAAATATTATTATGAAATCTTAATAATAATGACTCGTGTACAATTTACAAAGTAATCAAATTAATTTGATCATAAGAAAATTACATTGTAAAAGCATTTCAAAAAAATGTATAACAAAAAACCCCCAAAACACTAAATAATCGCAGATATGAGTAATAATAGCCACAGAACCAAATAAACAGTCTAATCTTGTACTGCATATATATACAGCTGTATACACGGCTGTATTGCGGCATTAACACATACTCTCTCTCAGCTGCAGGTTGAACTATAATTGTTCGGTGTGTTTTCTGCTGGGCATTTTGAATGCTTGGCAGGCTGAGGAAAGAAGACCACCATTGTTTTTGTGCTAATTCAGCAGGCTGATGGGGAAAGCTGGGCCAGTCTGACAGGTTGAGGAAACCCGTAATGCTTTTCCTCCTCACAGACAGGCCTGCTGACAGCACCATTTACTTTACAGGAGACCCATTCTAGCTTTCAACGCCCAGAAGATAACCAACTCAACATCTATGATCATAATGTAAGCTTATATTACCTATATTGTGACACATAATGTTTTTGTTTGGTAAATTTGCATGGTAAATTAAATTACTAAATTATAAAAGAAAAAATAAGTGTATTTAATTTAATAAACTCATTTTAAATGTCTAAAAAAGCTATTTCATCTTTTAAATTCACACATTTTTGTCTGTTGTATCAGCAGAACTGACTTTTTTTTTTTTTAAAGGACTCCAACATCAATTTAGCACCTTAACGTTATTAATGCATCATTGCAAAGACTATAAAACATTTTATGTCTCAGATTCATATCTGTATATACTCACTATATACAGCTATATATCAACAGCTGTTTGTGTGCTCTGAATGTGAAACTCAGGTGGGCTTCATTCTTCTCAAGATATTGATTTAACAGCCAGCAGTTGTGAGAGGAAGAGGAAGAGGGAGGCTGTGTTAACGTGTAGTGTCAGTACTCGTGCTGTGTGTGTGTGTGTGTGTGTGTGTGTAAGTGTATGAAGCTTGTGGCAGTGTGTTTGTGTGTGCGATGTGCAGATGTTCCATTGTGATGGATCTATTATCCAGCTATTACAAGATAAATGAATGATCTCTCCCATTTTCCATGCCTCTAGAAAATTGAAATTGGGGGGAGGTGGTAGAGTTGGTGGGGGGTGTGTGTGTGTGGGGGGTATCATCCGGGCTGCATTATTAGGGTTGTTGGGATGGCCATTAATTTAAGAAAGAGTAGAAACTCTGGCAGCTTGGGCTCACCATTTCCACGTTATCAATCAAGCCTCAGTCACTTTCCTGGGACGACCACACACTCAGGTTTATGCCACCTTAATTAGGATTCATGGCAAAATAGATGCAAGGAAACATCCAATACCCCTCATTGTTTCACTGTAAATTTATTGTTATTTGGCCAAGCATTTTGCCAGGAGTGATATTACCAGTCTGTCAATATTTGTAGCTCACCACCTTATCAGATAGATCAGTATTGGGGGTTTAATAGACTGGACATTGAATAAAGGCCCTGGTAAAGTTGCAATAAACTCAAAATCCTTTGCAATATTGAAGTACAACTGCAGTGACATGATGCATGTTTGTTGCATCTATTAATTTATTAAAAAAAATGTTTTAATTAAAAATTAAATTCATGCATACAAACAATTTCTGTGATGAGCATGCTATTAATTTCTGAATTAAAATTCATATCGATATTTTTGAGGAGCAAAAGTTTTGTATAATGTATTTTTTTTTAAAAAACAAAACTGCTTTACAGCTCATTAACTCTTTCAGTAAAATGCTTCCATGGACATTTCATTCTGTAACTTTAGGCAGTTTTAATTTATATGCTATTTAATGTTTGATGATATTTGTTTTTGAATCCTGAGATTCTGTTCTCTTTCATAAGATTTCGTAATAGCGCTCCGTACTGTATAACAGTGAAAAATTCCATCAATGCCGGGGAAGCGTTGTGTTTTCAAGCAGCTTTTTCAACTTTTCAAGCAGCTTGGATTATACCACAATTGTAACAGCGTGACTCCCCAAAAACTTCATGATATTTATGAATTAATAATTGATATTTGTAAAAACAACAACAACAAAAAACAGTTTACCATGAAAAATATATATAAAAACATTTTAACATTTTTAAGTAGTAGTAGAAATAATAATAATATTAATAATAATGATGATGATGATAATGATTAAGATGTTTACACTGTTAAGATGTTTATGTATCAGGTGTAAGGAACTTTGTACTTGATGGTTGCACCACATGACATATTAGCGTGATTAAATTTTCTCATTAATTGACCTTTTTTATGGGGGGGGGGGGAGAAAAAAGTGAGAACCATGTGAAATCAACATAAATACAAAAAGTAGGCTACATATCCATTTGGCACATGTGTTTTAAACTAGATTTTTTAAAAAGTTGATAAGATATGTCTTATATACAACTTATATTAACCTGCCAAACGCATTGTCATTGTCAAAGGGAAGTCAAAGGATTAAATGAGATGGAGCCTTGATTCTATAGTCTCAGAGAAGTATTTTTAATGTTTTTTAAAGCACAGCCTATTGCAATATTTACCTTTAAATGCAAATGATGATCTGTAATTAAATGGATATCACCCTGTTAACAGGGCTATGAGTGTACTGTCTTTCCCATTATTTATTATTTGGCATTTTATGATAAATGGTGGATAGCAGTCAAAGCTGATTACACACTGCACTAGAAGTGCAGTTTACTGTCAAGAAGAAGACCGATTGACTTTATATTTACATACTAATGAGAAGGAGCACAAACTTACCAAAAAGAACACTGAGCATTCATAGGGCGCGACATTTACAAAATAAAGCTGATGCCATGCAAATTTTAAATGAAACCTATTTAGAGTAATAAATGGAAAGGCCCCTTGGTAGACCACACTATTTGCATTTCCATTTTCAAATTAGGGTGGGTGACTCCTTGCATTGCTGCTGATGAGACAGTCACTCTCGGTGAAATTGCTGCATTTTCCAGGAAGTTTGTGCTAAGTATGACTCTTATGACCTTCTCTGTAATTTACCATTTGTCTGTTCAGAAATGCAGCACACAGGATCTATTATCTGTGGCAACCTTCATAAAGAGGCAGAAATGGAGACAGAAATAAAGAATAAATCAAATTTCAGGCATAAGGGGCTTAATATAATCTATGCTATATTTTATATAGTTCGTACAGCTTCTTTTCACATTCCTTGCATATTTTTTCTATACATCTGCACGGTTAAAATTAAATTAAAAAACACATATGCAGTTTTTAAATCATTTGAATCATTTATTACAAATGCTTTGGGAATCTCATATAACACCTGGATATGATCTAGTGTGATCTATAAGAGTTCGCTAGTTTAAGCGATGAGTTCATAAAAATCAGTCATAAGTGCATAATGTCGCACACAGAGGATATTCAGCCATCCTCTATTTTTCAAAATGAGTTTGATGGATGCCAAACCATTGTGAAAGTGTTGTAGATGGGGCCAGCGTTCTGCAACATATTCTGATTTATCAAGCATAGCTTTAATGCGCTGCAACTCATTGCGTGCTCTATGTTCAAGTGTATTAAAGGTAATAAAGGGAAAATTCTGAGTATAGGAAACAATGAGCTCATGTCTATGCACTGCATGTAAGCTTTCTTAACACTGCAGAGATTTAGGATATATTTATAATGGAATAATGGCTTACTATTTGCTAAATACTGAACAATATACACTGCTTGCCTACTTTATACATATGTGTGTGTATAGGCATTATTTCATGTTTCAAACAGTACACTGGGATCACATCTTGGCTATTTTGTCAGGCCCCAAAACCCTAAATCAGCACCTGACTTCACAAGCTATTGTGTCTAAATAGTGAATCAATGCATCCATGTTCTAACATCTAGCAGAAAACTTTCCTAGAAGAGTAGAAGCTGTTATTACAGCACATAGGGAAGGTGTTCATGATTTTGAAATTAGATGTTAGCCAAGCACATATTGTTGATGTGTTATTAATAATGTATTACAAGGGCAACAACTTTTCTAAAACGATCCAGTTCTGTGAGTTTTAATAACAAAGAATGCATACTTCTAAATCCCTCATATGAATTGAGGTCCCTTCTCAAACTCATCCAACACCTTCTCAAACACTCTTTTTGACGGCAGCGCTGAGCATTTAAGTTAATTTTAAAGGGTTAGTTCACACAAAAATGAAAATTCTGTCATTACTCACCCTCATGTCGTTTCCACACCCGTAAGACCTTTGTTCGGAACACAAATTAAGATATTTTTTAATAAAATCCGATGGCTCATTGAGGCCTCCATTGACAGCAAGTTAATTTACACTTTCAAATGCCCAGAAAGGTACTGAAGATATATTTAAAGGGGACCTATTATGCCCATTTTTTAAGAGATGTAAAATAAATCTCTGATATCCCCAGAGTGTGTATGTTCAACGTGGTCTTATGAGAATACGTGTGTATTTTACGTAAAGTGTGGTTCTACCACACGTACAACTTACGTTTTTATATACACAAAAACGTAGAACATTGACGTATTTATAGCACTAAAACGTAAAAATACTGACGTATTAACAGCAATAAAACGTAAATCATGTAACGTAAAGTGTTAATGTATATGAATTCCCATGTATTAATATTAAAATCGTGGCATTAATGTTTTAAATCTGTTGTATTCAATTGTCATATCAATAGCCTACATGTTTATAGTCAAATTTATTGAATGCAGTTTACTCATCTACTTAATATGAAAATAACATTTCTGTTCGTGACTTGTGCCGCAAACTCGTTTCGGAGGATTATATAATGTTAAAAAAGACTACAATTTGAAACCTTATGAATAACATTTCTGTAATTGTTTAACCATTTTGTAATAGTTTGTTTGCTGTGCGACACAGAAGGCGTTTCCTCCTATGCAGCGGCTGACAGTGCAACCATAAGATACACCAAAGCACAACATACATTCAAAAATCACATCAATTTTTTTGGTTCGCTGTACTCCAAATCTTTAGAATCCATATGTTTGTAAGGAACAGATCCAAATTCAGCCCTTTATGCGGGGATCTTCATCTTCATTCTCAGCACCAACCGTCACAATCAAAGCCTGCACTCGTTATGATTCAAATTTGAAAGTAGCGCCACCCTCGAGAAGCTTTACTTACATGGTTTACGGTACTGATTGGTTCTCACCTGCTTCGTCACAGATTGCGACATGCAGTGTTTCAGTGGCTTGACATTTGAAATGAGTGCGCTCCTTCATGGAGAGAAGCCGGATTTATCATATTTTCATAGATTAATAAATTCAGTTCTGCTCTGTACTCTATAAAAAAACTATTACCGCCAGAGAGGACTGCGTCTCATCATCATTTGAAATACTTTTGGTACCACTTTTGACATTTTCACAATAAATTAATTATTGTGATTGCGCTTGTTTGTCTGCTATTCTTTTATTTATAACAGTAGGCCTACGTAGTTTTAAGAAATGGTTATGAGTAGGTTTAGGGGTAAGTGTAGGATTAGCGGCTCAAAATATCGTTTTAATGTTACATTTTTACTAAAACTGTCATTTTCCTACACAATTCTGTCCATTATGTTTTCAACTTTTAACATTCTGTATAAAATGTTTAGGTTCCAGATGGCTTTTAGGGATCTTACGTTTATCTACAAAACGATAAAATAGAAATTATACATACATCTTTGACACGAAAGATTCGTAAATATTTTACGTTTTTTTTCCTGTAAGTATTTTTACGTTTTAGTGCTATAATTACGAGAATATTTTGGGTGCGCCAAAAAAACGAAATAACGACTTATATAGCCAAACTGCTGAAATCACGTGACTTTGGTGCTCCGAACTGCTGATTCATAATGCTGATTCATAACGCTCTGAAGCTTCATGAAGCAGTGTTTTGAAATCGGCCATCACTATATAAATCGTTATTTAGTTTTTTTTGGCGCACCAAAAATATTCTTGTCGCTTTATAATATTAATATTGAACCACTGTACTCACATGAACTGATTTAAATATGTTTTTAGTACATTAATGGATCTTGAGAGAGGAAATGTCATTGCTGGCTATGCAGGCCTCAGTGAGCCATCGCATTTCAACAAAAATATCTTAATTTGCGTTCCAAAGATTAACAAAGGTCTTACGGGTGTGGAACAGCATGACGGTGAGTAATAAATGGCATTATTTTCATTTTTGAGCGAACTAACCCTTTAATAATGTCAAAAACTTGCTGAAGCTGTTTATTTCGAATCGGAATCTGAAAATGATGCCTACAGAGCCAGAGAATATATGCTGCATGGAGACAGAACAGGTATAATTTAGTTTAATTGCATTTATATCTTATGTTGTTATCTTGCTTTTCAGGAGTCTGTTGTAGCGAATCCGTCCGAATGATGGCCAAATCTTTACTGATGAGTTTATGAAATTTATTGTACATCACACAAAACATTATCACTCCAGAAAATCACCATAAGAGCTGAATAAAACAGTACAAGAAGTGTGCATTAAAGTCTTTTATCTATAAACTCTCCCTTGCATTATAATTAACATACACAGCGAACTACACAAAAACACTCGTTACAACTAACCGTAAACAAATATATACAGACCTACCTTATGCCTTTTTGGGGGTGCTTAAAAAACTGGTAAACTTTATATCTGTAAAACAACTCAGATGGACTGTAATAAAGTGCGCGCGCTCTCTCTCTGTCGTGACCAGTATCGCTCCGGAGAGGATCACGAACAGTTTGTACTTATCCATCCTGACCTTGAATAATAAATTCGACCACGGTGTCCTCAGTGACTCGGCGGGAGTCTATGGAGCCTCATATGTTCGTTGGTACATCCAACAACAGAACATTTGTAATGTTTTTTGGCACAGACATATCTTTAGCTGAAACAGCGAGTACACAGAAATGGCAGATGCTTCTTACTCGGGGTGTGTCAATGCCAAAAGGGCAGATCGTCACCAGTCATGGGCGGGGTTTCCCTACTCTTACGTAGGAGTAGGGGGAAATATCAAACAGCGTATTCTGAGAGATTGAAAATGATAAATGGGGATTATAAAAAAAAAAAAATATTGGGTGGATTTTTCCCATTATAGGCTTCTTGTTTACACACACTGTGGACACACGTCTGTATTCAAACACCTTAAAAAGTGGATTTTGCATAATAGGTCCCCTTTATAACAGTTCATGTGACTACAGTGATTCAACCTTAATGTTATGAAGTGACAAGAATACTTTTTGTGCGCCAAAAAAATGAAATAACTTTATTTATTCAACAATATCTCGTGATGGGCGATTTCAAAACACTGCTTCATGAAGCTTCAAAGCTTTACGAATCTTTTGTTTTGAATCAGAGGTTCGGAACGTGTATCAAACTGCCAAAGTCAAGTGAACTATTGAAATTTCGAAACACTTATGACGTAACGAAGCCTCGTTTACTGAAATCATGTGAGTTTCACGCTTCGAACCACTGATTCGAAACAAAAGATTCATAGAGCTTCGAAGCTTCATGAAGCAGTGTTTTGAAAAATGTGTATGGATTTTATTATGTTCTGTTTTCTCAAAGTTTGTGAGGGGTTATCTTTTGCAGTCTAAATATAACCATTATGCCTCTGCTCTGGTTAACTCAAGCTGTTGAGATAATGTGATCAGCCTTTGGAAAATGAGGATCAATGGGATTTTTCTGTCTGATATCATGCCAACAAGCACTGTAGAAATATAACAGCGTCTGATTAAATAAAATCATTTAATTAAACCATTTTCTGTCATTAACAAAAGCGAGACAAACAAACATACACACAACACCGCAGACAGACTAAAACTGGCCTCTGTGACCAGCGTCCTGCTCAACCATGTCCTTGCCGCCTATCTCCCGCACCCTGAACTCCCTATTACCGATGCTAATTGCGCTAGCTCACCCTGCTGCTTCCATAACAAACCAGCATAATGCCCAAATTATGACTTTATTAATGTAAGCCAGCATCTAATGGTTTTAAAAATGATTTATATTGTTTTTCCTGTTCTGAACAAATTAAATCTGTAGCTTGAATTAACTCAGGCTTTTCATCATTAGAGAGTTTAAAAGCCTGTTATCATTGCGTTTTCATCCTTAATTTCACATCTGAAACACCCCAGAAACAGAATAAACAATCGTTACATTATGCTGAATGTAAAAGCAACTGTAAATGAAAACGTAAAAACATCAGCCTTCTAACCTCAGTGCAAATTATGAATTGAAATTTTGTGAAGCTCACGTCTTGAAAACTGGGATACCTGGAAATACAACGAAATTTAATACAGTCCACCTCTTCCTACAACCCCATTACTCTTAGCATGCTGTGAAATTCTCATCTTACACACTTTGCTGGCCAGGGCCATGAATTATGCATTGTGCCAGAGAAATCCTCAATCTCACGCTTCAAGACCACCACACATTACCCTGCTTCTGTCTCTATTACCAAGATGAATTGCTGAATGGGGGATATTTGAGTGGTTATGGTTCTAACTTCATTGTTTGTTTGCTGTGTAAAATCTCTCTTTTGTGCGAGTCTCTTCTGTCTGTTGAAATAACAGTGAATTTTATGGCTTTTTAGAGGGTGAAAATGATTACAGCAATGTTCATGGCTTAAAGTGGTATGATACTGAAATTACTGTTGTGGCGATGTGGATTACGCCTCTTATGTTGTTCTAGAGGAAAATTATGATTTTATAGTGCTCAAGGTGTGCAAACAGGTTTCAACTAAGTAACTGAGATTGTTGCTCAGACGTGAGCTTTGTTATCTGCAAAAAAGACCATTTTTGAAGCAGGATCATCTGAGAATAGTTTGGTCTGTAATGAATCACTATGCTTTTAGGATCTGGGAAGGAGTTGAGGTGTCCATCGACACACTGAGTCGGTGACCTCCAATTCTAAACGATCATTAGTGTCTCTTCCTCTAAAATGTTGGACACACTTACAACATTCTAATAGTCCTTCTCTAGTATGCACGATCATTCACTGAGCCCCTAATACCATCATGAAATGTAGTCACGCTAATGATAAAATATTAGCTATGCTCCTGGTGTCATAATTTAATCTCAGCCTGGCATTTGAGGTCAAACTCTGCCTTAAACTATTGAACCTCTTTCCACAATATTTTGGTGTTCACATGTGTTTACACAGACAGTTATAATGCTGTTTAACAAAAAGAGGAATAAAAAGGTAACACTTTACAAATAGCATCCATTTGTTAATATTAGTGGTAACACTTTACAATAAGTTTAATTTGTTAACATTAGTTAATGTATTAACTAACATGAACTAACCAAGCAATACATTTGTTACAGTATTCGTTAACGTTAGTTAATAAAAATACAGCTGTTCATAGTTTGTTCATGTTACTTCACAGTGCATTAACTAATGTTAATAAATACAACTCTTGATTTTAATAATGTATTAGTAAATGTTGAAATTAACAAAGATGAATAAATGCTGTAGAAGTGCAGTTCATAACAATATGACTAAAATTAAAATGAGAACTGAAAAATAACAATAAAAGCTAATTCAGTATAAAAACAGTGTATAAATAATACTAAAATAACACTGACTACAGAACATGAACTAACAGTAAAAATACTTTAAATGCATTTATTAATCCTAATTAATGTTAATTTCAACATTTACTAATACCTTAGTAAAATCGAAAGTTGTATCTGTTAATATTATTTAATGAACCTGAGCTGAACTAATGAACAGTTGTATTTTTTATTAACTGACATTAACAAAGATTAATAAATACTGCAAGAAATGTATTGCTCATTGTTAGTTAATGCATTAACCATTGGGACCTTGTTGTAAAGTTTTACCAATAAAAAATATATACCAGAAGAGTGTATTATTAATATTTACGCTTTTAATGTCTCACTTGTCCGTTTTTTCAAGGAAAACTGCTATGTATTGTGCAGAGATCCTGTAGCAGCCACGTTCAGCACCGTTATTGTGTTTGACCCTCTATCCAGCTGAAATAACAGTTTGACATTAGAATGCTGACAAAAAATGCATTTAATCCCTCTTTTCAATAGGTGAGCGACTGATAACTTTTCACTCATAATTAACTCATCTTGAAATGAGAGACATTTGGAGGAAATTGAACTGTCAGCCAATGGAGTCGTGCATTTGACCTCATCACAGCGAATGGGGCCCATCATAATTTGTTCATTTGGTGCCTATCAGTCTGGCCTCATCCTCTTCTTGCCAATCCGTTGACCTCCCTCTCCGCAATTCCATTTGGTTCTGTTTTAATTATGACTCAGCAAATCCAAAGCAATAGCAAAACCCACCCTGAGCTCCCCTCGACTGTCACTCACGCTCTGATTGACACGAGCCAGATAGTCTGAGTGCTTCGGGGGAAAATTGAAGCAGTGGGCGCCTAAAATGACTGTTTATATGTCCTCTCGCAGTCGGGCTCGCTCATTTGTGCCGTTCGTCGCTTTCCTTTCTTGCTCTTGTTGGTAATATACATAATGGACATAGCAGTGCATTAACATGTACTTGTCCACAGTTCTTGATATGATTAATGTAAATAGGTGAAAAGGCTTTTAACATTTCTGATGCAAAATGTCACCCAGCACAAGGGTTCTTCTTGAGTGATTCACCAACAGAGTAGTAATTAGTCCTATCTTGACAATGCATCCATTCATATACTAATTCTCAATGCTTCAATTAAGCAAATGTTTTCCAGATTGAAAATGCCACGCTGTTTGCCAGTCACAACTCTATTGAGGGTGCTTTTGGCTATGCTGAAGCAATGCTCTTACCTCTGGAATGGCACAGGCAAAAATATTTTTAAATCCAATTTTTGTTGTTCTTTAGATGCATTTCAGTGTATGGATGCTTTCTTGTTTTCGCAGAGACATTGATAATGCTCCAAACAGCTGTTGTTTTCATCATGATTAGTGCTGAATCAATTTGAGATTTCAAGTGAATGCTAGAAAATGCAACCGCCTTAACCATCTGGGCCCAGAACGTCGCGACAACAGTGTAACGACACAATTTCAACCTAGACTTTTTTCATTTCCCTTAGAGCCTCCGTCACGACGCTGAGAATTGCTCGCTATGTGATTGTATCTGTCAAGCATTCACCCGCAGGCAGTTAATAGGCTTAACCCAAATGATTTTCTGTCCTTTTCTTTGGGCAATAGTCTCAAACTGGGAATTTGTAATAGGCCAATTTGTTAACCTTCTCAGGGCAGGAGCATTTAATATGTGTCTCGTCAGAGGAGGTAAAGACTTCCTGTTGATAAACCTGGATGTGTTTGTCTGCTTTTTGACCTTTAAAAATAATGACAAGAATTAAAAAAGAAAAGAAGCAAGCAAGGATAGAACTGAAAGATGTCTTTGAAACTGGATTTGTTGAAGTATGTTTTTGATCACCTTCCTCTCGTATTAAACACACAGGTCCAGTAGTAATTTATTCTAATTCACGCAAGATAGTTCTGTGATGGTAATCCTGCTCAAACTCTACTTGTAATCACAGTCTCCATCATTATCATACAAATTACATTCCCTGCTATTGATTTTATGCAGATGATCACCGATACATTTTTGAAAGTATGATTCGCTGCTAATGTTTACAGTATTAGAAAACAATTACCTTACCATATGCCTCTGAGTAATTGTTTATTATTTTTCAATTAGACAAACACTGATGATCAATGATTTAGAAAAAAGGGCAATGAATAACATCAACAGTTATAGATTTGTTGCCAGCATTCAAGATGAATTGTTTTAATGATTTCTACAATGGCATTTCAATGGCATCCAGTGCCATTTGAGTCTGACTGCAGATGATGCAAGGTTGCTTGCAATTTTATTCAGAAGAAAATTGTTATTTAGGGGTGTAACAAAACACTCATATCACAATTTGGATCAATACACGATACGGATACTCTCACAATACTTTAAATAAAGCCAAAATAGAGTTAAAATGGTATGTTTTTTTATTAGTAGGCCTACTTCTAAGAGATATGATGGACGAATTTTGTATTATGTAAAAATTAGTATTACATCCGGGATAAGCTTGGACTTCTCCCCCATACATAATAGTGCAATGGTGACACCAGTATGGAAATATTCATAATTAGCTAAAAATGCATAATTATAGACTGACTACATACATTTAAAAAGTTTTTTTAAATAATGTGTATTATTTTTCATTTATTATTAATAAATAAGCATTAAACTGAAGCTCAAATATGAGCTTCTGGGTTTACCATATGTGACCCTGGACCACTCAGCCAGTCATAGGTCGCATGTGTATATTTGTAGAAATAGCCAACAATACACTGTATGGGCCAAAATTATAAAAAAAAAAAAATGTATGCCCAAATTCATTAGGATATTAAATAAAGATCATGTTCCATGAAGAAATTTTGTAAATTTTCTACCGCAAATATATCAAAAATGTATTTTTGTGAGTGGATATGCATTGCAAAGGACTTCATTTGGACAACTTTAAAGGCAATTTTCTCAATATCTTGATTTTTTTGCACCCTCAGATTCCAGATTTTCAAATAGTTATATCTCGGCCAAATATTGCCCTGTCCTAACAAACCATATCAATGGAAAGCTTATTTATTCAAAACAATGACCCTTATGACTGGTTTTGTGGTCCAGGGTCACATATTTCATGTACCTTTACCATTTAAACTTTCGTTTTGGGTGAACTATACACACAATACATATCGTCGCTATACATGATGCATATTGTTGCATTTTTTGTATTGCGATATATCGTGACATGATATATTGTTACACCTTGATTATTAGGAATAATTATGTGTTATGTTACAATTTACAAGGGTCCCCGAACAGGTCCTACTTTATATTAGGCGTCTTTAACTACTATGTACTAACATTCAAACTAGTAATTTGATACAATGCACTTATTGTGTACATACTTGTTTTTACATTGTACTTATATTTAAAAAATGCTTGCATGTAATTACAGATGTAATTCATTTCTGTATATACATCTATAATCATATGACATCTAATCACACTGTTGACCTTTCCCTTACACCTTAACCCACCCTTAAACCTACCCATTCCACCAAACCTGTCCCTAACCTTACCCGTATCTCCTGAATAGCAGCACAAGTGTTTTGCAATACAACATAAACACAATAAGTACATTGTACTTATTTTTTTATGTAAGTAGGCCACCTAATATAAAGTGTGACCAATGCATAATGCACCTTTAATGCTTTTCAAAAATCATCCATATAACACACATTTAGTCCATATGGAATCCAAAATACATATCTGAAGTTAATACACACTAAAAATGAAATTACATATAAGACATCAAAATGTGCTGTTTTCTCTTTTGCTCCCTCATCCAAACCATTATTTACTTCAGATACAGACAACATTGATCTTGATGCAGTGCAGTCAGAGTCTTAATTGGCCAGCCCTACAGCAGAGAATGGAATCCAATGGTCTGGGTTTGAATCGATGGTCTAACCAGAGAGGGTGTGGAGGTAGAGACTGCACAGCGAATGTATGATCAATCAGCCTCAAGTGATTATTAGCAAACCTCTAGCTACAGGTTTGTTGCCAAGAGAACATGAGAAAAAAAGACTTGTGTGTTTCAAGCGATAGGAATGCCGGAGGGTTCTGTGGGTAATTGGGTGCAGTGTGACGCAGGTCTACCTGAAAATTCACTCACCTGAGAAGAACAGCATTTCGACAGATGCTCACGTGAAACCCAAACACTAATGTAAAACAGACCAAACCTAAAAAGGACAAACAAACTGCTCAGCTATGCAAATGACCTCATAAATGAGGCTGGGCATGTGTGTTGTGCTGAATAATTACTGTGAAATTGATAATTGCACTGTTATGCAAGATTATGTCCGGTAGCATGACGAGCAAGACCCATCTTGGCGCACCATTCCTGGATGTCAGCGACATCTAATGTCAGTGTAAGGTCAAAATGCACCACAGTTGTGGATGTAGACAGATGGCAATCAATGATTATGTTACTGTTATCCAAAACAGAAAAAAAGGTGTGAACATTTTTCTGTACTTATTATGCAGGGGTAGTTGACATGAAATACTTTAAGTTGACATGTCCTGCAGTGACACATTATATAAATGTATATTTTTTTTAATTATTTCTTATGAAATAATAATTAAATTAATTATGTGTTTATTTTAATTCAAATAATAAAAAATAAATAAATAAATAAATAAAAATAAAAACTCTATTTGTTATGCAAGGGTACAACCCGAATTCTGGAAATGTTGGGACGTTTTTTAAATTTGAATAAAATGAAAACTAAAAGACTTTCAAATCACATGAGGCAGTATTTTATCAACAATAGAGCATAGATAACACAACAAATGTTTAACCGGAGAAATTGTACAATTTTATGCTCAAAATGAGCGTGATTTCCAACAAGAATGTCATTTGGACTCGTCAGACCATAGAACACTTTTCCACTTTGAAACAGTCCATTTTAAATGAGCCTTGGCCCACAGGACACGACGACTGAACCATGTTCACATATGGCTTCCTTTTTGCATGATAGTGCTTCAGTTGGCATCTGCAGATGGCACGGTGGATTGTGTTTACCGACAGTGGTTTCTGGAAGTTTTCCTGGGCCCATTTAGTAATGTCATTGACACAATCATGCTGTTGAGTGATACAATGTCGTCTGAGGGCCCGAAGACCACGGGCATCCAATAAAGGTCTTCAGCCTTCTCCCTTATGCACAGAGATTTCTCCAGTTTCTCTGAATCTTTTGATGATGTTATGCACTGTAGATGATGAGATTTGCAAAGCCTTTGCAATCTGACATTGAGGAACATTGTTTTTAAAGTATTCCACAATCTTTTTATGCACTCTTTCACAGCTCTGCCCTTCTTTAGTTCTGAGAGACTCTGCCTCTCTAAGACATCCCTTTTATAGCTAATCATGTTACAGACCTGATATCAATTAACTTAATTAGTTGCTAGATGTTCTCCCAGCTGAATCTTTTCAAAATTTCTTGCTTTTTCAGCCATTTTTGCCCCCATTCTAACTTTTTTTAAACCTGTAGCAGGCATCACATTTGAAATGAGCTCATTTTGTGGATAAAAGTGTAAAATTTCTTCCTTTTAAACATTTGTTATGTTATCTATGTTCTATTGTGAATAAAATATTGGTTCATGTGATTTGAAAGTCTTTTAGTTTTCATTTTATTCAAATTTAAAAAATAACAGTATTATTTTTCCAGAATTCGGGTTGTAGTTGACATGAAATTTTAATGTCCAACAATGAGACATTATATAAATGTATATTTTATATAAACATATATATATATATATATATATATATATATATATATATATACATATATATATATATAATTTATTTATTTTCAGAAATTATTACTTTCTTTTACAAATGCATATTAATTGAGAGACTACATATTTGTAATTAAAAATTCATTTGTCACAATCTTGGGCCATTTAAAATGAGCTAATGAAGGCATAGTATTTCAAAATGATAAAAAAAAGTCAACATTTTTTTATACAGAAGAAAAACTCTTTCCTTTATACATTCATAAATAATTGATATGTTGATAAATAGAAAAGGCAATGGACATTTTATGCATCTGTCCACAAACAGGTTCCTCGTTCTTATTGGATTATGCGGCTCAAATTGATATGTTCTTGATGTCTTCCATTATAGCCTGAAGGATGGTGGTATGTGAGGTTTTGTTTACTTTGCTTGAATCCGTAAAGCTTTGAATTGGTTGGAGCTCAGGGCATAAAAGCAGCACCATTCTCCAAGGACATTTTGGTGAGCGCTTCTTCTCAAACTATATCTCTTATCTGTGGTTGTTGATGATGTATCTGAGCATTTGTGGCAGCTGTGTGTTACGTCTAATAGAGCAGAAAGGCTGCTCAGAATAAAGCTATTTGAAAATTTGTTTATGTGAAATATTTGTAAATGGAAGCAGGCCTCTTGGCACCTTCACGTCACGTTCTGGTGTCATTCTGGATTGTGAATTTGACGGGGGATTTGAGGCTGGCAAATGGAGCACATGTTGAAGCAGATCACGAAGACTCTTGCCTCCCCTCAGTGGCTGCTGTAGCTCGGTGTTTAGATGCCATGCAGCAGTGTCTGCTGACGTCTCCTCAGTCATTCTGCGAGAATTCCCCTTTGGTTTCTCGGAGCTGTGAGTGTCATATTTGCTCTATTGACAGTGCATGGATCTTGCTATATGTTTTTCAGCATTTTATTTTACATTTTTTTTGACAGTGGGACAGATTTGACTAGCAAGATCTTTTTTCAGAGTAACTCGATATGTAAACATCAGAGGAAAAACATATGGTGCACTGCAAAAAATCAATTTCCTACTCAATATTTTTGTTTTGTTAAATCAAGATACATTTGAGAAGCAAAATGCCTTAAGATATTAAAGGGTTAGTTCACCCAAAAATGAAATTTCTGTCATTTATTACTCACCTTCATGTCGTTCTACACCTGTAAGACCTTTGTTCATCTTCAGAACACAAATTAAGATATTTTGATGAAATCCGAGAGATTTTTGTTTTGTTTTTGCACACAAAAAGTATTCTCATTGCTCCTGATATTAAGGTTGAACCACTGCAGTCAACATTTAACAATGTTTTTACTGCTTTTCTGGACCTTGAATGTGGCAATTATGTTGCTTTGTATGGGGGATAAAAAAATCTCAGATTTCGTCAAAATTAAGGTCTTACGGGTGTGGAACGAAATGAGAGTGAGTAATTATTGACAGAAATTTCATTTTTGGGTAAACTAACCCTTTCAGTACTGTTTTCTAAAAAATAATAATAAATAATCAAATTTTTTTTGTTGTTTTAAGCATACACTCACTTAATTTTGATACATTTTTCATAAAACAAGATACATTTACATGGAAAATGGAAAAGTTTTTCCTTTGCGTTTTTTGAAAAATTTTGCATACAGACGACATTCACACGGATCAGCGAAAATGACTAAAAACGGTGTATTATTCATGCCAAGCCAGTAGTTGGCGATGTCACTTTGTAAAGAAACACTATGCGTCTATAGACTGAACACGTATTACGCATGCGCATGACATCACCATTTTCACAAATTCACGTTTTTGTAGTTTACGCAGAGACGATAATGGTATCGATTTCAAAAACTTGCACTTTAAAACCCATTTTCAAATGTTTGCATTTTCAGGCATATGAAATGCAGTTGTTGTGTAAATGAATGGCCAAAACACATAAAAAGTTTTACATTTTTAGTTGAAAACTGTGTCGTGTAAACGGCCCCTTCATTTCTTAAGTCATTTTGCTTCTCAGTTCTCAATTAAATGTGTCTTGTTTTAAGAACGTTTAGATATTTGTACTGGAAAACAAGACAAAAATACTGAGTAAGAAAATTTTTTTTTTTTTTTCAGTGTGCTGTTTTGTATGATCAGTTGGATAGAGCATGTTTGATTTTGCTTTAACTATGCATAAAATGTGTCTGCTAGTCACAACATTCCCTTATTTATTTGGTTACTCTTCCATTTAGAGTATAAGTCAACGCGACTTATACTCTCAGTCCTAGCAAAGAATTGTGCCATTTTGGCCTTTTAACCAGCTCTAGCAATTACATTTGATGCTCCTTAATTCTGACACAGTCTCTCCCTCCAAAGCCTCTTTTCCAGCTCAGCAATCGAGACAATATGTTTGCTTACTGCACTGCTTGCTAAGTGTTCCTTTGCATGTAAATTAATCTTGATTCAGTTGACACTGTCATGCTGAGTGGTACAAATTGCCCATAGCAATAAAGCAGGCTGAATAAGAAAAAAAGCCAAATTGCGGCACTTGACGTGATGTTTCTTTGCTTTATGCCAATACATTAGCAGCATGTAATGAGTGCTCTGTTCTGAAAAGCATGGTATACTGGAGTTTTAATTTTACTTCAATGGAGCAGCACCATGTCTTTTGAAATCCAAGTCAGACAAATCATTAACAATGTGGATGTGGAGGTTAAATAGGAAACAATTCATTCACTTGTACAAGCTCCGAGTGCCATCCATCATTCTATTTGCAGAAGCTTGACAAAAGTACTTGACTTTAAATAACAATCCATTTGCTCCTGGTGCTGGGCAAAACAGGTTTTTTAGGCATTCATTTGCAGTGCATTGCCATATTAATTTATTCAACTTTAATTTAGAAAGAAAACAACAAAATCCAAGGATAAAAATAAGAAAAAGAGACATTACATGCAGCATTTCAACATAAATATAGTCTTTTGTGTCCATATTTGTTTCAAGACATACCATAACATAATACTTCAATGAAACACTGAACAACAATGAAATAGTTTTATTTACTCAAGAAGTGCCTGCACCTCTTGTGTCCCCATTTTGAGACATCAAGCGTGAATGTAGAGGCGTTGTGTGCGCTGTGTAGACATGTATTTACTCATCTCACGTGCACAAAAAAAACTGATTCAATATTCCTCAAAATTATTAAAAACTGTGAAATGCAAACTCAGAATATTATGCAAACTTGCAATAACTAAATATGTTAAATTACACAAATATACTTTAATTATTCTCACTTTATGGGCCCTATTTTAACAATCTAAGCACATGGTCTAAAGCGCACGGCGCAAGTACACTTAGGGCATGTCTGAATCCACTTTTGCTAGTTTAACGACGGGAAAAATGGTCGGCGCGCCCAGTGCATGGTCTAAAAGGGTTGTCCCTATTCTCTTAATGAGTGATGGGTGTGTTTTGGGTGTAATGTGCAATAAACCAATCAGAGTCTCATTCCCATTCCCTTTAAAAGCCAGTTGCACTCGCGCCATGGCAGATTCGCTATTTACATGGTAGAATTTGCAAGCGGAAAAACTGAATGCTTCTCTAGCGAGGAAATGGATCTGCTCTTGTTAAAGCGTGCAAGCACACCATCTACGGGACAAGCCGGATTCCACCAAAGCATTTTTATCTTTATGCACACAATAATAATCTTTTACATTGTAATCCTTTGTTGTGGCTTTCCCTTAATAATATTTGGCTGCTGCAATAAGCAGAGTGTACGTGCATTGTGCACCCGCATATAGGCGCATATAACTAACGCCCTCTTTAAATAACAAAAAAATATTGCGCCATTCACTTTAGACCAGGTTTCAGTTGGTTGATGGTGAGTTGCCTCAAAATAGCAAGGCACCAACAATGCGCCTGAACACGCCTCTTTTTTAGACAAGCACGCCCATGGCCGCACAAATGAGCACAAATGCATTTGCTATTTAAACAATGTGGCGCAGGACGTGAAAATGATAACTGCGTTGTGCTGAAACTAGCAAAAAACACTTGCGCCACATTGCGCCGGGCGTATGATAGGGCCCTATGTCTTTGCTGCTGACCTAAAAATTACTTACTTAAACCATCACATTTGTGTTTTCTTTTTTTGGTCTTGTTGTTATTTTAATTGCTGAAGTAAGAGTGCTGAACTTTCTTCTCTTGTATCCAATTCTTCTGCAATCCAGAATGGCAGCACAGCTGAAAGGTTTGTTTGAGCTGCGCCCTCTACTGTACAGCCGTGAATTTGCATTTCCTTCAGTCTGAGGCTTATTCATGTCACTTTTGGTGTGAAAAGGCCATTTTTTTAAACAAACAAACAAGCCCAGCCCAGGTGAGAAAAAGTAATGCAAAAGTAACAGTAATGCATTACTTTCCATAAAAAGTGCAATTAGTTACTTTTTTTAAAGAGTTATTAACGCATTATTAACACATTAGTTTTAAAAGTAACTTTCCCTAAGACTGGCAGCAAGACCTTGTTTCGTCTCTGTCTTGTGGTATTGAAAATGTGTTTCTTAAGATTCAAATATGGGTTATCCTGCTGTTTTGTTGCGGAAGAACCACATAATTTTTCTCCAACCTATTTAGTGGTATCTGTGTGGGGCCTCCATACAATTTACCAACTCCGTGATAATTATTCTGGCAGCACAAATGGAGGGGCCAACCCTCTTTTCTCACTCAGTGCTCCCTAATAGGATTGTGTCTGCTTCAGCAGACTTTAATTGAGGACTCCATGTCAAAAGAGAGCAAGCTTGAATGACTCTCCCTTCTCAGCTGCTGGTCACCATGAAGTCTTAGACTAAATGCTGAGAGCTATGATTTTTGTTACAATACAGCAATTGCCATTACCTGCTGTTAGATGATATACCAAGAGCTAAGACATTGCTCAGCACATCATAGCAAATCAGGTCTATATTATTACCATATTATTTTATCATATTATATCAGGGGTTTTCAATCTTTTAGATATCACTGACCCCTAAATATGATCATCCTTGTGTGAGGGACCACCATCCTAAAATTTAAAAGGCAGCTATATATTTTTATGTATAAAGACCCAATTAAAACTGTGACAAATTAATATTATAAATGTTTAAATATTATTTGGAAAATATTTTATTTATATTATTACATTATTACATTTTTTCCTCTCACTTTAGTACTGTAATGCTAAATTATTTACATTCTTTCTTTCTTAATGTATTTATTTATTTATTTTAGTTATTTATTTCTTTAGTATAATGTTATTTTTATTTAATTTTTACAGTTTTACTCAGTTTTAACATTTTCCACGGACTGCCTAGAATTCTCTGAAGGTCCCCATAAATGTATAAAGACCCAATTTATACAGTGAAAAAGTATAAACACTTTAGTATAAGGAACATTTGTTCACTATTAACTACGACTTTTCCCTCAATAAACTCCTAATTTAATAGTTAGTTGTTAAGTTTAGGTATTGGGTCGGATTAAGAATGCAGAATAAGGTCATGCAGAATAAGGCATTAATATGTGCTTAATAATTATTAATAAACAGCCAATATTCTAGTAATATGCATGCTAATAAGCAACTAGTTAAAAGACCCTAAAATAAAGTGTTACCATAAATAATTAATTTATATTACAAATATGTTCAAAATATTATATATTTAAAATTAGAATATATTTCATTTCTATTATGTTACATTATTGCATTTTTTTACCCACTGTAGTACTGTTCATTCATTCATTCAAATGTATTTATTTCTTTTTACAGTTTTACTCTAATTTTTTTCCACAGACCCCCTAGTATTCCCTAGCAGACCCAATTTATACCGTAAAACAATCATATTATAAATATGTGTAAAATATTATTTGGAAAATATTTAATATTTCATTTCTATTATATTTCATTATTAAATTTTTTCTATTCACTATACTGTCCTTTTAAATTTTTATTTAAATGTATTTATTTATATTTATTTATTTATATTATATTAATAACTAATTAATTTAGTTAGTTTAATTTTATTTGTATCTATTTTTTACAGTTTTACTCTAAATTTTTCCATGGACCCCCTAGAGTTCTCTGAAGGTGGGGATTCATAATGCATAAAGACCAAATTTATACTTTGAAAAAGTATAAATAATTAATTAATATTACAAATATGTGCAAAATATGATATATTTAAAATGATGTTTTAACTGTACTCTTCATTCATTCAAATGTATTTTTTTTTTTTTTTTTTTTTTTACAGTTTTACACTAAATTTTTCCATGGACCCACTAAAATTTCCTTGCGGCCCCCTGGGGGTCACCGAACCCCAGTTTGAAAACCCCTGTTCTGTATTATAAATGTTATAAAGCTTTATTATTAATTCAAACATAGATATTAAAAAACATAATTATAGTTGTTTTGCTAATTGATCATTGTTTCTAAGTATGATTTGTTGTCATTGTTCCTACAAATGCTTTGTTGTTACTATTCCTAGGCGTGCCATTGTTCACACATTATATGTGTTTTTCCCTAACAGACGCTTTTGACACACTGCGGATGAAAAAACAGTGTCAGAAGAGGAGGCCCTGGAGCATATTACTCATTTAATCCTGATTTAGCCTGAGGGAGAAAGGGATTTTAAGTGTCTAGTGATAAACTCCCTTTCTTCTGTTGATGGTAATTATCCACGTCTCTTGAGACTCTGCCAAGATGTTGGTGGCAGGATGTGTGTTCTGATCGTCAGACATGAGACACACTGTCCAGTTGGTCTGTGTAGGTGAATAGAGCCCACTGCATTTACAGGCTCTTCTGCTTGTTTGAAGATGGCCTATTGTAGCCCTTTTGTAAGGGATAACTGGTCAGCCATTGTGGTCAAATATGTTAGGCAAATTGAGGCAGATGGCTCCAATTCAGACACGTGGCTTTCCCAGGGCAGTGGGGATGGCCTAGACAGTGGAGAGGGGTGTTGTGGGTCAGGGCCCTGCTTGGCACTTGTTAATGCCTTCAATAGACCCATGTGGCTTTATTCACCCCCCATGTGGTGTTGCTGAGAAACACCATGTTGAAGACTTCAGCCTGGCCCGCTGAAGGACAGCATGGGGGAGGCTACAGCAGCACTCCATCTTCCTCACGGGCCTCGGCATAGTCCTGCTCAAGCCCTTTGGGATTTGGATGAATAGGGCCGATTGACAAGTGGGTGGTGGTCCATCCTAAATGGCTTTTCAGTCAGCTGCTATAATAGACTGGCAGGTTTTTTCACACTCTCTATAATAGCTGCTAATTATGGGATTTGCAGTGTTTTGGAATCCCTTCTTAATATTGGTTTGTGTGTTTTCTCTTTTTGGTGTATTCTGTGAACGTTGCAACTTGAACGAATCCTATAATTTGTTCATTGTTTTATTTCCAGTTCAGCTGCCTGAATTGGAACTTATTTGAAGAAGGATGTTTCATTTGTTTATAAAACATCTTTAAAGACAATTCATATTCAGTGACTTAGTGTCAAGTTATTTCCCAATATCTGGAACAGGAATTGTTAAATGTTGATTTATGAGTGTTCATTATAACATAATAGTTTTATAAGGAATGTTTAACAATTTTCTTTTTAACACTCTTGTGTAAAATAGAATTTAAAACTTAGAAAATGGACTTAAAACTGGTTTCATAAAAAATATACTGGAAACAAATGATGAATTCTTGCAAGTGCATTTTTCTGAGTTGCAAATGCAACACTGTACTTTACTCTTTACACTCTGTACTAAAACACATACAGCGCAACTGCAGTCTGACTCTGGAATGAATGACTCTAATGAGTCGTTTTTAGCGAACTGAATAGTCCAAATGAGTGTAGTTACTGATTGGTTGGTCATATAACAACGTGTAGTTGAAGATGCGCATTAGGAGTTTTGTCAATAGTATTTTGCAAAGAATAAATGAATAAATTGTTACCAAATTTTGGATTGTTTAGTACTTTAATTGTTTAGTAGGCTATTTATATAGATAAATACAAAGTTCTGGCATGAAACTCTAATGGGTCCTTTAACTCAACCTGCTCGTAATCACGTCATTATCTATAGGACACAGATGATTGGTTCCTGCTGTATCAGTAGCCAATGAGCTTGCATGCTCAATCTTCAAATACATGAGTAGCATTTGCCTTAGCAGTGCTGCTCGCTTCAGAAACCCTCCACCTTCCCCAGCTCCACCTGTATAGATCTGCTACGGGTAATTCATGTACGTTATATTGTACAGCAGCAGCATGTCTTACTTACTCACAGCAGTGTGTCGTGTATGTATTGGCAGTGGCAAGTCCTGTACTTGCTCTGCAGCAGCAATAAAGCAGCAGCAGCGTAGCAGATCTATTCCGCCAAGACTATACATATCAACATTGTCATACCCATTACCATGCCAAACACTCTGAGAGTTGTCATGACAGAACTTCCATTTTAAACTGTCTTTGGTACACTGTAAATCCAAACAGTGAAATGAATGAAATGAAATGCTCAAATAATAATGAAAGTGCATTGTACTTAATAGAAAAAAGTTATGTGAACTCAAAATTTTATTGTAGTAAGCTGAACTTAATATTGCAGCAGATTTCTAATTCCCACCATGCTTTTCGTCAGACTGTATAAGAACAAAACATGTTGAAATTAAGTGTTATTTTGTGTTTTTGCTCAAGATTAATATAGGGAGACATACTGTAAGTTAGTGTTTAATGTTGTGTTATGTTGGGATTTACAGGTTTTTTTTTTTTTTTATGTTTTTAATGTTAGGGTTACCATTGTGGTGAAGAGTAGAGCCTGTGGTTAGGCTGAGGATGGGCTACAAAACCTTAAAGACCACATATACTGTATGTTGTTTGATTATATACATGCAAGTATATAATGACAGCTTCTTTGATAGATATAATAGCATGTATTATTTGCTATCTAACATTTATCCATGAAGACCTGAATGTGATGTTTATGTAAATGAACTGTATGTAATTAACATTATGATGAATTGGGCGAGGCTGAGAACTGTGGGAGCGAAGGGATGCCGGTGATGTGATTGTTAATGAGAGACACCTGTGCACCACACTGGGCTTGCTCCGCTTCCACGGCTCTTGTCCTCGCCCCACTTGTCACATAAATTTTAAGTTCTACTAACTTAAAAAAATGAGTTGTTCTTTCTTAAATGTTTTGAGGTAATAGTTTCCTCAAATGTTTTGAGTATTCTGAACCGAGTTTTACAGTGTGGAAAATTATATACTTGAATCTAGTCTGCATTTCAAAATACCTGCAGCATGTCCTGCTGTGTTACAAACATTATAGTTATGAGGCAAGCTAAGCATAAGAGGTCACCAAACATGAACGTTTTTGGAGAGAACACAAATGCTCTATAGCTTTCAACAATATAATCAAGATTTGCCTGAAAATAGCTCTGTATAATATTCTCCACTGTGTTCCCCAGCATCTCAATTACCAGCGTCGCTCTCTGTGTCTTCTGAACATGGATGCTTTTACTCTGCAAACAAAAGCGGTCCAGAGATCTCCATTTTAATGCACTGCTTATTCAAACGTGCCAGGGGTCAAGAGTGAAGATGTTACCAGCCGGCCATTCATCACGGCCATGACACCCTCTCTGCTCCGCTCCCTCACCTCCAGGCTATGCTTTATAGAACAAACACGTCACCACGGGCCATGCAGTCATCCATTTTCCTGTGCTATGCATTAGAGCTTCATGAATATCCCCACACAGTATACCTGCAGCCCGGCTGTGGAGAGATTGCAAGGGCTCCTTCCCACACTGAGAATGTGATCTAGTTATCATATACTGACGTTAATACTTTCTTTCACCCTTATGCTCTGTTGAGTTTAATATTACTGGTTTATGTTTGGCATTGATAATTTCAAAATTAACTTCTTATTTTCCTTTCATATTCTTCTTCTGTTCCTCTGATTAAATCAAATCAAATCCCAGCAGGCCGATATTATTGAAGCCAAATCCTTGTTTGACCACATAAACATGCACTTTCCAAAAACTATTCTGTAATATATTTATTTTATTATTGATTAATATATAATATTTTATTATTTATCATCTAAATCTGCAGTTTCTGAGAACCCAACAGCAATACACAACTTTTAATAGAGGAAAATCACATTCAAAATTCTCTATTCGGTGTATAATATGCTGATTTGATGCATTTCTTACTAAATAAAAGTATTAAATTGATTGAAAAAAAAAAAACTGACTCCAAACTTTATGTATATTGTTTTAGCTTTTTTTCTCAGACCCAAGGAGAACATTTATGTTAATGTAAGACTGTTTAGAATGCAACAAGCCTGAGATCATACAAAACAAGGTGCTTCTACTGAATTTGTTTCTCTTTAGTATTCATATCGAGACAATATGCTCCAGACCCAATGGCATTAGTGTCTTTGTGTCATGGGGCTGCAATCTGCCATAGGCACCATTGCACGCCTTTGATTATTAACAGACAGCATGCCACCGCTCCAACCATTCCACCCCTCCCTCCTCTTCATCTGCCACCCATGTGACCCCTCCTGGCAAATGATTGGCTAATTACGATTCTGGACAGAATTTGAGGGTGGCTAACGCTGCATCTGGCCTCTGAGGTGCCTGCGACTGCAGCTGGTGTGGCTGCTCCACAGCAGGGCTGTCTGTGGCCCCTCATAAATAAAAAGCTCTTACAAACTGGTTATGAACACCTGTTAGATCATCTGTCAGCCTAGCCCCCTTCTCATCCATCACCTAGTGCTCGGTGAAGTCATTCCACCCCATCAATCCGCTCCGTACTTACCAGGGCTCAAACACTGCCCTGATACCATCCACAACGTAATAGCGCTGCACTGGTGGACACTTTTAAATACAGATGAAGAATCCCTTTCTGTCAACTTTGGGTATTTAAAAGTGAGTGGCGTAAAAGTTTACGTTTGTGTCAATAAATCAGAGGAGAGAAGTCACGGGCGGGCTTGTCATTCGGACTAATGACCGAATCCTTCACAGGCAACGGCGAACGTGCCGAGATAAAATGCTTTCGGGGTTGTTCAGTCATTATACCTTTATTACCCCCTGCCATAACCAAGGAGAGTGAGGAGAATCGGGGGAATGAATGAGTTATGTGTGCTTTGGAAGGTGCTGTTAAGCCATACACAGATAGACGCTCTTCATCTCTGATATTGTAACACATTCAGGCAACCCCAACACATAATTTTCACTTTAACAGTGGTCTTAGTGTAAACCACATGGTCTCAAATTATATAAAGCATAGTAAATTGCAGTCATTTGCTTTGTAGGTAAACGATTGGTAAAAACATTAGATGAAAATGAAGCTGTGCATGAAACCTGAAAAACAAGACTCATTTTTTTTACCCTTAATGCACCCTTTTGCCAAACCTACACTGGTGCGAACTACACTGAGGACTATTACCCAACAGCCCATGCAGCAAAGTGTCTCAGAGGAGGACACAGCCTGATCTCCTAGGATTTTGTAACTATTCGTACGTGTGTGCTTGGAAACATTCTAAAATGTACAATATGGGTGTATTGACATTGATATCTATTTTTTATATGTATACTATTTATTAATATTTTGAATTACCTTTTATTTTTATACTTTCTGGTTTCATGTTTATTTTAGTTTGCTTTAGTAATTTTGTTGTGCTTTTGTAATTTTCATTTGTTGTTTTTAATATTTCTTACATTTATTGTTATTTAAGTTTTAGTTTACTAATTTTAGTTCTTCAACTTAAATTTATTTCAGTTAGTTGCCAATGCAACATTCTCATTTTCATAGTTTTTTAAGTTTTCATTTGGGTTTTTCATTTAAAATTTATGTTTTATTTTATCTCAGATTTATTTCAATTAACAAAAACAATTTTTCATACTTTTAGTTTCTCTGAGTGTTTGGCATTGTAATGGATATGATAATGTCAATATGTTTGATCTAGGCGGAATAGATCTGCTACGCTGCTGCCGCTGTTGATTATTTCAGGCTGCTGCTTCTGTTGCTTCTGTTGATTATTGCTGCTGCTGCTTTTGCTGATTATTGCTTCTGCTGCTGTTGGGGTTGATTATTGCTGCTGCTGTTCTGTTGATTATTACTGCTGCTGTTCTATTGATTATTACTGCTGCTGTTCTGTTGATTATTACTGCTTCTGCTGCTGCTGTTGATTATTGCTGCTGCTTCTGTTGATTATTGCTGCTGCTGCTTCTGTTGATTATTGCTTCTGCTGCTGCTGCTTCTGTTTATTATTGCTTCTGCTGCTGTTGATTATTGCTGCTGCTGCTTCTGCTGATTATTGTTGCTGCTGCTTCTGCTGCTGCTGCTTCTGTTGATTATTGCTGCTGCTGCTTCTGCTGTTGAGTTGATTTTTGCTGCTGCTGCTTCTGTTTATCATTGCTTCTGCTGCTGCTTCTGCTGCTTCTGTTGATTATTGCTGCTGCTGCGGCTTCTGCTGTTGATTATTGCTGCTGCTGCTACTGACTATTGCTTCTGCTTCTGTTGATTATTGCTGCTGCTGCTGCTTCTACTGCTGCTGTTGATTAGTGCTGCTGCTGCAGAGCAAGTACAAGACTTGCTACTGCCAATACATACACAACACACTGCCGTGAGCAAGACATTCTGCTGCTGTACAACAACATACAGGAATTACCCACAGCAGATCTATACAGGTGGAGCTGGGGAAGGTGGAGGGTTTCTGAAAGCACACTCCAAACTGCAACGCAGATGCTGACCAAGTATTTGAAGGCTGAGCAGCGAGCTCAATGGCTGCTGATAAAGCAGGAACCAATCATCTGTGCCCTATAAAGAATTATGTGATTGCAAGCAGATTGAGTTAAGGACCTATCAGCCTGCACCATCTAGAGTTTCATGACAGAACTATGAATTTTTGCAATAACAACACATATTATATTTATATTATAAATATTATGTGTTTGTATCGCTAAATTTTACATTTGTATAGACCCTAAACTTAATCACTCTTAAACAACATAAAAACATAATGTAGTGACAATAATTTCTGTCAAAATATATATTATATAAATACATTTTTTAAAAATGATATTGTAATTTTGATAATGTAATTTGTTTATTGATGAAATATGATAGATTCAACCCATTAGTTTAGTATTCAGAATTCATAAATATGTGTATGTCTTTGTATGTTCATACATAAAATGTACCATTTTAGATGTCAGTGTTAGGTATCAGTACTTTTTAGTGTCTATGCAAATGTACAAATATGTGCTAGAACCAAACATTACATACAAATACCTACAAGCACTAATAAGATCATGTTGGTAGGCCATAGGGGCTGAAAGTGACATTTTGGACAGGGCCTATTTCTACTAAGAAATTGTATTGATTAATATTTATAAAGTTAATTTGAATTTGGTGTAATTTACTGATGTTATGATGCCTTAGAATTCTGTCTGAAAACAGTTTTCTTTATACAGAATGCTGTCTCTTAAGTTATTTGACTTATTGGGCAGCAAGTCAGTTGCCTTCAGTTTCAGCCAATGTCTTGACGTTTTTTTGAATGGTGCGGTGCATGTAAGCTTTATGAGTATTAGCATGAAAATGGCAGGCAAGTTAAAAGATTCTCTCACTGGTTTATGGCAACTATTACAGCAGAGTTAGTCTCAGTTTTATGTGCATTATCTCAGGGCTTGGCTGAAACTATAACTTTTATGCATTCATAAAGAGTAAATTGACAACGATGAATCAGCTATGACCAGGCAAGCCCTTATACCTTTCAGTCATCTTTTTTGAAAGAGAGAAACGGTAATGCTGGAGCTTTTTATAGTGCTTTCTGAGATGTTTTATGATCTTAACTTAGTCATGCCCTTAAACTCTCTTTTTTCAAAGTTGCTGGAGATGACATTTGCAACTCAGTAACGCTAAATGAGTATGTACTTTATATTAAATCATTATGAGCAATCCGATGCATGATATCAGAAAGGTTAATCAGCATTTAAACAGAAGGCCAAATTTAAATGCTAATTGTCCCCTAGAATGTCTTAAAAATAGGATCTATTGCCAGCTAAAAGAAAATATCTAGTGGTGAGATCTAAGCCACTACAATCATCACCACAGGAGCCCAATTTACAATCTCTTTGAACCAGCAAGAAGCAATAATGAGACACCTGATAGCATCCAAGAATAAACTGGAGAATGTGGCCTATCTAGTTTGTGGCACAGGCTATTACGGAGAAGCGCTGAAGAGATGTGCAGTCTCACTGGCCTGATGTGACAGCTTGATTTCCTGGCCTCCTGGTGGGACATCAGAAGAGGTGACATGAACGGCCTGTTAATTTGGCCATGTCACAGTATATAGCAGCATCCTCTGGTAGAGGATACTTTCAGATGGTTTAGGGTGAGGGAACAGAGCTTGTCTCACCCTCAAACCGCCTGTCCAGTGTGACAGAGAGGGGCAGTCTCACACTTTATTGTGTAGGTTGCTGAGCTCAGGCCTGAGACAGACAGTGGAACGCACACACAAAAGCGGCCCGTCACCATGTGGTGACAGCTGTGGATGGAATGGGGCAGCGGTTGCTTCTCTTGTTTGCCCTTGATGAGCATGTCATTAATGGAAATAGGAGAAACGGTGGGCCATATCAGTATTCAAATAGCCTGCCATCTTCTTCTGTTCATCTGCCTGCTGCTAAACATTCAGCTCCCCGCTAACTCTCTTTCTCTCCCAGCCTCTTACCATTCCTTTTCTCATTTCAAACAACACAAACGCTAAGGTGTGGAACAGAAAATTAGCCTCAGGAATAATTATTATAAGGCGTTTCTTCAACTATATGGGCACCTTTGGTCCTGTAAACTCTCTTAAAACACACTTTTCACACTCTCAATACTATATTTAATTTGCCTTCTAAGAATGTCCAACAATGATTGAATATGTCATCTCTTTCTCTCTCTTTCTCTCTCTCTCTCTCTCTCTTTGACTGGAACATCATGAACTTATCCACCACAGTGTCATTTCCACCAAATCTCAAGTGATGTATTATGTTTAACAATTTGTTTAACGACATTTGAAACACTTTTAGAATAAAATAACCAATTTACTTTGTCTTGCAAAGGCTAATTTCATATTGCAATTTATGTATCTAACATAGGCTATTAAAATTACAACTTGATTGGATATAAAAATATTTTGTTCACATAAATATTTTGTTCAGAAGTAATACTAATATTTTACTTTTGTTTTCTTTATGCATTTCGTATTTAATTTCAGGCTTGATGCACTGTTGTCTTCTTGTTAAACAAGTACAATAACTTTTTGAAAAAAAAATAAAGGAAAATTTTTAGTTGTAGTTGAAATAACTACAGTTAAATCGCTACAGCTGAGATAACTTTGAGGTCTGTTGCAGTTTGTCTAATTTCTATACATAATTTTGAATAAATTCATTGTTTTGATAATTTTCTTTTTAAAATGTTAAAATTAATTCATTATTATGATAAATTCTTTTATTGCATGATTGTTCTGTAACAGTATACTAATTAAAAAACATTATTAATTATTACATTTTCATGGTCGTGGAAATGATATTACAACAGAATTAATTTAAGGACCTAAACATCGCTATAAAAAATACTGAATAATTATGATAGATATTGAAATGATGTAGAATATTTCATCTATTGTTTTTAATATGTAATATATTTTCATAAAAATTTGAAAAGTAAAATATAAATGAAGGCATGGTAATATATATATTTAAGAGAAATATGTTATTTATGTACAAAATATTTGTATTTATATATAAATTATATAAAAATATAAATAAATACATATACTTGTAAATATTTCTCAAATATATACATGAATGTGTTTGTATATATATATATATATATATATATATATATATACATATTAATTACACACAGTACACCCACATATATTAGGCAAACTCAAACTTTTATTTTGTATGCAATTAATCGCAATTAATCGTTTGACAGCCCTAATGTTTAATGTGTTTTAATGTGACCTTCATATAAACAAGTTAGTTTTGATTAAAAAAAGAAACAAGCAAACAAACAAACAAACAAAAAATCTCCTAGGACACAAACAACAGTAATGTCATGAAGCTTTTTGTGAAAGCACAATGATGATGAGACATTTCCTGTGACTAAGGATGATTGCAACAATCCTGTGTGACGGCTTTGCTGCTTTTCTCTTAAATGGAGTCCATTTTGCACTATTACTATAGATAAACACCCACTCTACCTCACTTTTGGTGCACTTCAGAAAGGAGTCTGTCAAGTAGTTAGAGGCTTAATTGGGCTGATCTGTGTTCAGTTCGTTAGAGTAATTTATCAGAAAATTGACTTGGTGACATGAAGACAGGGCAGCCCTTAAACAGACATGTGTAGGGATGCACAGTCACAGAAAGTACAGAGTTGTGCCTTACAAGACCATCAAAGCAACCAAGGAAAAGTAGGGTTGCTTTATCCCCCGATAGACTTTTATTGAAGTAAAGCTAAGAAATAATTGATATATGGCATGTACCGAAAAGTACACAAGGCATCCCATTAACAGCTTCAGAAAACCTCCCAATTCAAGTCGGCTTATTGGCATCCCTCTGCCTTTTCCATTGTGCATTACTGATGCTTTCTCTTGATCAGAGTGATGTTTGTTACATTATGATCAAAAATACCTTTTTGTGCTAGTGACGCTGCTGGTGAATGCTGCTGTTTTGATAGGCTCCATTGACCAGATCCTTGAGGCTCAACATAAACACTCAGCGGCAGGTGCACAGCTGTGACGTAATGAACGCTCGTGCCACTTTCTTTTTGCGGGCAGGATTTCTCTATATTCTGTAATTAAGGGTGAATGTACAATGCAGCACAGGGCCAATGCAGAAAGCACTGAAGAGGATGCCTTTTCATTTAAGTGCCTTCTTCAGTCTATCTGGGAGCTGAGGTTGCCAGTGCACCCACATCTAATCATGAAAGAAAGCCTCCTCATTATTTCAAGTCATTCGGTAAAGGAGGGCGGCACTTAAAATCCCACCAAAGAAGTCCGGACCTGTGTAATTGTATTTCTTATTTGAATGATGATAAAAAAGAGAAAGAAAAACATAAAGAAAAGTCAAAGGTTTTTCGTTTATCATAGGGCGCTCAGGCTGTCAAATAGGTTTCCCTATAAAAGAGAAGAAGAAAGCACACTGGTTTATTCAAAACATTCCCACTGGTAAATTGAAACAGGCTTTTAGGCTGGTTTTGTGAATCCCGGTTCAAACAAGAGCAAGAAATACACATCCTGCAATAATAAATGCCACAGTGTTAAGTGCCTCTCTCGTCTATAGTAGAGAGACTTCAAATGAGATCTGTGCTTAACACTTGCCTCGCTGCCTCCGGGTACCTCCTTCTAAGAATCGGGAAGTTCATCTCTCGCTCTCTCTCTTGTGCTCTTTCTATTTGTTGCTGTTAGATTTGTTTTGCTTTCAAGTTAATGATTTATTTACAACCAATTAGGAAGCAAATCAGGGCAGAGTGCAGCGCATGGGCAAAGAGGCCTGAGAATACATCAGCCATCAACCCTTTTATTTACTTATATATATATATATATATATATATATATATATATATATATTTATTGTAGCATAATACTATTTTACTCATATCATTTCAACTGACTACAAATTCACTAACCACACACAAACCTTAAATTCTTTTTCTTTTCAAGTTTTCCAAGTGCAGAGTAGGACAAATTCATTCAGTAACTCACAATTAATTTTTTTTTTTTTTTCCCAGGCAGTTAAGACTTGTCATTAGATCCAGAAAACAAAACCATTAGACAATTATATTTTTGGCAAATATATAAATATATAACAGTTGCTCTGACATGAATCATTACCCTATTGATACATTGAGCTTACATTTATATTTTTGGTCTTGGCATCGCTGAATGTCTGATTCTTTGTTTAAGGCATATTGAAGCTGTAATCCCAAAGGTTCAATAGTTTTGCCAAAATAAAAACTAGTACCACTAGAGAAGTGCTTTACAACAACTGCAGATGTATATAGATACACCGATCAGGCATAACATTATGACCACCTTCCTAATATTGTGTTGGTCCCCCTTTTGCTATCAAAGCAGCCCTGACCTGTCGAGGCATGGACTCCACTAGACCCCTGAAGGTGTGCTATGGTATCTGGCACCAAGATGTTAGCAGCAGATCCTTTAAGTCCTTTAAGTTGCAAGGTGAGAAATATTCTGAAATGTTCTATACTTTTACCTGTAATAAAATAGGCATTGTTGGGTTGATCTAAGACATAAAGTGCCTTCCAATGCTTTAATCTCTTTTTTTTTTTTTTTTTTTTGCTAAATTATAAATCATACATTTTGATCTTTCAACCTGTCAGGTTTATGTTCAGTGTTCTTGTGTTTTCATTCATGTGTCTTTTTCTTGTGTTTCCTTTCAGTTTAGTCTTAATTCCCTTGTTAGTTTCCCTGGTTACTGATTAGTTACACCTGTGTCTTGTTTAGTTCCCTTGTTTGCTCCTGTGTATTTATACTCCCTGTTTTGTTAAGTTCTTTGGACATTGTTTGTGTTTGTCTGTGTGCTTTGTGATATTATTACTCCTGCTGTGACTCTTCTGTGTTCTATTAGGCCGCATTTACTCTACAGGTCTTGATTATGCCCAATTCCACTTTGTTGACTACACTGTTAAAAGTAATATGCTATATCTACTCAATAAAATTGTAGCAACAGATTACAAGCAATATTATTAATTAAATTCAACATATAAGAATTGAGTTAGAATTAATCAAATTAATTCCTTAAAAGTCAACCATTTAAAATGTGTAAAATTAGCAAACACTAATAAAATCACAAACTGACATAAAAAGCAAAGAGTCAAACTGGCCAACTAAATGAAACACTAATCACCATAATAGTGACCAAACATTTTCAATAAAATCTAAACTAATAAAAAATCTAAACCTGTGTTAATTCTTGTGTTTCTCTTTCCTTCAATGATTCTGCTTGTTATCATCAGGTGTCTTCAATGTTGGCAATAAAAAATAAAGAGTTCTTAATTCATCTTTGACGTCTGTCTGTTATTCAGATTTTTTTAAATTAAATTTTACTTAAATTTTACTCATTTTAAATGGTTGACATTTAAGGAATTAATTTGATTAATTCTAACTAAATTCTATTTGTTGAATTTAATTAATAATGCTTGTAATCTGTTGCCAAAATTTTATGGAGTAGATATGGCGTATTACTTTTTACAGTGTATATCCAATTGTTTTTGACAACCAGCTTACATCTTCTTTAAAAGTGACCCATATCTGATATCTGCATTTACACCATAGATTACCACCACAACTGACAAGATACACTGTCAACATTCAAAGTAAATATTGTTCACTTAATATTTAGCAACTTTCTTGGTTAAAAATGATCCAAAATCATTATTTGAGCAAGTACATAACCAGACAGTGTTTAAAACTATCTCACCTTAGCCCGATTCACAACGGTAAGCTTGTAATAATGTTTCATAATTCGGGTGGTACTGGGAGGTTTTGTGGGAAATTCGAGCATGTCGCCGTTTGTCTATGCGTCATGCATCACGTCTGAAAGAGCGAGTCCCAGCTAGCAGGCTACATCGCATGTGAGGCGGATCATTTATAGCCTTTTCTCACAGCAGCTGCAATAATTAAACGTATCATTTGGAAGTCGGATTGTATGGAATGACAAATTAACGTTAGAGATTAGACTGTACAGAAATTGAAATCTACAGGTAACGCTAAAGCCCAAAGTATACTTCGCCGTCCATGTTCGTGTACCGTCCGCATGACGTAATTTTCGTCATCCGGACGGCTGCGGACGTCTGCACACCCCGTCCTCGTGCAGCCCAAATTTCGAGATCACGCGGACGGTGCGTGTGCAACAGCACATGCGCAAGCAGGTCAGAAGAGTCCACTAGGTGGCAATACGCACAGTACTGAGCACAGTGTGCAGTCGTCGAAGAGGAGTGATTCAAAAACAACACAAGTAAACTTAGAAGCATATCCTTCTCCATCATTTTTTATTCTTGTTCTCTTGGTGTATCTTCTGAGCTATGTTGCAATGGTGTATGCACTATTTTTCTTCTCCGATCCTGCCCAGCAAATGCCCCGTTGATGACACGATGTAAGGTAGAGTATAGAAAAAAGCTGTACTGCGCATGTATCGAACTCAGTCATCGGCGTGCATCCGCAGTTGAGTATAAAGATGCTCGGACACGACTGCACACGAAACGCATCCGGGCATGGAAAGTGAAGGATACCCGGGCCTTAATACACACTAAATACACATAGTCATGCCATGCTTATGTCGTTAACATTAACAATTTGAGAACAAAGTATAACAATAATAATAATTTGCATGGCTTGACGTGATCCAAGCTAAGCGATCATTAGATTTATTCACCATTGGCAGCGTGATTTATTGTAATGCTTTTTTTTCCTCAGTTGGTCAGAACAAAAGTGGCAGACATGTTACTTACTTGTTCAGATGACATTTTCTGGTGAAAACTCTTGTATTGGTCATACTTCCAAGACTACAATCTGTAATTCTGAAGTACCAGTGCGGTGACTGACAGCAAACATTAGATTCATCCGCGCTGAGGAGCCATGCCGAGGCACAACCCACATAAAGATGATAATTCCACAAATAACTGCAATTGCGGGTTTCAAAGAGAGATGGCGACAAAGAGGCAAAACTTAAGGACTGCAGCTTTTACTTTTGAAACATCATTACAATATCACACTTATTACATATAGCTGATTTTATATTTTAGGGTATGGGTCTCTTGAAAGAGAATCATTATATTTGTGGGTCCTTAGCATAGAAAAATAAACAACCTGTAAAGGCATAAGTAATACTGTGTCTTGACACACAGCCAACAAACAGATATTTTGAGTCTACATACCACTAAAAACAAATCATTCCATGTTGCTCTTGTAAATATGGCAATTTCAAAGATTTAAATCACAGATGCAGGGGGCAAATGTGGTTGCTGTCCTCCAATTGTGATCCTCAACCAATTAACAAGCTGGTGACTGTGAGGGGCTATTTAAATTTAAATGTGTCTCATCTCTGAGCACCTAGCGGGGGCTACATCACTTTGGTTCCAAGGGGAAAAAGACATTAACACCGTCTGTCCTTTTTTTCAGCAGTTTGTCCTCCAGAAGGTAATTCTTCAGCCACTAGTGCAGTCAAGAGCGTTCTCTCTGGGACACTGCAGTCAGAGCGCCTCTCAGAATTGATGTTTAGAAACTTTCCTTTGTTTACACCTCACTCCCCTGTGAGGCAGTGTAGAAAGGGGTCTAATTGAAAGTGACAGTTCTTTAATTGAGGAGGTCTTAAAGCAGCGCCTGCCTGATGAATAACGATTGTGGCTTCACCAAAATGCATGCTTAGGCCGATAACATGGATTGTGTAGGTTCTGGAGAAGTCACTTTTATTTTATTTGCACTATTGACACTGTGGGATTTAACTGAATAAAGGATTTGACTGCCTCTTTTATGCGGCTGTTGAAGAAATCAGTTCCTTGCATTCATTATTTATTCAAATGTCTACCATAGACAACATTTTGTGTACTTAAGTTATAATTTAAACATAAAAATTTGTAATTTCACATTTGAACTTTAATACTAACACCAGTCCCCCAATTATCTTTGTCTATCTTAGATAAGCTCTCAAAGGTTCTGTGAGTCTGTGATTAGTAAATCCTGACGCTATGTTGTGATTATCAGAAAGCATGAAGTGATTAAGAGAATAGGGAGCTGTGATTTGTGTGTAAGTAGCCTTTGCTATTTATCGGCATGCTTGGCACTGCGTAGCGGACCAGAGCCCCTTCGAATTGAAATATAGCAGAGTTTACTCTTCTGATTAGACCCTCGACTACAAAGCACTGAACCTTCATTTGAAAAAACACTTTTATGTGACATGAAACTGTGTCTGATTTAATGTGCCCAGTCATATTCCAGTCATTTCAGTTTCTTGATCTTTCAAGATCATTATCATTATTTGTTGATTGGATTGATCAATGCAATCCTCCTTTTTTAGAAAAAACAAAATAAAAGATATTATGTTGTTTTAGATAATAATAGTATCATCTAAAACAATCATATGAATCACAAATGATGGATAGAAATAATCACATTATGATATTATGTGCTAATAAACAGCTGGTCTACCTGTATTATGACACTTTAATTGTTTTGACATTATAACGGGATAATTTCATTTGTACCAATTAACTGAATTAATAGTTTGCAGTCTTTTTAAACCATTTGGATATATAGGAGTAATACATATAGAAATAATTGTTAATAATACATATAAGTCAATGCATCCCAACAGAAATTTTGTCTAAATCTGTGGTTCTCAACCAGAAGGACAGGGGCCCATTGGGGGGCCTCAGGAAACTTCCAAGGGGGCCACAGGATGATAATTATAGTTTAATTATTAATTATTGTTTAAAATACACAAGGCTTACTATACTACTGGACAACACTAGATCTCCATGTCAAAGTCAGTCTGGTCTAGGTCAATGATGTTGTGTTACCAATGCATTATCCTTCTTGGGGAAAAATAAATGTTATGCTTAACCATAGGAAGCAGAGTCTTCACAAACCAATTGTGATGTCCATTAAGATAATTCATTAGGCACCATTTACTTAATGTCACTCAGATGAGTAATGTTGAGAAGGACGAGGATTGAGTCCGTCAGTGTTGCCAAGGGAGCATAAGTTTTTCCATATGTTTCCCTTTTGTCATGACATTTTGCACTACTGTCAGTTTGACCAAAAACAAAACAAAACAAAAACTGCACTTTAACATTAGGTTTTGAGAAATCAGGAGCCTCATTTATAAAACTTGCATATGCACAGATTTGAACTTAGAGCGTGCATACTCTAAAATGAACGCCAACGTTCATATTTATAAGAACGATCTTTGATGCGGAAAAGTTCTTAGCGTCACGTCAAGTTCTAAGCAGACGTACACACTTTTCCTTGTGGCAGAATACTGCAGGTATTTGGAAACCTAAGCAATTCTTGCTGCTTGCCATTCTCAAGTAAAGCATTTCAATGATGACTAGTGTTCTTTTATATGTTAATGAAATAAATTTGTTTCGTTAACGTTTGTTCTCTGAATCACATATACACACATTTGAGAAATGAACATAAGATCAAATGGGGCGGTTTCTGCGCAACATTTTATAAATGAGTCTGCAGATTTCTACTCTATACCAGTGTTTTTCCAACCCCATCTAAAACACTCTCATGACACTATTTTCCTGGTGAATTGGTGGCCAATTCGTATGATTTTGTACAATCTGTTTTGTACGTTTTCATACGATCTGCTTTTGCCCCACTGACCTAAAGATTCTTAGTTCCCTATCAGTCAGTCCGCTTCTGGGTATATAAGGCAGCATGCAAACTCACACATTAGGCTTTTGCTTTGTTGTTTCACTCTGATCTTCAATCATCATTCAGTGAGTCTATGGAACAAGAGTGTGACGACCTACGCGTTCAAGAGGAGGTCACGGTTGCTGAGTGTTTGCACGATTAAGTGCAGCGGCAGTTCCCCTGGGTGCTTCAAAATCTAAAGAGCAATTTCCCTAAAAGAGTAAACACAAGTGTGACGTTGCATATTTTTAAACATGTCATTCCACTCGTGTGTTTCTGGATGTGGTCATTTTCTTGGTCCAGGCACAATCTCTGCCTTGCGTGTCTGGGTGAGTCTGGTGATCTGGGCATTACAGTGGGAGCCCTCCCACCAGATGAATCCCCGCGTCCCTCCCACTCATTTTTTCACATTGCAGGCTGTGGAGATTCCAGCTGCAGTTGCTGGTCCTTCCCATGGGTGACCGAGCATCTCATTCCGGGCTCCTGTGGAGGACCAGATGTCGATTGTTGCATCGGAGGGTGGGCTTGAGTCCTCTGGAGAAGCCGCTCTGCTGCCTTCTCTGCTCTCACTACCCTCGATGGTGGGGTGGCCAAAGGGTCGTGGAGATCCCCCACGTGGAGCATGCAGTTGCGTACAGTGACGGACCTTGCTCTGCACGGTCCCTTGGGCAGACTATGTCCAAGCTAGTGATCCCGGAATGCCATCTCTGGCTGAACCTGGCCGAGATGAAGGAAGTTGACAAAGTTCACTTTCTCGATTCCCTCATCTCCCAGGCCAGCTTCTTTGGCGACGCTGTCGAGAACTTTGCCCAGAATTTCTCAGCAGTACAGAAGCAGATGGAGGCGATCAAACTCATTTTGCCCTGGCAGGATGCTCTTGCCAACATACATTCATCTGGGGCTGCCTCCCCGCCTGCTCGTCACCAAGGGCGTCCTCCTGTGGCATCCACATCTGCTCCATCGCGGCCACAGCAGCAGCCTTCATCTAGATCACAATGTCGAGCCCCCCGCAGGAAGGAGACGGCGCCTGACTCAGCTCCCGCCAAATCCTCCAAGCGGTCGCGAAATGTCCCTAAGTTGGGCAACCCACAGGAACCGTGGAGCCAGGTAAGTGTGCCACCACGCGCACGGCCCCCAAACTGGGATGCTGTGCCTTCTAAGGCAGGCCCTGTGTGTTCGAGGGGCGGGCATATCAGTACAAGGTCCTCCGCTCCGGGCTGTCCCTGTTGCCCCGCATCTTCACGAAGGTAGCGGAGGCTAGCCTTACCCCATTGAAGGAAGTGGGCATTTGCATCCTCAACTATCTCGACGACTGGCTCATTCTAGCCCAGTGGTGAGATCAGTTATACAAACACATGGACCTGATGCTCAGGCACCTCAGCTGCTTGGGGCTTCAGGTCAAACTCTCCCCCGTGCAGAGAATCGTTTTTCTTGGTATGGAGTTGGACTCGGTCGACATGACAGCTTGTCTCACAAACGAGCATGCACAGTCAGTGTTGAACTGCTTGAATTCGTTCAGGGGCAGGACAGTGATTCCATTAAAATTATTTCAGATACTTTTCAATGGGCAGGAGTTCCCCTGGAACAAGTGTCCAGCCGTGTTGTTGTGTCAACAGATGCCTCCAGCACGGGCTGGGGTGCTGTATGCTACAGGCATGCAGTCTCGGGCTCCTGGACAGAACCTCGACTGCAGTTGTGTATCAGTTGCTTCAAGTTGCTAGCAGTACTGTTGTCCCTGTGGCGTTTTTTACCATTGCTGTGGGACAAATATGCTGGTCCGGACAGACAGCACATCAACTATTGCGTACATCAACCGTCAAGGTGGTCTTCCCTCCCATAACATGTCACAACTCACCCGCCATCTCCTCCTATGGAGTTAGGTCGATTGTTGCATCGGAGGGTGGGCTTGAGTCCTCTGGAAAAGCCGCTCTGCTGCCTCCTCTGCTCTCACTACCCTTGATGGTAGGGTGGCCAAAGGGTCGTGGAGATCCCCCACATGGAGCATGGAGTTGCGTACAGCGACGGACCTTGCTCTCAGGGTGACGAAAGTCACTGCACGGTCCCTTGGGCAGACTACAGGTGCTGGTCATATAATTAGAATATCATCAAAAAGTTGATTTATTTCACTAATTCCATTCAAAAAGTGAAACTTGTATATTATATTCATTCATTACACACAGACTGATATATTTCAGATGTTTATTTCTTTTAATTTTGCTGATTATAACTGACAACTAAGGAAAATCCCAAATTCAGTATCTCAGAAAATTAGAATATTGTGAAAAGGTTCAATATTGAAGACACCTGGTGCCACACTCTAATCAGCTAATTAACTCAAAACAACTGCAAAGGCCTTTAAATGGTCTCTCAGCGTAGTTCTGTAGGCTACACAATCATGAGGAAGACTGCTGACTTGACAGTTGTCCAAAAGATGAGCACTGACACCTTGCACAAGGAGGGCAAGACACAAAAGGTCATTGCAAAAGAGGCTGGCTGTTCACAGAGCTCTGTGTCCAAGCACATTAATAGAGAGGCGAAGGGAAGGAAAAGATGTGGTAGAAAAAAGTGTACAAGCAATAGGGATAACCGCACCCTGGAGAGGATTGTGAAACAAAACCCATTCAAAAATGTGGGGGAGATTCACAAAGAGTGGACTGCAGCTGGAGTCAGTGCTTCAAGAACCACTATGCACAGACGTATGCAAGACATGGGTTTCAGCTGTCGCATTCCTTGTGTCAAGCCACTCTTGAACAACAGACAGTGTCAGAAGCGTCTCGCCTGGGCTAAAGACAAAAAGGACTGGACTGCTGCTGAGTGGTCCAAAGTTATGTTCTCTGATGAAAGTAAATTTTGCATTTCTTTTGGAAATCAGGGTCCCAGAGTCTGGAGGAAGAGAGGAGAGGCACACAATCCACGTTGCTTGAGGTCCAGTGTAAAGTTTCCACAGTCAGTGATGGTTTGGGGTGCCATGTCATCTGCTGGTGTTGGTCCACTGTGTTTTCTGAGGTCCAAGGTCAACGCAGCCGTATACCAGGAAGTTTTAGAGCACTTCATGCTTCCTGCTGCTGACCAACTTGGGAGATGCAGATTTCATTTTCCAACAGGACTTGGCACCTGCACACAGTGCTAAAGCAACTAGTACCTGGTTTAAGGACCATGGTATCCCTGTTCTTAATTGGCCAGCAAACTCGCCTGACCTTAACCCCATAGAAAATCTATGGGGTATTGTAAAGAGGAAGATGCGATATGCCAGACCCAACAATGCAGAAGAGCTGAAGGCCACTATCAGAGCAACCTGGGCTCTTATAACACCTGAGCAGTTTACAGACTGATCGACTCCATGCCACGCCGCATTGCTGCAGTAATTCAGGCAAAAGGAGCCCCAACTAAGTATTGAGTGCTGTACATGCTCATACTTTTCATGTTCATACTTTTCAGTTGGCCAAGATTTCTAAAAATCCTTTCTTTGTATTGGTCTTAAGTAATATTCTAATTTTCTGAGATACTGAATTTGGGATTTTCCTTAGTTGTCAGTTATAATCATCAAAATTAAAAGAAATAAACATTTGAAATATATCAGTCTGTGTGTAATGAATGAATATAATATACAAGTTTCACTTTTTGAATGGAATTAGTGAAATAAATCAACTTTTTGATGATATTCTAATTATATGACCAGCACCTGTATTTAATGTGACCATTACTGTGATTCAATGTTGACTGACTAAGGCATTTAGTAAGATTAAAATTTGAGAAATGTTGTTCTGAAGTATGAATGAGATGATTAAGGAACACATTTGTCAAAACCAACCTTTGACGAAATCTTTATTTAATGTTCTGCTTTTATCCACATAAACTGCAACTTTGGCTTAACAGCAAAAAGAAAAGAAAAATTCAATTATCTTAATATTTTGAGTCATAATTTCTGTTTTAACAAATGTTCTTTTCAAATACCCCTGCTCAATTAGACCCTGGAGTGCTTACACATTGTAAAACTCAATATTCAGGCTACTGTATATGTATGAATGTATGCTTACTGCAATGAATTGGACAGTAATAGTTTTCAAGTAACTGATTTTTTTTCCTATTTAGGCCTTCTAAACTTCTAAACAAGAAATAAATGAAAAACACTTAACATTAGACAGAGAAAATGCAAGCTATATTATTGCAATTTAAGCAAATGCTAAACACTTTGTGTTACATTTTAGTATATATTAAGTTCCAGTGAATTTCTAGTGTTTTGAAACAAAACTGTCTCATGCTGTGGATTTCTGGTATTCATATGTTGATAAGTCATGCATGCTGTCTGAGGATGCATGCATGTTCTGATGTAAGAGCTGTTTCTTCAGGGGTTTGCTGTCCTAACACATTTAAGTTCGGCCATCAGCCAAGATGAAACACCTGCTGTTGGGGAGAAACAAAGCGCACTAATCCAATATGTATTTCAGACATGTTAAACATCAGCAGCTCCCCAGAGAGCGGGCACTGTGTGGCTACGGGAGAGAATTTTAAAGCAAATTGTTCTAATTTATGTAGGGACAATAAATCAAAATTAGGGTGAGGACAGTGCAATGCACTTCACTGTAAAATGACAAAATGCTGCAGGGGCTGTAGCATGGTACGATGCCCCTGTATATGTTTGTGTCCAGGGTTTTATTTGAAGCTCTTTCCACTTTATACCTGATAAGTTTATGTGAAACTATGAGAATGGAATGATATCATTGTATAAAGTAGAGGGTATAAATACTGCTGCAGCCCATCAGGATTTACTATTTGATGGACAGTGGTTTCAATGCTTCATAAAATTTAATGCACTGAAATATGTGCACGTTTGCATTTTAATGTCCATGAATTGGCCTTCCACTTATATCATAGGTCACTCAAACTGTGTTTTGAATCATGTATGAGAGGAATAGTGAACTGTATTTTTATTACCTCTAGTGAAATCTTAAATGTCTCTGTTAGGAAAAGGGATTTGGTTACAATTGATCGAAACAGTTGCTCTCTGGGTTTAAACTAAAATTGCAACTTTCTACTTGTTGTCAATGGAACACTTGGAAATTGCATTCGTAAGCAATGCAGAAAGATCAATATTGGGCTGTAACAAATAATATTATTAAATGTCTTTAACTACTAACATTTGAATTAATCATTTGATACATTGTGCTTATTGTACATGTTTTTACATTGTACTTGTATTTAAAAATGTCTGCATATAATTAGAGCTGTATGTAATTTCTGTAATTACATCAATAATTTGTCGACCCTTCTCTTACCCCTTAACCCCTTAAATCTACCCATAGCACAAAACCTGTCCCTAACCTTACCCATATTTCACCTCAATAGCAGCAAGAGTATTTTGCAAAACAACATGAACACAATTAGTCCATGGGCCAAGCCAGAATTTGGTACCACCTAAGGTGACAAAATCTCTTTGGTACCAGTTTGTTTGTAGAGTCCATATAAGTAATCTTTTGGGTCAATCATTATTTTTGTCATTATTGTTCTACAGTATCTGCACAGCAGGTTTGTATGAAGTCTATTGTAAGAGGTAGCCATACAAGCTATATGTTGATTTTTTTTCCAGACAGTCAGGGCTATCCAGATCTGCCATAATTTGACATGATATTTGTTGTATATGTTTTATTTTAGCCTTCATATTAAAGAAAACAAATTTTTGCATCTATTAAATTGTTAAATTTGTATATCTATCTCAAAAGATATTGATGTTAGGGGGGATATCTTTTCAGATATAGATAGACAAGACTGTCTAACTGTCTGTAATCTGGTGATATCAGAACCATGATGGTGGGACAATCCATGACCTAGCAATTTGAAAAAAATATGTATGTACTGTATATGAAATAGTATATTATGTAACAACAACGACTGGTGCTAGTTTCAAAACCAGATTACTCCACCATACACTATATAGCCAAAGAGTTTTGGGACACCTGCCTTTACATGCACATGAACTTAAATGACATCCCATTCTTAATCTGTAGGGTTTAATATGGAGTTGGCCCACCCTTTGCAGCTATAACAGCTTCAACTGTTCTGGGAAGGCTTTCCACAAGGTTTAGGAGTGTGTTTATGGGAATCTTTGACCATTCTTCTAAAAGCGCATTTGTGAGGTCAGGCAGTGATGTTGGCGAGAAGGCCTGGCTCGCTGTCTCCGCTCTAATTCATCCCAAAGGTGTTCTATCGGGTTGAGGTCAGGACTCTGTGCAGGCCAGTCAAGTTCCTCCACACCAAACTTACTCATCCATGTCTTCATGGACCTTGCTTTGTGCACTGCTGCGCAGTCATGTTGGAACAGCAGGGGGCCATCCCCAAACTGTTCCCACAAAGTTGGGAGCATGAAATTGTCCAAAAGGTCTTGGTATGCTGAAGCATTAAGAGTTCCTTTCACTGGAACTAAGGGGCCAAGCCCAAACCCTGAAAAACAACCCCACACCATAATCCCCCCTCCACCAAACTTTACACTTGGCACAATGCAGTGAGGCAAGTACCGTTCTTCTGGCAACTGCCAAACCCAGACTCGTCCATCGGATTACCAGACAGAGAAGCGTGATTCGTCACTCCAGAGAACACATTTCCACTGCTCTAGAGTCCAGTGGCGGCGTGCTTTACACCACTGCATCTGACGCTTTGCATTGCACTTGGTGATGTAAGGCTTAGATACAGCTGCTCGGCCATGGAAACACATTCCATAAAGCTCTCTACACACTGTTATTGAGCTAATCTGAAGGCCACATGAAGTTTGGAGGTCTGTAGCTATTGACTCTGCAGAAAGTTGGCCACTTCTACACACTGTGAGCCTCAGCATGCGCTGACCCCGCTCTGTGATTTTACGTGGCCTACCACTTCGTGGCTGAGTTGCTGTTGTTCCCAATTGTTTCCAGTTGTTACCACTAACAGTTGACCGTGGAATATTTAGTAGTGAGGAAATTTCACAAATGGACTTATTGCACAGGTGGCAACCTATCACGGTACCACGCTTGAATTCACTGAGCTCCTGAGAGCGACCCATTCTTTCACAAATGTTTGTAGAAGCAGTCTGCATGCCTAGGTGCTTGATTTTATACACCTGGGGCCATGGAAGTGATTGGAACGCCTGAATTCAATGATTTGGAGGGGGGTCCCAATACTTTTGGCAATATAGTGTACTTCGTTGTACAGATAAGCCACTAGCATTATCTGAAAAGGTGAGTCCTGCTCTTTATTTTGATATGTGTTACCCTTGCAGGCTACAACCACTTCGCGACTTATTCAGCCATGACTCAGCTGTGTGAAAATGAGTGAAGAAATGACAGATGATTGCAACTTTGTTCAATTTTATGCATTTTCAAATCAAGATTACTCCAACCATCTGTGTTCTACAAGCAAGGTACTAGTGTCACCGTGAAGCAGAGATCCCACTCTTTCATTTGATACCTTTTTTCTTCAATAACAACTTCGTGGGAAGTTAAAAAAAGATTGAGTGTGTGGAGATGCAGAAATAGTTTGAGACGGCTGAAATTTCATGTGAATATGATGATGATGACGACGATGATGATGATGATGAATAAACAGAAACAGTTTGCAATGACTAAATAAGTTCATGAACACGGTAGAATTATTTTGTTTTTCTTTGTATGACATGTTCTGTTCAAATAAAGTTAGGAGATTTGTTCATTCTTTGGCTCAATGGTTAGTATCATTGAAGGCTGATTTCTGTGACAAAGCTACCACTAACAAAAGGTTATCATGTTGTAATATCATCTAGAGATATGGACTTGAAAAAAAATCAAACTAGAATTCGATAATTTTGGCCTGGGCCCATGGACTGAATTACAAGTACATTGTGCCTAACAATATTTTTTTTTTTTTCATGTAAGTACGTAGTAGTTAAAGACACCTTCTATAAAGTGAGACTGAAAAAACACTCAAGTGTACGTGATAATCCTTGTAGAGTGGACTATCCACTATCCATGCCACAAAGCTGAACAGCACTGACACATCCCAAGCTGGCCTCTTTGAAGGTCACTATGAGAACCTAGTAGTTTACACAAGCCAATCTTATTATACTCTCAAACAACAACAGAAAAAGTCAGAATGGTACTAGATAATTCTAAGCCTTTTGAAAAGCTTCATGTCCAGGCTTCTTAAGAGACATCCCATTACTTGTGCCCAAATTCTGGGTGTAAAATGGCCCTCATCTTTGGAAGTCTTTGGTGATGATGATGTCTGTGAAGGGGCAGATGCTGATGGGACATTGATGGATGTCTGGAGCAGAGCTGTCATTCAACTGGAACTGAAGCCTTTGGTCAGTGATGCAGTTCCCTGATACTGATTCTCTCTCTCTCAACACACACACACTTCACACACACACACACACACACACACACAAAGAGAAAACGTATAAAAATACAAAACTTGGAATCTATATCTTTTTTTATTGTTTATACATTAAATGTTACATTGAGCAATTGTTTAGTTGTGATTTATAATGCCAATTGTACAAAAAAGAAATAGTTCCAAACCTTTAGTATTTAAATGCATTGTGTATTTTTGTATTAAGGCGGTTTCTCATTAGCAGAAGGCACAATTAGTGATAAACTAGCCATAGCGGCCCGACTCATTAGATGCTGAAGCTTTATTTAAAATTTGAGCAGTGCCTTGTTTCCACTCTATTCTCCACCATATGTATGCATTAATTAGAGAACTGTGGAGGAGGAGTGGATTGCTGTGTGTGTGTTTATGTGTGAGCATGAATGTGTGTGTGAGAGCTAGGCAGTGTGTATGATGTTTCGTGTTTCGCTTCAGTTCTACCCCCTATAACTGAGGATCTAATCAATCTGCTGGCTATTAAGTTTCTTAATTGATAATGCATACAAATTAAGCTGAGTGCTGTTTCTTTGGAGACTTCGAGCAGGTGATTTTAGGCACCGGTCCAAATGGACTTTTAAAGCAGTTAGCGTAGGACTGAATCTATCAGGCTCAAGATGAATCCATATCACTGAGCTGAGGCTAAGAACAGAATGTTCACGTTCGCTTAAATGATTTGATTCAGTCAAGCCACCCACAACACCAAACACATCTGGATGAATCCAGGGGAGATTAGAGCATTGTGTGAATTGCAGATCAGCAAATTTCTTATGCTGATCTTAGGCCCCGTCCACACGAAGACGAGATTAGCTGTATACGCAAAAATTTTGTATCGTATAGACATTTCATCCAGATGGATCTGGCGTTTTCAGAAGGTGAAACCGGTTCCCAGAGTGGATAAATCTGAAAACGACGCCCTTTGCATTTTCGTGTGAACAGCCAATCCGTATATTTTTGTGAAACGATGACGTCATCACCCCACGTGTCGACCCTAGTCAGACACCGCTAACAGCACAAAACAGCAACAACAACAATAGCGTACTACATGCTTGTGTTCGTGCTGCAGAAGCTACTGAGCCTAAAGCTTTACTAAAGTTTGTATACAGCGCTCAAGGTTTATGCGCATGCTCCAAGTCTTATTCTTTGTTTTTAGTGTATCTCTATTGCAGAATTACAGCACCACATACTGATCTGGCATGTATACTACATCATTTTGAGTCATTTCAGTGCTTTCGTGTGTACGCAGATATTTCTTGAGAAGAGGAAAAAAAAAAGATCGGATAGGGTAAGCTCTGGCTTCATGTGGATGTAGTCAGTCGTAATCCTGTTTACCTTTTAAGTTGCGATGAAACGGAAGTAATGCCAGATCTTTTCTTTCGTGTTGTGATGTACATTCCAAGGTTATTGAAAAAGAAAAATGTAGGGCGGGGACTTGGTTCCATCAATCAGTTCTTGATTGGACGGAAGCAGAAAGGGCGGGGTATAAGTGATGGACTAATGATGGACCCTTTTCACATTTCTGGGGTCCGTCATAGTTAACATAGTGAACTGGCTTCTATATTGTTGAATGGAAATTAGTTTTCTGAAATTTAATGCCAAGGTAATTAAAAACAAAGTATAATGTACATTACATTTTTAAATTTTGAAAGTTGAAAAACTTATGAAAAAAAAAAACTTCTGTCTTGACAACTCTCGGAGTGTTTGGCATTGTAATGGATATAACAGTGTTGAGATGTTTGGTCTTGGCGGAAAAGATCTGCTACGCTGCTGCTGCTGCAGAGAAAGTATGGGACTTGCTACTACCAATACCTGCACAACACACTGCTGTGAGCAAGAAAGACTGCTATACAATATAATATACATGAACTACCCATAGCAGATCTATACAGGTGGAGCTGGGGAAGGTGGAGGGTTTCTGAAAGTGCATTGCAAACTGCTACAGCAAATGCTGACCAAATATTTGAAGGTTGAGCAGCGAGCTCATTGGCTACTGGTACAGCAGGAACCAATCAGCTGTGCCCTATAGAGAATAATGTGATTGCAAGCAAGGACTTATCGGTGCCATCTAGAGTTTCATGACAGAACTTTGTATTTATGAAAAATAGATAGATTATAGATTTATGATGGTAATAAATGTGGAAACACACCATCACAGCCTGTGAAAAGGGTCCATATCGGTATATGTCGTCGATACCCCACCCTTTCTGCCTCCATCAAATCAACAACGATTGATAGAACCAAGTCCCCTCCCTATATTTTTTTTTCTTTTTCAATAATCTATTTCACTTTAATGTACATCACAACACAGAAGAAAAGATCTGGCACTACTTCCGTTTCATCACCAGAGAGAATCCTGTTGTTTCACCAGAAGATCCTGTAATGGTATTTTGTTTAAAAATTATAAGGTCAAATAATAATAATAATAAAAATAAAAATAAACATGCACAGATGAATCATTCACAATAAGATAAACTTCGTGCTTTTAGAAAATAGATAGGGTGAATTCTCATCATGCTAACTTTAAGATGTTTGTTCATGTTAGTTCACAGTGCAGTAACTAATGTTAACAAACACAAATTTTGATTTTAATAACATATTAGTACATTTTGAAATTAAAAGTAATTTAGATTAATGAATGTGGTAGAAGTATTGTTCATTCTTAATTCATGTTAACTAAAATATTTAACTAATGTTAACTAATGAACCTTATTATAAAGTGTTACCAATATTTTAAATGACAGAACTGAAAAGCAGAAAAGAAGAGATTTCTGAATGCTGTTTTTCTTCTGTACATTTCACTGATAATAAAAACATTTTGCACATGATGTTGTTCATGAAGTCTATACATGCATGTATAATCAACAGTTTAATATCACATCCCCTGCTCAGAATCCATCAAAACTGTCTCTTCATGCAAATTATACAAAATAAACATTAACAACTCACAACCGCCAAACATAAATTAGGCAGACAAACCTGGAATGACAGTTACCATCAGCATGATGAGTCATAAAGACAAAATAATGATCCAAATATTCACCCATCTTTATGGCTGATCTGGGGAAAAAACATTCCATTAATCTGACACTTCATTAGGAACACACTTATTTAGAATGCTAAATAGTTTTGGCAACAGAAAACATGGTCAAAGAATTCACAGTTTACCACCACAATATAATAAAACAACTATTTGGGATTAAATGTGACAATAATGTTTAATTATCATGCAAGTACTTTGCTCATATAATCTCTACATCAATGTTTCTTAAAATACCACAATCACAACATAGGATTAAATGTCATGCACACATCTGATTTTTGAGTGTCTCAGAGAAAGTGGGCTCTTTGTGTAATGTGTCTGTTAACAGAATGAGTGCAAAAACACTTGTGTCTTCATGATTCCTCAATGTGATTTAGATGTTGATGTGTTCCCCATTTCAGAAGCCGAGGTCTGACATGATGGAGCCACTTGTTGGATCATTTTGAGTGCTGGTCTGCCTTTTGGTCTCCATCCCCCTGAGACGAACAGACCTACAGGCATGCCAAACTCATTCTCTGATCAACACAATCTGATTTGGTCAATTTTGCCACATAGGACACATTCTCTATTACAGAGATAAATAGCTTTGGGCCAACTGTCGACCAAAACTTGTAAGCTAATAAATTATTCCAATTTCTCCCAATAGATTTCTCCAGAGACAGCCAGGGGAAATACACTTTTTGATTAGTGAAGTTATGAGTGTGTGTCTGTGTGTGTGCACAGATTTTTGCGTCTCTGACACACAGATATGTCATCTTTGATTAGGACTATAGCTTCTCAGGTGGATGTTGCCTGAAGTGCTGTCATTTTGTAATGAACAGACAGAGGTTGGATTGGCCCACCTCTCCCAATCTGGGAATGGTGGGAAAATCTTCCTACTATTCTACGTGGGCATGAAAACATTTGGCTGAATATTAATGCCCGCTGTAATTAAGTATACCACACTCACGGGCTTGGACCACAAAGTTAAAGTATTAGTTCACTTTAAAATGAAAATTACCCCAAGATTTGCTTACCCTCAAACCATCCTAGGTGTATATGACTTTCTTCTTTCTGATGAACACAATCTGTGTTATATAAGTATGAGTTATATATATATGTATATATATATATATATATATATATATATATATATATATAAATATATAAAGTTATATAAGTATAAGTGTGAAGCTCAAGAGAGTGCATCCATCCATCCATCATATACATAGTCCACACAGCTCCGGGGGGTTAATAACGGCCTTTTGAAGTGAAGCGATGCGTTTGTGTAAGAAAAATATCCATATTTAACAAGTTATAAAGTCAAATATCTAGGTTCTGCCAGACCGCCTTCCGTATTCAACTCCTCTCGCAGATCAAAACGCTTATGCTACGTCCTATGCCTTCCGTATTCAACTTACGAAAAAAGTGTAACTGACACAACGTTTTATTTACCCCCCCGGAGCCGTGTGTGTATGTTTGTGATGGATGGATGCACTTTCTTCAGCTTTACACTCGCCCATTCACTGCCATTGATGCGTCAGGATATGTATTAATATAACTCCAATTGTGTTCATCAGAAAGAAGAAAGTCATATACACCTAGGATGGCTTGAGGGTGAGTAAATCTTGGGGTAATTTTGAACTAATCCTTTAAATGACAAATTTCTCAAAATAACTCCTATAATAATATCTCTTTACAATGCACTGAATTCTATACATAACTAACCACAATTATCATCACTGTGCTGTTCAAAACTTTGGGGTCAGTAAGAATTTTTTCCCCAATAAATTAATACCTTTATTCAGCAAGTATGCATTAAATTGATCCAAAGTGACAGTATCAGATCTTTACATTGGTAAAAAAAAAAAAAATCTATTTAAAAAAAAAAAATTGAACTTTCTATTCATCAAAGAATCCTGTAAAAAATGTATCACAGCTTTCATAAAACATTAAGCAGCACAACTGTTTTTAACATGTTTCTTGAGCACCAAATCAGCATATGAGAATGATTTCTTAAGGATCGTGTGACACTGAACACTGAATGACTGCTGAAAATTACGCTTTGCCCGAATTCATTTCATTTCAAAATAGAAAACAGTTCTTTTAAATTAAAATTGTATTTCACAATATTACTGTATTTTGACCAAAGAATTAGTTGTGCTTCTAATGCACATCTAATGTCCTTCTATTTGTGATGTTATCTCAGTAACTACCTTAAATTATAATGGCTTAAACCATTACATTTAATAACAATATTACCATATAAACATAGCAGTTGCACTGAGCATGAACACACAGACCATTTATCAACTGCTCTGTGCCCTAAATTATTACGTCTCCAAACTTTCGAACAAGGTCAAGGAAATTCAAATTGTAAATTGAACTTTGAAGGGTCAGCGATTTTTACTTTCCCTATTCATCTTCTCTCACCTTCTAACTTTGAGCCCAGGAGTGCATGATAATTGCATTTCAGTGGGTGGCAGAGTTTCATTATGTCTTCCTATCTTCTGCTCGCATGTGTAATTTAGTCAGGTCTTCTGAGAACTACGTCAAGGCAGGACTACTTTAAAGAGAAGTTGTTACGTTTTGCAAATGAGCTCTATTTGGTGATAGTGATGTTTTCTTCTGCGTAGCCAATTTAGCTGTAAAAAATGATTTTCACTTCACATAAACTGAATGGCAGATCTCAATGAGGTTGTTAGTCTCTGATGTTCAGCGGACACTCCAGACAAAGCATTTAATAACACAGACACTGCCATTCTGAGCCAATGAAACACCATATTTGTCTTCCCACTTCAAGAGAGAAAAACTCAGCCTCCTCCTGCACCATAATACAGCGAGTGTTTGCAAAGATATACATGCGAGCTTGCACGTGTGTGTGTGTGTGTGTGTGTGTGTGAGTGCGTGTGTGTCTGTGTGCAAAGAGCAAAGCAACCAGCTGGGTTGTAGGGGTAATAAAGAAGGAGAATCAATAGGGCATGCAATGGAGCCAAGGTGCTGCCATTTATCATGGCGCTTCTCTGACTCCAATCATTCATCAAGCTCAATGAGGCAGCAAATAGGAAAATGACTATTTGTATCAAACACATCTGCACTCATCCACTGAGGTATTTTATTCCCATTAACTTCCAAAGTAAAATACCCACTTTTTCAGCTGCTGTGTACCTGCGTGTACAGCCGTACATGTGTGTGTGTGTGTGTGTGTGTGTTTTCATATATTTGTGCAGTTAGTACTAAGACAACTTACACTGTGGTAATATTTAGAGCTGCATTCCTTTGCACATGCATCTGTCAAAGCATCAGTGTCTCTTATCAATCCATCCACCTCACTCGATCTGATTATTTGCAAATATATATTTATGTGTCCCTAACAACATTTTTAACTCGTGCATTAACAGGTTAAATGTTTCTTTTGTTATGTATCTCTCTCTCTCCAGCAATGAATGTCTCCAGAATAAAGTAAATATGCATTTCATTAACATTTGATAGTCTCAAATTTTTATTCATAAATGACCATTCAGGGACTTACTAGATGTTCATTTCCATTGGCCAGGGCTGCATCAGACGTAAATGGGTGGATTAATGTAATTATGGTGTAATATGCCATGAAATAGTAGAGTCATTATCTCTGCTCTTTTATGAGGTGCCTGTGGATACAGGATTCTGAGGGATTTCTTTTGCTGACAAATGACAACTGCACTTGTTGTTTTAGACCGTTGTCGTGATAAATGTAGCATTTCCCACTAAGACAATAACTCTAGAAATAGATAATTACTCATATAGGAATTTATTGCATGCCATTTTTAAAGAATTCTGTGTATTATTTCTCACATTCATGTGTTTGTCTTGCTTGAAGTGCAGGCTGGCTGGCTTGTTTTACAGTATATTTCGTCAGCTATTTGTCCAGAGTATGTCCTCAGATCCAATAGGATTATTTTATTCAATTGATTCTAAAGGCTTGTGCTGTGTTTGTGTATGGTCTAATCATGATTTATTGCATGGACCCTAAATCAATTTCAATCATTCTAGGAAAAAAATACACATAAAATACAATTAATGACCTAAACTTGAGGCTTTGCTTTGTCTTTGGTAATTGAAGGGAAAAAGCAAGGTGGGATCCAAAAAGATGTTATAGGCTTCCCATCAGAAATACAAAACGGTCTACAGATCTCTGTGAAATTCTCATGAAATTCACTACTAAAATTTAAAAAAAATTGTCTATTATGAGGAAATATACAGAAAATCATGCATCTCAGTCTTATATTATTTCTCTCGCTCTGTGATAATGTATTGGTCTTGTTACTGTGATATGGTTACTATATTTGGTAACCATATCACAATAATAACTTGCACAACCCACATGCAAATTGACTTGAGGGAAAATAAATAATATAGCACATCAGTATGATTTTGTAACATTAGTTTTCTGATGTGTGTTTTCAAAAATAAAATCTATATCATGCAAATGAAGAAAAAAAAATACAAATAAAAATGTTTGGATAAATTCTGGGTAAATATATGTTGCTTGCACAGAATCAGCACATTTTATGAACAAACTGTAAAAACAAGCCCTGAAATTCCTGAATAATGCTGCTATTGTTGTCTTTGATCAGTTTGTAGTGGTGTGCAGTGCTTACCTGAATTAAAAATAATTTGTTTGAATTTGCTATGTCTGTCACAAATATTCCAAATTAGCCAAGTAATTATTTGATAGTCTCAGCAATTACTATATAAATGGTAAAATTTGGAACTATAGAGTTCCTAATTGATCCAAATTTGATGTTTTGCATATTTGCATAATGAGGAAATTGATAGAAAATTGTGTTCATTCATTTGTGAAGAATCCTATGAATTTTATGAATTTGAAAGCCGTCCGTCGACTGTGGTTGGGTGACTTTGCTTGCTGATCGCTGGGAAAACTGGCCCGGTGCCAAGTTCACAGTCACATGGATGGACCTTAATGTGAAAAGCCAGGGTTACATGTTATACATAAGATATGTATAATAAATTGTATTTATATTAGAACATTTTTATACACAGTATCTGCAAATTCCAAGTCCTGCAAATTGTGTCCTATCGTCTGTCTTTTTTTTTTTTTTTCTTTCAAAATACATACTGCAACTCCTGAGCAAACAAACTGCACACAGAGATGTACTCATGCGTGGCCGCTCTGCCCTCATAAATACAGAACAGGCAGAGGTGATGTCTCCATTTTACACACAGGCCACAGGCACAATATGAGACCCTGTATTGCAATTATTTTGCCTGTGGTTTTTGACGGTAAAGATGAATTGCCAGTTCATCCTATCATTGTTTTAGTGGCCGATTAATGCCACTTGCAATACTTATAACACGTAATAATAATGTTTTTAGTACGCTGGCAGCAACAATACTGATGAGAGAAAATGGCATGGATTAGATTTATCACAACAATTGGTAACACTTTAAAATGCATTAAGTAATATTAACTAAAAATGTGCAATGCATTTGTTACAGTATTTATTGATCTTTATTAGCATTAGTTAATAAAAATATAACTGCTCATTGTTCATGTTAGCTAAGAGTTCATTAAATAATGTTAACAGATTTTTCATTTTAATAATGTATTAGTAAATGTTGGAATTAACATGAACTAAGATTAATAAATGGTTTAGATGTATTTTTTCATTGTTAGTTCTTGTTGACTAGTTAACTAATGTTAACAAATGGAACCTTAGTGTTACCCAACAGTTCATAGAAGGAAATCACTTTATTTTAGTCTTTGTTACGTTACATGTAGTTACTATAGTAATTACAATAAATTGTGCATAATTACATGTAACTAACCCTAAACAAAGTTCTAAAGTACATGTAGTTAACTATTATTACTTAGTACTTAATGTATAATTACACTGTAATGTGGATACCTTAAAATAAAGTGTAACTGGAAATCCCTCACCAGGTTTAATTACTCATTACTTATGATGTGGCCCTTTCAGTTCTCAAGTTAAAGTTACATATAAAAAAAATGTCTAGGAATAAACAATGAATGCCAACAGAGAAAGCTGCTGAGGTAGTATTTCTGAGCAAAAGAAGTGAAGGTAAATAAATCTAAATGCTGCTCAAAATATCTACATCCTTTAAAAATGCAAATTTGTTTTGCACTTTGTCTTAGGCCTATTTCACTACAGATTTTGATTCAAGTATTTTTCTGTATGCTTACCCTTAAGTCTCGGCTGCCCATTTGGATGAAGTAAGTCTACAACTCGCCACCAAAATATTAGGATCTTAGCGCTCGAAGTACTCTAAATAAGATGTCAGATGTAGTTTATAGCATGTGATAATATCCTTCAGAGGCTCACTAAATCATTTCATGATCTGTTGCCTGTTGGCCTCATCCGACAGAAAAGGGCGAGTGGCTGTGGTGCATCGCTTCGAAAGTATAAAAGAGATGAAGGTAAGGATATTAAGTGACTCTATAGAACATCCAGGGCACAACAGAATGATTGATGGCGGGACAATGTGAGAGCTCGTGGACAGAGGACCCTTGGAGAGGCAGAAAAAAGCCATCTCCAGCCTGGTGTGCTCGCGCGGTCTATTTGTATGAGTAATCAGTTGAGCTCCCTACTCTGTCAGTCCTGTTTACTCACTGATTCTCTCAACAAGACAGTCATTGACACGGGATAGATGAGGATAGTCTAGCAGAGAAACCAGTGGCTTTAAAGAGGTTAGGGTTACGGTGGAGTCTCCAGACCCAATTTTACACAATGAAGTATTTATAATACCTGACTATTTATTTGAATTGTGAGATTGTATGTGATTTCCTTATGTACCTACTAGGTGTGTGTGTGTGTGTGTGTGCGTGTGTTAACTAGACTGGCTGCAGGTGTCACAATGGTTCATTTCCACCAGCTGATGCCCTGCTCTTCTCGCCGTACCCGCAGTAGCATTCTCTCCCCTTTCCGAACGTCACTAATTGCTCTTCCACAGTCAAACACACATGCGCACTAATAGTGTAATTGATATTCAGACAGCGCACTCTGCGAGGACACCAGAACTGCATTTAGATGTGTGCTCTTGGTCTTTTCGCTCATATTGGTTGGCCGAACAGCCACGCTGGGTTTGAGTTAAAATATGCTCACAGAGAGCTGTCATTTAAGCGTCAAGTCAAGTGTAACCACCTCTCTGCATGTATGCGGCCCAATGTAGGCTACTTTGTTGCTTTGCTATTAGCATGACTAGATATGACTATGAATTAAGTTTGTTTTCCACTGTAGTAGTTATAGGCTACTTCACTCTTTTTAACTAGGCTATTACTAATGTTTGCGTGCAATCCCACATTTATTTTTTCCACTTTGACTAGGTCATATAAAATCTCGCCACCCCCTGGTTGTTCCGTGCACTAGGATAAGCCACTCATCCAGTTTTCCCTAATCACGACAATTACTTCTGAATTATCATCGGACCCTGACAGACGTTCCTTGTAACTCTCTTTTATTTTCAAACGGCCCCTAATCAGCGACTCTCATTACAATCGCTGATTAAACTGCAAATTATCCAGCAGAGCCAACAGTTCGCGCCTACCACCGGCTCGTTCAATATCAATTACACCGAGCAGCATGTCTGCAGCCTCCGCGAGCCTCCAAGTGCTTGATGGTGGCACTTATTAGTTTAGAAAACAAGGAAAATACTAATAATCAGGGGTCATGGGAAAAAATGGGGAAAAAAACACGGAGGGAAGGTGGCAATTAAAATGCTATCAATAGATACGAAATTCTTCTTTGCACACATAGGCATATATCCTTTGAAAATAGGTGGTAAACATACCTGGAAAAGTGTCTGTTAGCCTACTTCATTTCAAGTCAACAAGCCTACTTCCAAAACAAGCGATTTACGTTTTTTTTATGGCCTATAGGCTATCAAGGTTTATTTTAAAGCCAGTGCGCGCCGCGATGGTTGTATGTTCCAAATTTATTCTAGTACCCTCAGACAAGATAACGTGCTATAGGCAATTACTTGGCAAATCATATCTGTACGTCTCAGTGCTTATATAGATACAAATGAATATGTTATTCTTACTGGAGAGCAAATGGGGTGAGAGGGTCCTATGGCGAAATGAAAGTAGGCCTGTTGGTAAGCGCATATCAAGTATTTACAAGTGGTGCATGTTGTTAGTTTTCCTCTGTGATGTGCGTAGATGCGATATCGATTTTATTTTGATTACACTAAAATTGAAAATGGGCCCCAGATGAGCTTTTGAAAGATGTTCCACAAGCCAGCAGATAGGCCTCTGACATAGCTTGGTGAAAATAAGATATATATTCGGACAGCTAATAGTTTTTGTATAGTTTTCAATAATCAAAAAAATTTCTGCAGTATTCATATGAAATAATATTGGTGACTCAATGGTAAAAGTATGGTCAGTTTTCGCTACAAAGAAGTATATTTTCCATTTAGAACGGTGATGACGCAAGATCTAGTCGACAGCTTAAAAACAACAACTGCGTTAATTGGATAGATTTGTTTTATTAATATTCTGTTCAACCTAACAAAATGTTAGAATTAAGCAATCTAATTAGTTAAATGAAACTGATTTGGCCATTATATTCATTATATTCATATGGATACTTTTTTGTCCCCAAAAAAAGTATTCCCTGAATTAAGAAGGGAACCTTTATTATCTTTCACGTCAGTGCCTTAATATAAGAACAAAATCCCTCCACAGGGGTAACTCTTTCTGCATAGTCGATTATCTGCATTTCTTCAAGCTGCAGTAAAGCACCAGATTAGATAGCTTATATTCATTTGGTGAGTTCAGCTTTGTATATGCTAACAATGATTGGAAGCCCTAATGACTGAAATTATTTGTAACTGACACAAAGTGTGACAAAGTATGTCAGGCTTTCTGAGCAAAGAACACACTTTACTGAAGATCTGCCCCATAATGCACCTGAATAATGGCAGCTTGCCCACGCGCACTGCTGATTTCATGAAAAATGAATTCTGTGCTGTCATTGCGACAAGTCAGCAAACAAATACGGAAAGAAACTATTAGTGCGGAATCATTATAAATAGTGATATCTACAAACTCTATTAGAAAAAAATCAGCCTGCAATTTATTCAATAAATGTATCTCGTTTGTGCGTAATTGATAAATAATCAAAATGTATCAATGTAACTAGCACACATTTCAGTTACAATCAAGTAAAAGTAGACCATTTACCACCTGACTTGGTCCGAATTAGAGCTAAATTGATGATCAATTAATCTTGGAGGCGCTAGAGTTGTATTTTGTGGACAAGCAGCAGAGAAGTGGCAAATAAATGGAGTGGAGACAGGAGATTAGTGGAATGAGCAGAAAAGAGCTGAACCGCCTCGGTCTGCAGATAATGGGCTTGCAGCTGGGTCGCAAATTGCAGGATTTGTAGGCCTATCATCAGTATAGGAGTTAAATAGCCTTTATGATTTATCATACCGAATGTGAGAGTTTCCCTTGTTTGTTTATTTGTTTGTTTTTTAACTTCCAGAGGTAACAATATAGTTCGAATGGGTTGGAATCCGAAGATTCACCTTTAATGCAATTTAAATTGACGGGTAAAACGGTAAATGTAAAATAAATACATATAACCTATAATGAAACTGGATCAGTCCATTCCTTTTTAACGAATACTTTACAATAGGCCGTCTTTACAATTAACTAAGGGGTTTCTTGCAGCTGAGCACAACCACATACCATCAAGTTTCAGAGAGACTCCCAGTTCACTTGCACTTTTCTCCATTTTCGTCAATATTAACATGATACATTCATAAACACCACTGTTTGAGAGATAAATTACTTAGGGTAGCCTAATATACCTACTTTTTATTGCTGTATGAAAAATATAAGACTCATTCACATCGAGTTTTGTATGGAAGGGGAGTGGTTTGGCTCATTTAAGCATTACTGTTTCACTCTCGTCTTGCAATGTACAAGGTCAGTGAAACTAATTATTTTCAGTATTAATTTGCTGATGCATTAAATTGCATTAGCAGTGTGATTATGCTGGAATTTAATAATTACTAGCACATGTTCCTAATTTGAAGAAACTCAGAGTGACCACTGACCCAAGTCCTCCCTTCTCGCAAGCCACTGAAGGCCTTTCTTAAAATGAATGATGCATCGGACTAGCCTATGTCTTTTAAATATTAGCCCACTACAAATACTTTACTCGGAAAAATATGACATTGAGTTCAGTTCATTAATTCAAACATACACCAAAAATTACAAACAAAATGAAAGTTTTATTTAATTTTACAAATATTTGTATTATTCATAATGCTGTTCAAGAGTGAACTTGATGCTATGCTTGCATTATATATGGCCCAAAGTTTAATTATTCATTTGTAAAACAAGACTACACCTTGCATTTAGACTTCGAGTTTGAGAACAAAGTTTTAGTGCAAACGTGGACATCGAAGTAAACACATTTTCATGTTTAGATGATTGTCGAGCGTGCTTACCCCCAAAAGTCTCATTACGGACCGTAATGGAGGCCAGCCACTCCGTGACACACCAAAGCTCCATTTCATTACGGTAATCGCCGTCCAATGCTGATTATTTTATTTAGGGCCATAATTGTATTCTCCCCAGATAACTCACGTTGAAATCGGGTCCACATGGAGGGCACCAAGTCTAATCACAGTATGAGATGCGACGGGGGTCGTGTCTGCTTGAATGGAGGAGCCGTTGTGTTACTTTCCAATTCACTTATTTCACGGTATATGGTGAGCCCTTTAGACCTATTATCCAACCTATGTCAAATCCCAATGTCATTTACACAAAATAAATAAGAATTTCTCAGAGATGGAATCGGTAAGTATCAATAGAAATTGTACTGTGAAAAGAATAAAATAAGACAGGAGCAAAGCACATCAAAGCACATTCGAAATGATGTTTACATTTTATAGATATAAAAACTGCTAAATTTATAGCAAGTAAAAAAAAAAAAAAATAGCCTATAATAAGTAACGACAGTATGTTCCTTCTCTAATAAGGGTAATCTGTCAATGGCAACCTTTAAAATATTTTGGAGTAGATAAATAATTTAGTTGTATAATCATTAATGACATTATCACAAACGTCTATTAAACAGGACCAGAAAAGCTGACATAATGATGCAGTCTTATTTCATTAGATGTATACAGTCGACTTAGAAGGCGTGCACCTGTAATTAAAAGATGTTTGTTAATAATAAAAAAAGACCCATCGACAAAGACTTTCTATGCCTCAGAACATATTTTTTCTCACTACTGAACCTTGTCATGTCGTCTTTCGATCCAGCATTAGAGTTAGACATCTTTGACACTTAAAATATTTAAAATAATGTTACCCACTATCGTAATTATATCGTTACATTTTATATTGTCTGAAATAATGCATTAATCTGAACATATAGATCCATCATATTCAAGCTACATTACAGGAAACTCCGCGACAAACCCAAGGTGTTGTAAGCGATAGAGCTCCTCATTGCAGATTCTAAGATCAAAACAGAAATATGCCGCCATTTGTGGTGTCTTTGTAGTGATATTAGAGATTCCCATATCCTTTCTTTCTTAATTATTCTTAGTAGTCCAACGGCTTTCGGTTGCACGTTCATGCTACAAAAGAAAGGAGCACTGATTGATTACACAAAAATACGCTGAAAACTTGACAGCCTGCCGAATGTGCTTTCGCTGAATGGATTAAATTAGGCAATGTATGTCAGCGAGTTTGAATTAAATAAATCAAATTACTTGCGTCAGCGCTGATGAAACATCGATACAACTGAGGCATCAGTACGCATCAGTAACCTGTTTCACTGTTACACCTCAAGCCTTTACTGAAATAAATTAGCCTAATTCAAACATGATTTACACCGCCTTCTTGCATTATATCTAAACACAGTTAAATTATCACGCATTATTCAGATTTCACTGTAATAATTGAGATGAAAGCTCATAGATTTGGCACTAATTACTTCAAATGCTTAATGGTCTTGAAAATGACTAGTTGGAAATGTACCTTTTATGTGTTGTTAGCTGCCTCAAAGAATTCATCGTTTTTGATAGATGGATTCCACTCAAATAAAGCTGTAACTCACAGGAAGGTACAATGACACAACCAGCTCACAGAACCCATAGCATCAACCCTGTGTTCATTCCCTTCACACGAACACAAACAAGGAAGACCAGCGTCCTGAATTCGATTCGTAAAGGGCCTCGAAAGTTGGGCGATAACCAAATAGTCATCTTACAAAAAGTGCCTCTTATTCCTAAGTCGGCTAAGTAGCCTATTATAAAGACAAGACTTTTCCACCTTTTGTGAAGCCTCTTTGTACCAATAGCCTACAGAAAGATTTATTATTCACTGGTTATTTGCCATGATTATGAAGTCATTTAAAATGTATAGCTAATAAGGAGGCGCTGCAATAAATCAGATTTGAAATGAACGAGAGCAACTGCAGATGAAGCCGGTTTGTGGATTTTACTGGTTGGTTGTCTGACATTTTCAACCCTCAATTCTGATTGGCTCCCATTTGTGGAAGCTCACGGGCTCATCCAACTATTAAGCGCCTCCCAATCTCTCTAAAGAACAGTATAATACATGGAACCGCCTTTTTAAACGCACTGACGATTTTCCTTCATTTGAGCTCTATGCGCTTTTAAAAGGGTTAAAAGTTGTAGAGTAGTTTGGGAAGCAGTTGTGACTCCAGCAGTGCGCAATGCTCTCTCATGCCGACCTCTTGGATACTCGCCTCGGTGAGTTATCGTCACCAAACTCCGGTCTTCAACTCCACTGTAAGCTAGAGTATTTTTCAGTCTTCAAACTGGTTAACTAATGTGATGACAAAATGATATGTCAATCTGTACTCGTTTTACTTGCAATGTTTGTTAATTAGCTACCAAATAAATTAATTACACTTTTTCTCCAACTTACTTTGATGGATAGCGATACTAAACAATGTTTATGATTGTTTGTGCAATAAATATGTCGATAAGTAGCTTATTTCTTATATACATTTCGTTCTTTCTGTCTTTAATGTTAATAGCGTATTAATGTTCCTGCCTTTTGGACAGAATGCTAAATTGTTGACATGTGCGTCCACAGGGATGAAAGATGCTGCAGCCGAGCTTCTCGGACACCGGGAAGCTTTGAAGTGCAGACTAGGGGGGACTGATTCTGGACACCCCGGCGATCTTACTTCTGCTACAGAGACTGTAGAAGGGACCACTCTGCTCCCCGGGGAAGACATTAGCAATGGTGGATCCAATCCTAATGGAATGCAGCAGGTCAACGCCAAAGACCAAGAAAAGCAGCAACAGCAAAACTCTAATCAGTCGGGGGGGCAACAAAACCAACAGAAACAGAAACGCCACAGGACCCGCTTTACTCCAGCGCAGCTGAACGAACTAGAAAGGAGCTTTGCTAAAACCCACTACCCTGATATCTTCATGAGAGAAGAACTTGCATTACGGATTGGTTTAACGGAGTCACGGGTTCAGGTGAGTCCTGAGTGGATCTGCTCAGCTTTGACATCGTAACGGAGCTTTCCAGCTGGTTACAAAAAAAGACGAACTGAAAGCAGTTGATATGATGAAAATAATAGGCTATTTTTTTTCCCATAAAGATCCATCATTTATTGCATGGTGGCGATTCAACAAGGGGGTATATTCGCTCAAAACATGTCCATGCTGCTCGCCGCGCTATTTTAGAAGCGTAAAAAACATTCGCAGTGTTGACTGTGAGCAAAAATAGCATATAAGGTTAAATAATTGCATGTAAAAAGAGAAATAAACGCTCTCAAAACATTGCACATTGCACATGTGTAGTCCTATATATATTTTTCAAATAGGCTAAACAATTATTTTTGCCTATATAACCTGTTCTATAACTGAATACGAATTGTGTTGTTAACAGGAGGCTGTGTTAATATGCAAATTAAAAAATAGTTAGGCGTCAATTTAACCGGGTGTGACAATAATAATTCGTCCGAGCTAATGAGCGCTAAATGTTAAAATATATCTTAGAATAGTAAGGAGTCGGCTAATATTAATTTTGGACGCATTTTGTGTGTTTATTTTCATCATAAATTCATGATTATGGTTCCATGATGAATAACGGAGGCTATCAAGCAATTTGTCTCCTAGATGTCATCAACTATAACGACTTCATCCCTGGCTGTCTGCAAAACATTACTATCCATCTCATCTTGAAATAAGAAATTGTTTTGTCTCTTTTTTAATTAGAATCTTTCCCTCCTGCAAGTTGTCCGTGAAGATATAGCCAAATATTTTTACATGACGTGAAAAAAAGCAGACGATTCATAAGGTGCATGTTTAATAACCTTAGCATTTATTAAGAACCGAATTATAGGTCTATAGCCTATTTACAATGGCTCGGTTCGAAATATATAGCCTATTATATAGAGGCTATTTAAAAATCAAAGCGGTCGCCTTTTGCCGACAAACTTATTAAATTGTGCGTTAATTTATTATAGCTTATAGGCTATAGGAGAGGCTATATTTCGTTTATGTGGTTTATTTTTTAATTTCTACGCAATTAAAATTGCGATATAACCGGCCTGGGTCAGTAAAGACAACTATACAGTTATAAAAAAGTAAATAATAAAAAAAGGCTTAATTTGTACTCACCAACGAAATGCACGACTTTCTAAATGTTTGCTTTTGCTTTTTATTTCAGGTATGGTTTCAGAATCGACGTGCAAAATGGAAGAAGCGCAAGAAGACAACCAACGTTTTTCGGGCGCCGGGCACTTTGCTACCAACACACGGTTTGCCTCAGTTTCCGTCTGCGGCTGCGATGGGCGACAGTCTCTGCTCTTTTCACGCCAACGACACTCGCTGGGCCGCGGCTGGGATGCCTGGAGTCTCACAGCTGCAGATACCGCCTTCGCTGGGACGACAGCAGGCGATGGCACAGTCCCTGTCCCAGTGCAGTCTCGGAGCTGGCCCCCCACCAAACTCCATGGGCCTTTCCAGCAGCTTATCGTCAAATGGTTCCGGTCTTCAATCGCATCTGTATCAACCCACATTTCCTGGGATGGTGCCCGCGTCCCTCTCGGGTCCAACGAATGTGACCGGCTCACCTCAGCTGTGTAGCTCCCCGGACAGTGATGTGTGGAGAGGGACTAGTATTGCCTCCCTGCGCCGTAAAGCACTTGAGCACACCGTTTCAATGAGTTTCACCTAATTTGAGCATCCAAGATGTCTTTTCTGTCACTGCAAACCCCAAGTATTCCTGAAAAACAGTCACGGAGCACTCAGGATATGAGGTTATAACTGTGAAATTACAAATTGGCAGCCTTACTGGAGGATGGAATCCCAACATACCCCAGACAATGCTTATATACAGCAGATGTAGACTATAGTAATAGTTTTAATGCTTGAAATGTATGTAATTTATTTATGTGTTGGATTTGGTCATGTTTATTTGTTTATTTTGTTTTTATAGCAATTAATTTTATTAATGGCGAGTTGTTTATTTATTTATGAGTATTTATTTGACTTCATTCATATATGAAGAAACAACTGGAAGAATATTTATTTCGCTGATCGGTGATATTATTTTTTGCTAAACTAAATGTAAAAGGACACGTAAAAGAGGACCACATGTGTGCATGTACAGATTGTTTTGAGGCACGTACTACACGTTGGAGTGATTTTACAGGTACAGAAAAGAACACGTTGGATTAAAGAGCCACTTTCCAAATAATCAGTTTCAGATGCATGTAATATTCCAACCGGGATCAACAGGAAGTTGTTTACATAAAGCAAAATGAACTTGAGTGTTTGTGTAGATAAGAAAAAAAAAACTTGTTATCTGCTGGTATGTTTGTGATATGTTTTAACTTATTGTCTGTGCTTATTACTGAAATATGGTTTTCGTAAATGTTTATCTTACCAAATTCAACAGAATTGGGAAAGTTTATATTACTGATTGTAAGTGGGTGAATAAAATCATTTTAAGAATTTCAGCATGGTATGTGATCTCTATAGAAATCTGAGCTCAGAGAATTGCCTTGATTTCATGAAAACACTTTACAATAAGGTTTAAATCGTTAACATTATAATTAACTACATTAGTTCACATGAACTAACAATTAACAATATTTCTACAGCATTTATTACTCTTAGTTCATTTTAACTCAACATTTCCTCAACTTTTATCTATTATCATTTATCTCAACATTTACTAATACATTTTTAGCATCAAAAGTTGTATCTGTCAATGTACTGTAAACTAATATCATCATGAACATTTTTATTAACTAACATTAAGAAAGGTTAATAAATGCTGTAAAATATATTACTCATTGTCAGTTAATGTTAGTTAAGGCATTTACTAATGTTAATAAATGAAACCTTATTGTAAAGTGTTGTAATTTCATAAGATAAAACACAAGAATGTGACTGAAAGGTTCCCTAAATGTTAGGAGACCTACAGTCTTTAATTTTTTTTTTTTTCCCCAGCAGCAGAGATTTGAAACAACATGAAGATGATGAGTAAATGATGACAGAATTAGTAGTACTAGTGGAAATCTGCCCTGGCTCATTAGTTGGACAGATAAAACATGTTCATATAGAAACATAAAATGTGTCCCTGAAAAATGTGGGAAAAATCAGACACATTAATCATTACCCTAACACGTTGCTTCTAGAACAGGAAAAAACCAACACAATTATAGCTATTTCACAGAACACATTTTACAGAGATTGCTATATGATATTGCACATTACTATTGAATTCATAAATTCCAGTTGCAATAAGTCCAGATGTAAGCTTAACTTAGGCTCTTGACAAATACCTAAAGCAAGATTGTAACCAATTAGTGTGCCATGTTTTTTCTCCTGTTTTCTTTGTGTGATTTGAAACCGTTACCACTAGGGAGGTATAACAGCCCACAAACATCTGCTTGATCTTTTCTCAGATACAATGGCTAGACTGTCTCCCATTTAGCAAGATTCCTTTCAACTGAGAGGACCCATCTACTGTCACTTCAGCAATCGCCTTTATCAACTGACAAAAGACACAGATGAACCTGGATAAACATCATATCAAATAATTACTGTAATGCCCGTAGTAACAGATAAAAAAGCTGTTTACTATTCCACTCTTTTCATTTGACATTTTAAAAACATATGATATAAAACACAGGCAGTGCTAACTGATTAATTATATAATTTGATTCCAAAAATTAAATGCTTGTAATTATATTACATTATTGTTTTAAAGTACTTATAATCAAGCTACAATTACTTTTTTATTAATTGCATGATTACTTAATATTCACTAAATGGCAGTAAAATATTTAGAATTCATTGATTCTAAGTCTAAGTCTTCTTTTTTATATTTTAAATTTTCCTTTCTAAAAAAAAAAAAAAAAAATTATATTATATTGCTGATATATTTTCAAATGTTTTGTGGAATTGCACACAGACCGTCAACTAGTCAGGCGACTTTAATTATATGAAATTTTTATTTAATTAATTTTTATTTTTTTTTTAAATTTAACATTTTTAAGTTTTAATTGATTATTAGCTTTTCATCAATTTGCGAACCCCCTGCAATTCCTTCCCAAACCCTTGTTTGGGAAACCCTGACGTAATGTAATGTGTAATGCACTTCATGTTGTTGATAACAAAATGGAATAATTTTTCTTTCTCTTGGTATTTTTTATTAATATATGGTATAAGATAATGCTATTCAAATCAATGTTATAAACAAGTAAGGTCAAAAGAAATCTAAAAGAAGTCTGATTATATTACCTACAATGTGTAATGTAATACTGTAGATTACTTTACTAACTACATTTTTTTTATCATGTAATCAGTAATGAACTACAATTAAGTAATCTACAGTAAGTAATCTACCCAGCACTGAACACACAACACAGGGTAGCCTACTATACATCATAGAGCAACAAATGAGAGATGTTTAAAATCTGAAATTGCCACTCTCAGAGTGTCGCCCTGCACTGATGTTTGACTAATTGTCCCTGTAAATTTGCATATAAGATTTCATGAAACAATGGAAAATGTGGAATCTACACAAGCCTCCCCTAATCATTTAACAGTCTCCATGTAGACATCCATCATCATCAGTTTTAGCATCTGCTCTGAGAGACCCTCTGCCTCTCTGGTCCCCGTGTGAACGCATGCTCTGTTCACTGGTGTATTTCATCACTTTAAGCAAAACGCACAAGTGTCTCATGATTAAAACAGAATATAATGACAATTAGGAGATTCTTTAAATGGAATAAATGAGATTTTGTCAGAAGTGTTTGTTGAAAAATCTACTTTCAGTTAATAGGTGCCCCTTAGGGCCACAGAAGACTTTCTCCTTATTTTTCATTTTTTTTACAATATGGTCCCATGGATATGGGTGTATGGTAATGAATCAGTAATGTTTGGGAGATATGGGATTTGAGTTATGAATGAAAAGAAGGCTGTATGTTTACCTATATTTCACAATACCATGCCCCACTTTGTCCACTTTTATGTATCTGATTATAGTAATCATAAAACAAAATACAAAAACACAAAAATTATGCCATAAAAAATAACTGTATGGACAGAAAGAGAGAGAGAGAGAGAGAGAGAGAGATAAACAACGCACTTCTAATGCACATAAGCCATTCCTTGCTTTTCTATCTGTGCTCTTTATTCACCCAACCTGTCCACACTTGCCCTTGAGTTGCTCTGTCAGTGCATGGAACGCACCTCACAGCTCCTGACAAGAGCAGCACTAAATCAGAAATCAGTGCCTGGCAGAGGAGTAAGCCACCATGAAGGTCACAGACATCAGCAGGATGCCATCTTTATCCACACAGAGCACACATCCGTGACCAACAGGAGGATTCTCCTAGTCTCAGACTGGGACAGGCTACATGCCATACTCTCAAAACAGCATAGATGAATTAAAACAGAACCAACAGAAAAGCGTTTTATTTTCTTGCCAATCTAGGTTTGAGTAATTTCTAAGTGAAAGTATACTATAAGTAGCCAATTTATGAATTAATAGGTGGGTTTAAGAAATATTTTTTCAGTTATTTATGTTTCTTTGTTATGTTTGTTTAATTAAGATTCCTTTCCTTTCTTTCTTTACATAGCATAATATAATATTGTTCATTTTATTATTTTTTGTGAATTTAAAAAATTAAATTCACAAAAAATATGTTGTTATAGCCTCTATATAGCCTATGTTTCACCGTGATTGATTATCTAGCCTATACAAATGAACGAAATCTGTGTTATAATATTCAACATAATACAACAGGAAATGTTATTATGGAAAACACATTTTATGGTGTTTGACTTCTGCAGAATTGGAAATGCGTTCATCACATGTTAGCATATTGCCATCTGCTGGTGAAATAGAGATAATGTTTTGTGCACTGGCTACCTATTCTTTAGTAATAAAGTCCTAATAACTCATTCTAATAACTGCTTTTCACCATGAAGATTATTTACAAATAAAATAAACCTCTGTTAAATGAAGTAGGCTATAATTGAACAGAATCCAAGACCAGAATACAATTTTACAGTTTAAAAGTAGACATTTTCATATAGCCTACAAGGGCACGTGTCTCTCATTCACTCATTTCAGGTGGCCATGAATACATACTGGTTCATCTTTCTATCACTAGGCAATATGTGTGGATTATTTCAGGTGGTCCGTGAGTAGACATAATACCCCCTTATCTTAACATAGTCTGGATAATAACGGTCCGATCCCCAACACAATAGCTAGTAAATCAGCAGAACACATCTGGTAGCGCCATAAACAGACTATAATCATTATAAAATTGAATGAAAACAACATTCCATCCAACAGCCACTAACTGTGTGGGCTATAGGAACTTTGTCATTATGGCAAATTTATAAATGGCCCTGTCTTTCATTCCCACTTGTTTTGAGATGCTGATTTCATCAATATGGTGGCTAAATTTAACTAAATAAAAAGTTTCCTTTCATAGGTTCACTCAACGCTGCGTACTGTCGCAATGGAAACACCTTCAGCTTGACTAATATCTAAAGCCCTTATTCCGTAATCCCATTTTATTGGGCAGTAGCATTAGCACCGCCCCGAGAAATACGTCACATATGCTCATATCACCATGATTTCATCAGATTTCATTTCCTCTAGGAATACTGCCCATAGAAAAGCATTTTTGTTGTGTTCTTTGTTATGTTTCAGAGCAGTTTTCCACTCTCAAGCGGACACGAGTTAGCCTATAGGAGATGCATCGATCCGTGTGACAGGTTCATCGCATCGTCTCATTCATGACAGGTGTGTACAATGTTTGGGCCTTCAGCATGCTCAGGTGGTCCACAACAGCCTATCTGACATTCGACACTGTGATAGCCTGCGTTTGAAAGCTTTGCGCTCAAAGCTCGCCTCCTTTTCCTTTCTAACCCCTGCTATTCCATTTCTGCAGTTGCCGAGGCGCCACACGAGATGGACGCTTGGGGCGATGTTTGCGAGCTGGAGCACATGGAGAGTGAGCAGGAAAGCTTTTTAAGATAAGACACAAATTAAGATACTTTTGATGAAATCCGAGAGGTATCTGAACCATACACGGACAGCAATGTCTTTACACCTTTCAAGGCCCAGAAAGGTAGAAAGGCATTGTTAAAATAGTCCACGTGGTTTAAACTTAATGTTATGAAGTGACGAGAATACTTTTTGTGCCCAAAAACAAAAATAATAACTTCAACAATTCAACAGTTCTGTCTCTTCCCTGTCATTCTCCTATGCTGTTTACGTTCAGCACTTCCAGGTTCTACGTCAGAACGCCAACTCAGTATTGGCTGTTCACGTGAGCAGCACGATGCATGCGTGTGATGCTGATGCAGGAGCCGGCTAATAATGAGCACATCTGTCTCCCGCATGTCAGTTCAGAACAGGGCGTCTAGTAAGTCCTAGGTCTTATGGCAGCAGCATCCCCTGTGGTCCAGTTGGGCCTGCTCCACATTAAGCCATTCCATGAGGCTTGGAGCCTGGAGAATGAAGGTTACACCCTTAGCCTCATATGGCAGAGGTTCGGCCAAGCAGTGGACTTGTTTGCTTCAAGCATGACTATACATTGCCTGCTCTGGTTCTCCCTGTCTCCTCTGTCGCCTCTTGGAGTGGACCAGGGCCAGACTTTATGCCTTCCCGCTGATCCGTTTGCTCTCATTGGTTCTGCTCAGAGTATGGACGGACGAAGTGGAACATCTGTTGCTGGTGGCCCCGTTCTGATTCTCAGACCTGGTCAGTCTTCTAGCCGGCCCTCCTTGGGGAGGTTTCCCTCAGGCACTACGTGCTGACTCAGGCCCGGGGTGTGATTTGGCATCCCTGTCCAGATTTATGGAAACTATGGGTGTGACCCCCTGAGCGGAGTGCATTAATGTGTTCTTGTGTCTTTTGGCTGAGATTACTGACACTATTCTTAACTCTAGGGCCCCCTTTTCATGCATGGGTCGAGACGGCTTAAGGCCCAGGTATACTTCACTTTCCGTGCCCAGACACGTCTTGCGCACAGTCGTTTTTGCACATCTTTCAAAGTATACCCGACCACGGATGCACACGGTTCGACACATGCGCAGTACAATTTTTTCTATACTCTTACCAGAAATTGTGTCATCATCAGGACATTCGCTGGGCAGGATCGGAGAAGAAAAATAGTGCATCCACCATTGCAACATAGTTCAGAAGATACGCCAAGAGAACAGGAATCAAAAACGATGGAGAAGTTTATGCTTCTAAGTTTACTCGTCTTGTTTTTGAATCACTCTTTCCACACTCTTCTTTGACGACTGCACATCCTGTGCGCATTGCCACCTAGTGGACTCTTCTGTCCTGCTTGCGCATGCGCTGTTGTATGCGCACGGTCCGCACGGTCTCAAAATTCGGGCTGCACGCGGGTGTAACCCAGAGTGATTACAAATAGAAATAAGATTAAGAAAAAAATGGTAAGCCAGAGGGGTTACTAAAAAAAAAGTGAATTAATATCTAAATTCATAAATGCAAAGTTAAAACTTCTCATAAATGATCAAGAAGAGTGATTTCTTTTTCTTGTTATTTTTCTTGTTATTTTGTTATGTTGAGAATGTAAGAAATGTACATGGTTGAATGTTACGTTACCTTTAAGAGAATGTAAGGTGGAGTTCACTGCCGACCTATCAGGAGAGAGACAACGTGAAGCAGGGGGATGATGTCACCAGCGCGCGAAGAGGGAGAGAGGAGATGCAAACAGAAAGATCGCAGAGATCATTCTGACTGAAAATATTAGTAATTGTAAACGGAAACCAGACAAAACGTCTAGAAAGACATTGATTTTCCTTTGAACTGAACTTTATTTTGTTCCTTGAGTGATTTTGAGTCATTTTTGAGTGTTTTTTTAATGTGAACACGGCGATGACGCAGACTGAGCTTATCACCGCCTGGAACATGGCGAGCCTCCCAGCGAATCTTGATTACAATGAAATCGTCGAACGATTTCAGTGGATTCACTGCTAGTTTTCCCCGGACGGAGGAAAAAAAAAAATTGTGAGTGAATAGACGTCGAACTCTCTTTTCCTCTTGTATGTGCTATTCTGTTCAATACGACAGAAGAAGCCCTGGATTATTGCATCTAACGTCTCATTCGGGTATGGACGATTGCATTTCCTTTTGAATTCAGAGAGTGGTATTTGAAAATACATTACTGAATTTATTGGTGTTTGAACTGTTTACACATTAACAGTTGAATTGTTTTTTATTATTATTATTTGTTTCATTATTAAATACCTGTGTTGTTTTAATTTGAAGATAAGGTTTATTGGGTGAAATATTTGAAGTGTAAGTTTTATTTGTTTATTTATTTATTTTTTGCTGAATTGTCGATTTGAAGATCACATTCAAATTTAAAGCTGCAGAGTATTTAAAAAATTGAAATAGACCAGTGTAGGTTTCAGTTAAGGAACCTAAAATCTAAAACGGTTTAAATAAATAATTAGAACACAAGAAAGATGAATAGGTAAAAAGGAAATCAAATTAGCAATACTAAATATACTAAACTACACTAATACTAAAAATATTAAGCTAGAAATAATATACTACAACCTTGATTTCAAAAAGATTTAAAAGGAATAAGTCCTAAAAGGAAAAAAAGGGATTTAAAGAAGGATAAATAACAGATCATTCTAACAAGAAAGCAAACCCAGAGCCCAGTTTATTTATTTTTCTTGCATTTATTGTTAATCAGTAATTTCATTGTTATTTTGTTGATCATCAATCTTTTCATTGTTTCTGCTTTTACCTGAAAGAGAGAAAATTTGTTAATTCATTTCATTTATTATTTACCTTGATAAAAATTTTCCAATATAATTTGAACTTACCTTTGTTGGCTGTCTGTTCTTTCAATCTCTCACTACTGCTCCTTATGAACCTAGAGGTACTGGTCCACGTTTCCTCTTGTTTAACTCACCTGGGTGTCCATTCAGCCGTGGTGTCCTGGTGACCTGAAGGAGGCGTTACAGTTTTGGCGAGCCAGCCAGGAGCAGTAAGTAGAGAGATATCTTAATAACAGAAGAACAGACAAATTTAAAGAGACATTTCACTGTAAGAATGGAAGTCGTTGAGCAAGAGAATGTTAAGGTTCCAAACTCACTTATTGTGAGTGGTATTACAAATACCGAGAGAGATAACGATCTGACTGAGCATCTCAGCAGATATGGGTGCATTGGCAGGATTGTTCGCATTGACAACCCTGAGTCCCCATATCACAAAAATGTGATAATTGAGTATGAGAGTGGGAGTGCACTGAAGAGCTTAGAGCCTCAGCTGCCATTCATTTTTGAAAGCCCACAGCAGCCCAATCTCAAGTATGAGATTAAAGCTTTGTCCAGTATCTATGTGCAAACAGTCACTAGTAGCGCCACCAAGGGCTATATGGAGGAATTGAAGCGCATTGCAAAGCTGAGTGGTAAATCTTTTGAGGAACTCTTAAATGAGGAGCTTTCAAAATGCAGAGAACCTGTATCTCAAAATGAAGATGAATCTGGGAGAACTGTTCAACCACCTACTATTACGAATGTCATGCCTGAGATCCAAACGGATTTTCCCAGGGTCAGTCCAGCTCAGGGGAACCGTGAAACACTCGCTGATGCTGCATTTGTTCCATTAACCAGAATCCCTGTTCCTAAGGTGAATCCCCCAGAAGTACAGCGTGTTGTAGTTGAGCATATTGTGAAGAGTGAAGATGCTGCTTCTCACATGCATGCTCCTCTCAAGCTAAAGTTCTTTTCTGGAAGGTCCCCTCGTCCAGGGAATGAGGTGGATTATGATACATGGCACAACAGCGTTGAACTCATGCTACAAGATCCTGCTGTTTCTGATCTAGTCAGATCTCGAAAAATTCTTGACAGCCTTTTGCCTCCAGCGGCAGACATTGTGCGGACACTGGGTTCACATGCTACACCCAGAGCATATCTTGATCTTTTAGATTCAGCTTTTGGAGCCGTGGAAGATGGCGATGAGTTGTTTGCTAAATTCTTGAACACTCTGCAGGATGTTGGAGAGAGACCATCCCAGTTCTTACAACGTCTGCAAGTAGCTTTGACGCTGGCCATAAGAAGAGGTGGTGTGTCCTCTGGTGAGGCTGATCGACACTTGCTGAGACAGTTCTGTAGGGGTTGTTGGGACAATGCCCTCATTTCAGAGTTTCAGCTAGAACAAAAGAAAACTGATCCTCCTTCTTTCTCAGAATTTTTGTTGCTGTTGCGTACAGCCGAAGACAAACAAAGCACAAAAGAGTTCCGTATGAGGAAGCATCTTGGTACATCCAAGCAGCGCACATCATCTTACTCCATGTATGCTTCCTCGGATGAGGTGGTGTCGGCTCAAACTTCGGTTTCTGACTTGAAGAAGCAAATTTCAGTGCTGCAGGGACAGGTTGAGAGCTTAAAGAAGGCCAAAGCGCAAACAAAAGATTCTCATGAGAGTATGGTTCGTGATTTGCAAAAACAAGTAGCAGAGTTGCAGAGTCAAATTGTTGCTGTTAAGCCAACCAAGTCTGCAAATGTTAAACATGCTGCAAAGATGACCAAATCACAGTCTGTGCAAACAAACCTGAGTGAAGTTTCCCACAGCTTTTCTTCTAAACAGACTAAACATAAACCATGGTACTGCTTTCGCTGTGGCGAGGATGGTCACATTGTCTCTACTTGTAATAATGCTGCAAATCCTGCTCTGGTAGCATCCAAAAGGAAGCTTCTAAAAGAAAGACAGGCTACTTGGGAGACTTCTCGGGTGTCATACCATCCTGCCTCTTTAAACTAGAACCAGCTCCAGTTGTGGGACAAACGGGGGCTGAGAAATGTATCAGGGGTCCCGAAGATTATAAGAGCAGAAGCTGCAATTGGCTCGTTCACACCAGAAACAAACCATTTGTTCTGCCCAAAGGATTGATTGGGGCAAAGTGCACAGCTGAAGTCATTATTGCAGGGCAAAATTGCAATTGTCTTCTCGATACAGGCTCACAGGTGACCACTGTTTCACAGCCATATTATGAGAAGAATCTGTCCCACTTGGAAATAAAGCCTCTTGAACATCTTCTTGAGGTGGAAGCAGCAAATGGTCAGCTCGTACCTTATCTTGGGTATATTGAAATTGATGTTGTGTTCCCCAAGGATTTCCTTGGAGCGGAGACCAAAATTTCCACTCTTGCTTTGGTCACTGCTGATATCAGTGGTAGTGCACAGTCGTCTGTACTTATAGGCACAAACACCCTTGACTTAGCCTATGAAAGTCAGTCTGAGTCAGAAATTCCGTCATCTTGTCAGACCTTACCTTATGGGTTCAGAGCCATTCTGAATGTACTTGGACACAGATTAAAGCAAAAATCCAATAGCATTATTGGGTCTGTGCGAATTCTGGGTACAAAGCCTGAAGTTGTTCCTGCTGGACGAACTCTTGTTCTTGAAGGCTCAATCAGTATACAGGAGCCATCTTCTGATAAATGGGTTCTAATGGAATCTCCTACTGAGTCTTCTTTGCCAGGAGGTCTTTTGTGTGCCTCTTGTCTTGTCACACTTCCTTCTAAGACAGCACGGAAAATCCCAGTGATCCTGAAAAATGAAACGGAGCATGACATTTTAGTTCCTGCAAAAAGTGTCATTGCAGAATTACATTCTCTGCAAAGTGTGATCACTAAAGAAGCAATAACAGAGAGTAGCAATCATATGAAAGCTGCCCAGCCTTTCACAATTGATTTCGGTGACTCAACAATACCTGAGGAGTGGAAGGACAGGATTTCCCAAAAACTATGGTCAATGCCAGAAGTTTTTGCCCTTCATGATCTTGACTTCGGTAGAACTGATAAGGTGACACATCGCATAAGGCTACATGATGAAACCCCGTTCAAACATAGGGCTCGGCCAATACACCCTCAGGATTATGATGCCGTTCGCAAGCATCTGCAGGAGTTACTAGATGCTGGTGTCATTCGGGAATCGGAGTCCTCTTTTTCCTCACCTATCGTAGTCGTTCGGAAGAAAAATGGGGATGTCCGACTTTGCATTGATTACCGTAAATTAAATCTGCAAACCATCAAAGATGCTTATGCTCTGCCAAACTTAGAGGAGACTTTCTCTGCTCTCACTGGTTCTCGCTGGTTTTCTGTTCTTGATCTCAAGTCTGGTTACTACCAGATCGAGGTAGAGGAGTCAGATAAGCATAAGACCGCTTTTGTCTGCCCTCTCGGATTTTGGGAGTTTAACAGAATGCCGCAGGGGGTCACAAATGCTCCCAGTACTTTTCAAAGACTCATGGAGAGGTGCATGAGTGACATCCATCTGAAAGAGGTCGTTGTTTTTATCGACGATCTGATAGTGTTTTCGGATACATTGGAAGAACACGAGCGCAGGTTGTTGAGAGTGTTACAACGACTGAAAGAGTATGGATTAAAGCTCTCTCCAGAAAAATGTAAATTTTTTCAAGCTTCTGTAAAGTATCTGGGGCACATTGTGTCTAGCAATGGTGTGGAGACAGATCCTGAAAAAGTTGAGGTGCTGAAATCTTGGCCAGTCCCAAAGAATCTGAAAGAACTACGTTCATTCTTGGGGTTCTCAGGGTACTACAGGAGGTTTATTCGAGATTATGCCATGATCGTGAAGCCTTTGAACGATTTGACCTCTGGGTATCCGCCACTCCGAAAGGGCTGTAAAGTCAAAGAAAGGAAGGACTACTATAATCCCAAAGAGCCTTTTGGGAGTCGTTGGTCTGCGAGTTGTCAGCAGGCATTTGAAGCGGTCATTGAAGCACTTACTACTGCTCCAGTGCTTGGTTTCGCCGATCCGAAACTTCCATATGTCCTCCACACAGATGCAAGCACTGTAGGGTTAGGAGCGGCCTTATATCAAGAGCAGGATGGCCAATTGAAAGTAATTGCTTATGCCAGTCGAGGTCTTTCTCGGAGTGAGGCCCATTACCCAGCTCACAAACTGGAGTTCTTGGCCCTTAAGTGGGCAGTCACCGAGAAGTTCAATGATTATCTGTACGGTAACCAGTTCACCGTTGTTACCGACAGTAATCCTTTAACATACATATTGACCTCAGCGAAGCTGGATTCTACGAGCTACAGATGGCTCTCAGCTCTTTCAACTTTTTCTTTTAAGCTACAGTACAGAGCTGGGAAACAGAATCTGGATGCTGATAGTCTGTCCAGACTTCCTCAGGGTGGATGGAGAAATGATGTCACATCTCAGAAGGAGCAAGAGCGAATCCGTCAATTCACCTTGAATCACTTGTTTGAAGTTCGCACTGTTCCTGCTGAGGTTATTCGGGCTATATGCGACAAGCACATTGTCTATCACAATTTAGTTGATTGTGGTGATCCTCCTTTTGCTTTGGTTGAATCCCTTGCCATGCATGTTGATGCAATTCCATGCAGTTTTGATCAGAATGAGGGTTGTGATAATCTTCCTGAAGTCCCAACTTTTGGAGAGACTGATTTGATGGAAAAGCAGAGATCTGACCCCATCATCCGTGAGATAATTCACCAATTAGAGACTGGGGAGACAATTCCTCCTCCTGTAAGGAAAGAACTTCCTACCCTTCCATTGCTGATGAGGGAGTTAAAGAAGCTGGAGTTGCGTAACGGAATCCTCTATCGGAGAAGACGGGAGGGAGAGCATATCCAATACCAGTTGGTTCTTCCTGATTCTTTGCGTGGTATGGTTCTTACCTGTTTACACGATGAGATGGGACATTTGGGCATAGAGCGCACGCTGGATCTAGCCAGGTCAAGATTCTATTGGCCTAGAATGGTGGCGGATGTGGAGAGAAAAATCAGAACATGCCCCAGATGTGTGTGTCATAAGTCCTTACCTGAGAAAGCTGCTCCTTTGGTCAATATCCAGGTGACTCGTCCTCTTGAACTGGTGTGCATGGACTTTTTGTCTATTGAGCCAGATTCCAGGAATACCAAGGATGTGCTAGTTATCACTGATTTCTTTACCAAGTATGCGGTAGCTGTTCCTACTTCCAATCAGAAGTCGCGTACTGTGGCTAAAGCTCTCTGGGAGAATTTCATAGTACCTTATGGGATCCCCGAGAAGTTACATAGCGACCAGGGAGCTGACTTTGAGTCAAAGACTATTAAAGAGCTTTGTCAACTGATGGGAATTCATAAGATCAGGACAACCCCTTACCACCCCAGGGGGAATCCAGTTGAACGATTCAATCGTACTCTCCTAAGTATGCTTGGTACGCTTAAAGAGTGTGATAAGGTGCATTGGAGTAGTTTTGTGAAACCCCTCGTACACGCGTACAACTGTACCAAACATGATTCTACTGGGTTTACCCCATATGAATTAATGTTTGGGCGGCAGCCACGGTTGCCTATAGACTTTGCTTTTGATGTTCCTCAGAACAGAGAGCAGTTTAAGACACATTCACAGTATGTGCGTGATTTGAAGTCTAGGTTGCAAAGAACTTATGACTTAGCAATGAGAAATGCTCTTAAAGTTGGAGAGAGGAACAAAGCTCGTTTTGACAAGCATGTTCTTGAATCTACTCTAGACATTGGAGATAGGGTTCTAGTTAGGAATGTACGTCTAAGGGGTAAACATAAACTGGCTGACAAGTGGGAATCACTTGTATATGTTGTTGTGAACAGGGCAGGTGATCTTCCTGTGTACACTGTTAAGCCAGAAAGTAAAGATGGTCCTTCGAGAACTCTTCACAGAGATCTTTTACTACCTTGTGAATTGTTGGAGTTACCTGAAGAGGTAGTTGATTTGTCCAGGTTCCGGCAGCGTCCGCCAACTCGTAGAAATCCAAGTAATGAGGTACAAGAGCAGCCAAAATCTGACTCTGATGATGATAGCTGTTTAGAACTGCTGTACCAAGATCCTCTAAACTGCACAAATACAAAATTCATTGAGGTCTATGAAACTGAAAAAGGGTCGCAGAATGATGTTCCCTCAATCTCTGTAGTTCAGGACTCTGTTGATAACATTCCGACTGAGGACTTGCCTGTCCGGCCACCTGGGCCAGAGCATTCTACAATTGAAAGTGTACCTACCTTGAATTACTTACCTGTTGATGATCCAGAGGTAGATGAAAATTTACCTGTGGTTGCTTCTGACACGCCCACTGATCAGAGCATACCTGTAAAAGAAACAGAAAAAGTATGTGAGCATGAATCTGCACAAGAGCAAAATGAAAATGATGGCAATTTCATCAGAAAGTCTAATAGAGTTAGACAGAAACCACGAGTGTTCACTTACCCTGAATTGGGTAATCCTTTGGTTTCAATAGTACAGTCTCTATTCCAGAGCCTTAGTACAGCTGTGACTGACTCTATTATGGAAAGCAGATTTACCAATTCACCTGATCCAGTGGTAACACAACCTGTTAGTTGCATGCACAGGGACGTGCATAGAGTTAACGGGGGAGGGTGTAACCCAGAGTGATTACAAATAGAAATAAGATTAAGAAAAAAATGGTAAGCCAGAGGGGTTACTAAAAAAAAAAGTGAATTAATATCTAAATTCATAAATGCAAAGTTAAAACTTCTCATAAATGATCAAGAAGAGTGATTTCTTTTTCTTGTTATTTTTCTTGTTATTTTGTTATGTTGAGAATGTAAGAAATGTACATGGTTGAATGTTACGTTACCTTTAAGAGAATGTAAGGTGGAGTTCACTGCCGACCTATCAGGAGAGAGACAACGTGAAGCAGGGGGATGATGTCACCAGCGCGCGAAGAGGGAGAGAGGAGATGCAAACAGAAAGATCGCAGAGATCATTCTGACTGAAAATATTAGTAATTGTAAACGGAAACCAGACAAAACGTCTAGAAAGACATTGATTTTCCTTTGAACTGAACTTTATTTTGTTCCTTGAGTGATTTTGAGTCATTTTTGAGTGTTTTTTTAATGTGAACACGGCGATGACGCAGACTGAGCTTATCACCGCCTGGAACATGGCGAGCCTCCCAGCGAATCTTGATTACAATGAAATCGTCGAACGATTTCAGTGGATTCACTGCTAGTTTTCCCCGGACGGAGGAAAAAAAAAAATTGTGAGTGAATAGACGTCGAACTCTCTTTTCCTCTTGTATGTGCTATTCTGTTCAATACGACAGAAGAAGCCCTGGATTATTGCATCTAACGTCTCATTCGGGTATGGACGATTGCATTTCCTTTTGAATTCAGAGAGTGGTATTTGAAAATACATTACTGAATTTATTGGTGTTTGAACTGTTTACACATTAACAGTTGAATTGTTTTTTATTATTATTATTTGTTTCATTATTAAATACCTGTGTTGTTTTAATTTGAAGATAAGGTTTATTGGGTGAAATATTTGAAGTGTAAGTTTTATTTGTTTATTTATTTATTTTTTGCTGAATTGTCGATTTGAAGATCACATTCAAATTTAAAGCTGCAGAGTATTTAAAAAATTGAAATAGACCAGTGTAGGTTTCAGTTAAGGAACCTAAAATCTAAAACGGTTTAAATAAATAATTAGAACACAAGAAAGATGAATAGGTAAAAAGGAAATCAAATTAGCAATACTAAATATACTAAACTACACTAATACTAAAAATATTAAGCTAGAAATAATATACTACAACCTTGATTTCAAAAAGATTTAAAAGGAATAAGTCCTAAAAGGAAAAAAAAGGGATTTAAAGAAGGATAAATAACAGATCATTCTAACAAGAAAGCAAACCCAGAGCCCAGTTTATTTATTTTTCTTGCATTTATTGTTAATCAGTAATTTCATTGTTATTTTGTTGATCATCAATCTTTTCATTGTTTCTGCTTTTACCTGAAAGAGAGAAAATTTGTTAATTCATTTCATTTATTATTTACCTTGATAAAAATTTTCCAATATAATTTGAACTTACCTTTGTTGGCTGTCTGTTCTTTCAATCTCTCACTACTGCTCCTTATGAACCTAGAGGTACTGGTCCACGTTTCCTCTTGTTTAACTCACCTGGGTGTCCATTCAGCCGTGGTGTCCTGGTGACCTGAAGGAGGCGTTACACGGGCGGGGTATTAAGCTGAAGTATACTTTGGGCTTTAGGCCTTTCTGTCCTGCGCAAATTCCTTCATGGGATTTATCTATCATCCTGGAAGGTCTAGCAGGTCATCCATTTGAGCCATTGGAATCGTTGTCAGAGAAGTTTTCTGACTTTCCTTTTGGTGGCTCTATCCCCTTTTATGGACTTTGCCCCAGGGCTGGTTAAAGTCTTGCTGCGACCTAGGCCTGGGTATATTCCTAAGGTTGCTTCGACCCCATTTCACTTCCAGGGTGGTCTTGGAGGCTTTTTCCCCTCCTGATTCAGGGACTGAGAGTGATGTACGACTTCTTAGTCTCTGCCCTGTGAGGGCATTTAAGATCTATGGTCAGTTTTTGGGATTGACAACCGCGTTTACTTACAGGTGTGAGTCTTGAAATGTCTCGTTCACACAGCAACAGTAGCGTCTAGAACACTGCCTGTATGAACGTGCAGCGAGAGTCAAGCCCATATTCTCTTACTAGTAACCATAACGACAGTGACCAACGTAATATTAAAGATGGCGACATCCATAAAACTGAAAAGTATTATCACTTTTGACATGACAAGAGACTAATTAAACCGCAAGTTCATCCATCAAAACTTCATTAACCAACAACAGCATGTAAACACATGCTAGCCGGAGTCTTTAACCGTTGCACCCGCGTGTCACGTCGTTTGCGACATCTTGCGCATGACACGGCATTTGAATTTGGAAAATAAATACAAAACTGACAGGAGCCGCTGCGGTGGAGAACAGTGACTGGATCTAACACCTTAAGATGATGCACATCTCTGTCGCTGTAAGTTACTGAAAGCAAAACCACACACAAAACACCTTAGAAGAGCAGCTCTCTCGCACTGTATGATGTGACAGACAACTAGTTGTCCAGCGCGAATATTCCGAGAATGCAGTTGTGAGTCCTAAAAATTTACAGGTGTGAGTTCGGTTATAAAATACAGGACTGACAACCGTGTTCTGCTGCTGTGTGAACGTGGCCTATATGTTGACCGCACAGTAGATCCGATCAATTGTTTGTATGTTTTGGCGGTAAAAACAAAGGAGCTGCTGTCACCAAAAAAAAGAATGTCTCATTTGGTGATTGAGGCTATTTCTGCAGCATATGAGGTGCGTGGCATAGCTTCACCTCTAGGTGTGTACGCTCATTCCACCACTGGAATGGCTTCTTCTCAGGCTCTTCGTTGGAAGATATTTGTGTTGCTGCAGGATGGTCCTCTCCGAACACCATTATCAAGTTCTAAACTCTGGACGTGAGGATGGCTCCTGATTCCTAGGTTTTATCTGCTTGAGTGGACTCTTTAGCGACAGTAAGCAGCATTTGAGTGAACCTATGAAAGGGAATGTCTTGGTTACGTATGTAACCTTGGTTCCTTGAATAGGGAACAAGACGCTACGTCACCGACCTTTCCCATTCCTTTCGATAAGTGCTTCCTTTGTACATAGAAATCTGACAAAATTTCGTGTAGCATGCAAATATGAACATGCATGACTTATTTCTCGGGGCGGTGCTAAGCGCTACTGGTCAATAAAATGCTGTGATGGTATAATAGCTTCAGACATTCATAGACAACCGAAGGTGTTCCCATAGCGATGGTATGCAGTGTCTTGTTTCCTATTCAGGGAACCAAGATTACATACGTAATTGAGACGTTTATCTTCACTTGCAGTCCACAAGCAGGCTTGATGACGCATTACAAAACATACTGAAAGCTGATTGGCTTGAGTGGAATGAAAAAGTCCAATTTAAATTGTCATTTCAATATCTATGAATATTAAATAATATTTTCATTTATTATTTATAATACTAAGTTATTTAATATAATAATAGTTCAGGTTTAAATCTGGTAGCTGATCTTAGATCACAAAAAATCCTTTATTGAGAGTCATATTGGCTCTAGGCTACGAGAAAGACCCAGTTGTAAGCTGTGGCTAACTGATGATATTATAATATAGATACCCTTAATCTTTGGGTTAGTTCACCCAAAAATGAAAATTCTGCCATTAATTACTCACACTCATGTTGTTCCAAACCTGTAAGACTTTCGTTCATCTTCGGAACACAACTGAAGATCTTTTTTGATGAAATCTGAGAGCTTTATGTCCCTCCATAGACAGCTATGCAACTACCACTTTGACGCTTCAAAAAGTTCATAAAGATATTGTAAAACTAATCAATAGGAAATGAGTGGTTTAGTCCAAATGTTCTGAAGAGACTTGATCGCTTTATATGATGAACAGGTTTAATTTAGGCTTTTATTCACATATAAACATTGATCAGTGAACATAAACAGAAGCTCAACCGAACCTGCTTGACACACGAGAACAATCCTCTTTCGAAAGATCAAAACGTGCTGCGTAACACACGAGAATGAACCTCATTGGTTCTTGCACGTCAAGCAAACATGCTTGAGTTTCCTTTTACCACAACTGATGTGTAGTAAGCCTAAATTCAATCTGTTCATCATATAAAGTGGGATGTCTCGCATCTTTGTCACCTTTTTCACCCCTGATGAGTTTGCATCCCTGCAGTTGGGCCAAATAGCTGTATGGTAATTATTTGAATTCTATGCCACATAGTGAGTGAAACTGAGCATCATGCATTAAACGGCTAAGAATCACACACTATAGACTCTCAAGTTATTTCAAACACAGCAAATTTAAGATGCACCTCGTTGCTAGAAGATGCATGAAGGATGAAAACAATATGTGTTCTGAAATTGGCTCAAAATATCAAACATGTTTGATATCCATCGACTGGATGGATTCTTATTCTGAAGCTAAAAAGTTTGTGCCCATCATACACTGCCCAAAATCTGCCTATAGTGTTTAAAAAAAAGTTTAAAATCTGGGTAAAGACCATGTAGTGTATTCCAGCCTTAATTCAAAAGATTCCACAAGACTGAATTAAAATATGAATAATTTATTCAGTTGAGTTCCACTTAGTAAGACCTGTAGATAACATGGAGAGAGTCAACAGTTTACAGGTCTCTCAGCTGCCTAACCCTCAGTTCCTCTCATAAGGATGTCATCATTTCCTGGACTGGGTTACTGGTGGAGGAACAGTAATGTCTTGGCCTTTCTCAAGATTCTTTTCGCAGTCAATCAGGTAGTTGACGCCGTCAATCACACACTGAACGAGCTCAACCTGAAAGGCAATGTCAAAAAAATTGGATTTTATCACTGGCTACACGTCAAGAGCTTTATTTTTTTTTATTTTTTTTAGATCTTTACTTTTTACAAACATATTGAAAAACTACTTTTATTTACTGTTGAATTATACTTGACTACTAACATTTAAGTTTTATATTAAAACATCACATATAATCTCCACTAGAAAAGTTCCAGTTATAGAATTTGTTATTTCTATCCAATTAAAAGCACTTTTAGGGGGGTTAGGCAATATTTAAAGGGGAGCTGTTTACCTCAGATTTGCCTAGACGGTCAAGGTTGGAGATGTCGAAGGTGTCACCCACAGCCGCAGTATCCACACCTCCTGTGCCACGCTTTTGTAGCCTGAGATTATCCAAAATTTTATTGAAGCGTGAGTCCTGTTCAGAAGGATATACGAAGGACATTTTTGCATGAACAGTCTTTCATATAGTATTTGTACTGTAGATTATTTAACATGAATTCTCAGCACATTTACATTTAATTTTTTAACAATTAATTTTTTTTTACATTTCATTTTTTTGGGATTGAACCCAAGACACTGGCATTGTGAAATGCACTAATGTAAGTTTCAAATTAAACTGAACCCTGTGAGATTGTAACACCTTGCTAAGGAGGGGCAGACGGACGTGGACTCCAGCTCTCAGACCGGTGCCTAGGTTAGAGGGGCAGGTCAGGATGTATCCCAAGCGCTCATTCCACATAAACTCCCAACCTCTCTCCTGAATCAGCCTCTCTACCTGTGAGAAACAAACATCATAAACTGACCTCGTTTAATTTTAATTTAAAGACAATATGCATTTTTGTGCTAAATGTTTTGACAATGATACCTCTTTCAGTCCTCTGCAGAACCTTTCAAACACCCTCTTCATATTCCCACCCTTTTCCATAGAAATGACACGGGTGTGGTCCTCTTCGTTGATCCAGATCAAAAATGTTTTTTCATTGTTGTGCCTGGATATTAGGACAGATGGTGGTTAAAATACATTTAGCAAATTTACAATGTTTTCAGCTACAAATGTTTCACTGCAACCAAGTCACAAACTTTTGATTCCATGTATAGTAGTTGTCATACTGTAACATGGTGAATCATTCAGTAAAAACAGACATGTATTAAGACCTCTGTCAGGTTCATATATTATGTAATACACACAGGCACATGCTCTCTATAAGTGCTCTCTGGTAACGCAAGTCTCATGCACCATACCAGATGCCTCTGGCATCGGGCCAGTCCCGTGCCATTCCTGCACAAGTCAGCAAGGGTGATACAGGCTTGTCAAACAAGAAGTGGTCCTGGAATTTTCAGTCAAGAAAAGAGAAATGGGGTGTAAAGTGAAGCCCTGACTTGTTAAATTTTGTAAACCATCTCCTGATAATTCTCCAATCCTATCCTGTCTCTGGTTGGCCGTCTTAACCTAGGTTATTGTGTTAAAAATCACTCAGACTGTCATTATCAGGGTCCCATTTTATATGTTTTATCCCCACTGGATGCATTTCCTATTTCCAACAGTAGATGTGACGTAAGTTTTCCTACCAGCATATTAAAACGTGTTACAGATATTCAGTTGCAATAATCTTTTCTTCCCTGTTGTGATGTATATCTGAGTGAAACAGCTTCTCGAACAAGAAAAAATGTCTAAGATCTAAAAAAAAAAAAAAAGGACTACATCCAGGACCAAGACATACAAATTTGTTGAGATAGATAGCTGAAAAATGTTCAAAATGTTTTAGTTTAAACAATTATTTTCAATTACTGTTAATTTTACTGGTATTTATTGGTATGGTAATTGTATTTATTATGTTTCAAATGCCTCTCTGGAACTGGAATATAGCTGCCAGAAAGAAAACAGACATTTAGCTGAGAAAATTTTGAGCCAGCTTATGGGTGACTAGTAAAGGATGTACTATAGGGAAATAGTGCTATGCTCTAACTGCAGGTCAGTAGTTCCTCAGCCTTACCAAATCCCACGAGCATCTGGCCAATCTCTAGCCATACCAGCTGCGGTGAGGAGAGGAGACACTGGCTTATCAAAGAGGAAGTGCTCCTTTGGTAGGCCATCATAAGACAAGAGCAGTGAGGTTTGTTAGAGAATTACAATATGAAACTGCCCTGTTGAAAACATAAGCATGTGTAGTATTTTGGATATTTTGAATACTGGGTTAGTTTCCCTAAAAGTAGCTAAACCAGCAAGACTTCTTTAGTGAGCAAGTTTATGCTGGACGACGAACTTCATAAGTGTTTCTGGTGAACAGAATTGCTATGTTTGTATACCAGGCAGAATAGAGTGCTGAAGGATGATGTATTTTTGTGGGCCAAAACCTGGAAATGAGTTAGCATTTTAGCATTTTCGGTTTTATCATTCATCCTGAAGTCAATGGGTTATTGGTTAAAATGCCTGAAATAAGGTCTTTGGTGAACACAACACAATATTTTTTTTACGTTTTATTCTGAAGATAACATACAGTAATACCCCTTTTACCTTGTTGAAAAGGTGGTTGCTAACAAGTGGCTAAATGGGACTACAGAGGTGTCACAGACATTAAACCTCATCGCACCAAACAGGTAAACCCATCTACTCACTTGTTTGCTTTCACAACCTCATCATAATCTTTACAATTGCACTCTTTAATCCTATTCTAACAGGGAATTTTTTTAAATAAAGACTGAAAGAGTTGTCCGAAACATGGTGACACTGAAGTCATGCTACCATGGTGTAGTTGATTTATAGCCTACATTTAGCATTTTATTTCTGCTGATTGTATTTCGGCTTCAGAATTCATATAGTAGTTGCATTCATTTGTGAAGATTACCATGATGAACAAAACATATAAGAATCATAAACCTTTGTTGATCACACAGCTTATTTTCTGCAATAATTCAAATGCCAATGGAAAAATCCTATTAGGGTTTTCTTTTTGAGGGAATCGGGGTCATGCTAACTTCTGGGTTGGCCTACAAAAGTACTCCATCACTGCATAACTCTATAGCATAGAACTAACTGACATAAATGATAATTTTCTAAAAAAAATTTAAACTATGTTTGGATTGACATGATATTTCATAAGCATTATATGGCGTAACAATGTTAGTTAACATTTTAATAACCTAGGTCAGCTGAGAGTTGAATCAGCTATGGGTTTATAAAAGTTTCAAACCCCTAATTTACTGGATAAATGCAATTGACACATATCTGTGTCCACAGTTTATGCTAGAACATGTTTCTATTGTGTGTAGCCTACTTACATCAATCAGCTGCTGCTGCTCCTGCTCAGTCATTTCTGTCAGGCTGTAGTATTTGCCCTCCAAATCCTCTTTCAGTCCAGAAAGAGCCTGGACCACCACACGCTCCACCTCACGGCGTTCAGCGCGGGTGCAGGCGGGTGGCAGACTGAGCCCACGAATACTGCGGCCTGTGCGCACACGTGATGACAGCACGTAGTTCTCGTCGAACATCCCGGAGGTGATCTGTTCAAAGGCCATCAGTAGAATCATTCAGTGTTCGATATAACTAACTAAACTAAACTGAGGCAAGTCTCATCTTGCACATTCTTGATTTTGCAAAGGCTCAGAACCAAAGACACCAGAGAAGCCTTTACCTTTGAGCTGTCCAGGTCTGTTGGGTGCTTCATGGTTGTAGGGTCATAGCCATTGTGCCTGTCCTTAATGACTGGGTCAAAGATTTCAGCAAACACCTGAGGATAGCAACCATAGTCAATGATAAAGTTCATGTGCATGTACTTATGCAGAAGATGGCAAGCTAACTTCATTTTGATGCTAATAATTGACATAGTTGACCACAAATCTACTACAGTGTCATTATACACTCTTAAAAGTAAAGGTGCCAAAAGGGTTTTTTTATAGCGATTCCATAGAAGAACCAGTTTTTGGCTCCCCAAAGAACCTTTCAGTGAACAGTCCTGAAAAGAACCATTGTTTCCTAGTGTGTAGAACATTTAAAAAAAATCTAAAGAACCTTTTTCCACTAAAAAGAACCTTTTGTGCAATGGAAGGGTTCCATGAATGTTAAAGGTTCTTCTTGAAACCATACTGTAGATGCCAATAAAAACCTTGAGAGTGTGATATTAAATCAGTACAGATTTCTTTATCTTTTCAACATGTTGCCCTCTTCAAACTAGACTAATAGTAACCAGAGTCCAGAACTAAACTAATTTAGCTTTTTTCACTGGCATTGAAAACTATATTTTGCATATATTACTGGCTTAAAACATGGAATTTATTTAAGGTATGTGAACAAAATGATTCACTGCAAATGCAATACAAACATTATATTACACTATTGTAATTATTAACAGCCATATGAATAAAGAAAATCAACTCTTGTTTAAAACATAATGGTATCAAAAACTCCAAATCATCAGCACTGTTGCTCCTTGTATTTTTGTTGGCTTAATATGAGGAATATTCCTCACATTTGTCTTGTTGAGTTTAATATACTGCATTTATTAAAATGCATTTGGTCTAATTTTGTACCTCATAGCTTTCTTCATCACCAGCCACCATGCCCACAGTCTTGATGAAGGGATGACCAGGGTTGTCCACTCCAGTCTGAATGCATTGGTCAAGGCTCCAGTTATTAGGGGTCAGCTTGTCCCTCAGACGGCCATAAATAGCAGGGGTCAAAGCAGAAGCCATACAGTTGTTGTGTTTGCGCAGGTCTGGGTAGTCAGCACTTGGAAAGTTTAAAAAGCAAATTATTTTAAATTATTTTTCAGGGTTGTAGTGTTGGACAAACAGATATTCTCGGGTTAACTGGAAACTAAGTGAAGGTATAGAATAATTGAAAGGCAACTGAATCCTTCACCTGGGTGGGTACAGCTTCTTTTTCTCCCCAGCAGAGACTCCTGACTCAGTCATGACATAGCTGGATACCAGGGTACCTGCACCCAGGCTGGCCATGATCGCAGCCGTGTTGCGTCCGGAGAGGATTCGAGTGAACATGCTTGCCATCGTCACTACTCACTCACTCACCTGAACTTCAAAGCGGAGGACAAAAATAATGTTACATAAAAAAGTGTTTTGTCAGGTGAAAATAAATACCTTTTTGTTTTTATTCAAATCAAAAATATTATTTTATGTAACTGAATAATCTTGCGTCTACCAACAAAAGTCATTTTTAAAGGTCAAATCAATTGGAAATGGTTCCTTAAAGGGTTAGTTCACGCAAAAATGAAAATTCTGTCATTAATTACTCATCCTCATGTCGTTCCAAACCCATAAGACCTTCGTTCATCTTCGGAATACAAATTAAGATATTTTTGATGAAATCCTATAGCTTTCTGTCCCTCCATAGACAGCAACGCAACTACCACTTTCAAAGCCCAGAAAGGTAGTAAAGACATCATGTCACTACAGTGGTTAAACCTTAATTTTAATGAAGCAACAAGAATACTTTTTGTGTGCAAAGAAACTAAAAATAACGACTTTATTCAACAATTTATTCTCTTCTGTGGCAGTGTCTGACGAAGTTCACGTTGTAAACACAGTGCAGTGCTTCCGGGTTGTGCATCAGAACGCCAGCTCAGTATTGGCCGGCTCCTGAGCCAGCACCACATGCATTCATTGTGGTTATGTATTTATTTTTGCACACAAAATGTATTCTTGTTGCTTCGTAAAATTAAGGTTGAACCACTGTAGTCACATGGACTATAGTTGCGTTGCTGTCTATGGAGGGACAGAAAGCTCTTGGATTTCATAAAAAATCTTATGGGTCTTATGGGTTTGAAACGACATGAGAGTGAGTAAATAATGACAGATTTTCTTTTTTTGGGTGAACTAACCCTTTAAGGTAACAACTAAATATAGGGTAACAACTAAACCTCAAGGTCATACATTTTTTATATTTGTTTGATTTATTCACCAGTATAAATTCTTAAGTTCCTAGATGGCCAAAAAAAGATTAAAGGGGTAGTTCACCCAAAAATTAAAATTCAGTCATAGTTTACTAAATCTCATGCTGTTCCAAACTCATTAGACTTTCGTTCATCTTTGAAATGCAATTATTCTCACATCATTTTTGTCCATCCACTGAAAGTCCATGCAACCAAGAATTTTCAAAAAGTAATGATCAACACACATACATATAGCTCATCAAATATGATAAGCTCAACATGCTTTCAAGAGCTCTACTGTAAGTACACAGTTTATGCATTGGTTAGTTTATATATCAATAAAAGCCTATAAAGTAAATCTGTGTGTCTCTTCAGAAGCCTTCAATTAAACCGTTTTGATGCATGGACTTTCAATGGATGGACAAAAGTGATGTGAAAATATTAAAAAATCTTCATTTGTGTTCCTAAGATGATAAAGAATTATATGTCTGGAATGACATGAGGATGAGTAAATGTTTTTGCTGAGGAGTTTTCCAAAGTGTTAAAGCACGTAACTAATCAAAGGTACTCTCATTCCTGATACAGTAACTTGACATGGTGAGCAACCTCTGTGTCCTGACATATATGTTGACTTTTTCCACTGGAGTATCCAAATATACATTGGCTTTGAACTTAATGCCAAAGTAATATGTGACAGCTTATATTTCACATGCCTCAGTAACACACAGCCCTTGTGTCACATGCATGTTCCAGTCATCAGGTTTCTAGAACCTTACACAAAAATGTATACAAATCTTAGACAAAAAAAAAAAAAAATTCAATTAGTTATAAGAATAAGCACAGCACTTCAACCAATGTTGTTTCAAATATCTGAATATACATTTTTCAGCAGGGTCTACTTGCTAATGATGTTTGTATTTTCACTATCATCTTAACCAATATGTCATCACTACCTTGCTTAAATACTCCATTTTGTGGTCCCTATGAGGAAATTATGGTCTCAGTAGTTCCAGATATTTTAGCTGCAAGCCAAAGAGGTCAATGCTGTTACAACTGACACTGAAGCTAGCAAAAGGTCTTACGCTATTACTCTGCTGCCATATGTTACAATGATCACATGACCTGTGAGTGTGACCAGTCCTGGGGGCTTACAGTGGGACAAGGTGGCTCTGCACTGGTCACACTTCTAGTTTTAGGGTAGATTCTGAGAATGTATTGATGTAAATTAAACAAAAAATTTAAAAATGGTTCACTGGAAATGCAAAACAAACATTATTTTACACAATTTTAATTTTAAACTAATTTACAATTATTGTTAGTTATAATTTAGTTTAAATAAACTAACTTAATTAGAAATATTGAATTATTTTCAATTATACATTTCAAACATATTGCTATCAAAAAGATCAAAAACTGAACAAAACCTTTATAAAATATCCTCAGCACTGCTGCAACTGGACGAAAATCTAGCTTCCATGCTGATCTGGTATTTTTACATTTCTGTCAATAAATAAAGCTACAAACAAAATGACTGCTAAAGTAAATGCTTTATTGTACTCACCTGTAGGATTGAAGGGCTCTCAGGCTCCAGTACAGCAGACTGTTCCAGAGTGAGACTACACTGGGCCTGTGCTCAAAATAAGAGCTCATCTCTCCAGCCAATCCTATTTCATCTGTCAGCATGACTCTGTGTCCTTGAGCTCTCCCTAACCAGTGGAAACCTCCAGTTACGTGCCAGTGATAGTGTATACAGCTTGTGACTGAGATACTATACACATACATGCTTACCTTTTACCCACTGTAGTCCATCAAGTGCCATTATTTTACTGTCCGTGTTTAGATATATTAATATTACCAAAAAGTTTGCAATGTTAATCATGTCCCTGCTGAAAAATCCAGCATAAACCAGCATGAATTCCATGTTGGTCCAGGCTGGTTTATGCTGGTTAGGTACTCATTAGTATTGGGGATAACGCATTATAAGTAACTCAATTTAAGTAATCAGATTACTTTTTTTTAAGTAATGAATAAAGTAACACATTAATTTTAAATTTACAACAAAATATCCAAGTTACTTTTTCAAATAAGTAATGCAAGTTACTTTGATTGCCCATTAACTGACTGACCCCTCTTATGTCCCCATGTTGAGAGAAATTGTGTGCAGAGGTGTTTGTGTGTGCTGTTATTATGATGGATATTGTAGTTCTAGACTAAATGTGAGCATTTACTCATCTTGCACAAAAACAGATTCAGTATCCCTCAAAATTATTAAAAAAGTCAAATGCAAACTCAAAATAATACTCAAACCTGCAATAATTAAATATGTTAAATATACTTATATATATACTACAGAAATATACTTTATGTAGCCTATTTAATCTTACTTTATTAACCAATGCCATGCTGCTGAGAGCTGCGCTCTCTAGTGTACAGGTGTGAATTTGCATTTCGTTCAGCCTGAGTCTTATTTACTTTACATTTTGTGTGAAAAGGCCTTTACATTTGCCAAAAATAGAACTTTTTTATTTCCCTATTAATAAACAAGCAATCCCAGCCCAGGTGAGAAAAAGTAACACAAAAGTACTGTAACATTACTTTCCATAAAAAAGGAGCTACGTAATAAAATATTGTAATCAGTGTTGGGGGTAACACATAACTTGAGTCAGATTACTTTTTCAAGTAACTAGTAAAGTAACACATTACTTTTTCAATTTAGGCACACAACAAAATAACAACAAAAGCCACTTTTTCAAATAAGTAACACAAGTTATTTTTTCACATTTTTTGGCTGACAGCTCTCCTGTCTCCATGTTGAGAGATATAAAGTGCAGAGGTGTTGTGTGTGCTGTGTAAACATGATGGTTATTGAAAACATGAAAAGAAAACAGTATTTCTCAAAATGAATAAAAACTGTGAAACGCAATCTTAGAATTTTATGCAAACATAATAATTAACCATAATAAATGACACAAATATACTTTATGTATTTAATCTCATTTTATTAACCAATGTCTTTGCTGCTGACCTTCAATGATCTAATTCAACAATGGGAATAAGCAAAAATTACTTTAGATTAGATTTAGAAATAAGAGTGTTGAACTTCCGTCTCCTATATCCTATTCTTCTTTAATCCACAATAGCAGCACAGCTGTTTGAGCTGCATGCGCCCTCTACTGTACAGGAGTAAATATGCATTTCCTTCAGCCTGGCTTATTCATTTCACTTTGGGTGTGAAAGGGCCTTAACATTTGCCAAAAATAGAACTTTTTGTTGTTAATAAAAAAACAAACAAACAAGCAAACCCAATCCAGGTGGGAAAAAGTAACGTAAAAGTAATGTAACGCATTACTTTTCATAAAAAGTAACTAACGCAATTAGTTACTTTTTTAGGGAGTAACTCAATATTAATGCATTACTTTTAAAAGCAACTTTCCCCAACACTGATACTCATGCAAAACTGCGCTAAGCTATGTTTAGTGGGACAGTGTGGTGAGGGATAAAATTAAACTGGTATTTGATTTGCCCAGCTCAAGCATTATCTGGTTTAACACCAGAGCCATGTTGTGCTCATCCCTTCCTTCCTCTGTAGGATTATCGAGAGAGAGAGAGAGAGAGAGAGAGAGAGAGACCTTGAAATTCTATCTATCTATTTATGTGATACATGATGCAGATTCCATTGTTTGTTGGATTTGTTTATTTGAAATGAAAGCATGGAATTGAAGTACTGAAGCCATACATTCTGCAAGAGAATCAGTGATAAAATAAAGGGGAAGGAAAAAAATAAGGAAAAATAGTTTGATACAGAAATGTACAAAAAGCAGTTTTCACAGAAGGAATTTAACTTGGACATGCAAAGACATGCAACATACCAAAGCAATAATTCTGTGCACATTACATTAAACCCTTAAAAAAGAGAAAAACTGACAAAGGATTGTAAATTAATCAGATATGCTACATTTTTCTTAACACATTTAGCAAAATGTAACAATTACAGGAGTGCTTGCAGAAATTAAAATATTACATGGCGATGGATGGGGACAAAAATCACATTATATCATAAACCCATATTGACACACTATATACAAAAAGGGTCAAATAAATATGCCAGAAAATAAATACTACCATCACACTTGCTTTAAAGATAACAACGCTACATTGATGAGAGTGTAACTCACACCTTTTCCACCCACTCACCTCTGAGATCACATTCACACCTACACGCTCTCATGCATTTCACACACTCGCACATATAGAATAGAAATCCGTCCCACTCTGAAGAAAGGAAAGATTAGACAGAAAAAACATTGTCTTCATACAGCACAGTGGTAGATATATATTTATGGCCAATTTGACAGTTCTCTGCCAGTCTATGCATATGAAATCTCCAGCTATTATGATCAAAGTATTTAGATAAAGAAGTGCAGTCAAATGAGAAGTTAAATATATTCATCTATCTGTTTTACTTGAGGTTTCTAGAGAGTTTAAAAGAGGCTACACAGCAGCTGAATGACACATGACCACAAAACATGTCTTGCAATGCATTTTCCAACATGCGATCACTGAATTTTTCATGCAAATAATGGAGAGGCCCTCTTTTCTGGTTAGCTGACCAGGAGGGTCGTTACATTAAAAAGCAGGAAAGCTTTGATTATTAAAGAACTTGTAGAGTCAGAATTGGATTCCAGTCATTTAGTTAAAAATCATTTAAAGGGTTAGTTCACCCAAAAATGAAAATTATGTCATCAATTACTCACCCTCATGTCGTTCTACACCCGTAAGGCCTTCGTTCATCTTCAGAACACAAATTAAGATATTTTTTGATAAAATCAGATGGCTCAGTGAGGCCTCTATTGCCAGCAAGACAATTAACACTTTTAATGCCCAGAAAGATACTTAAAACATATTTAAAACAGTTCATGTGACTACAGTGGCTCAATTTTAATATTATAAAGAGACAAGGATACTTTTTGTGCTCCAAAAATTACAAAATAGCGACTTTATTCCACAATATCTAGTGATGGGCAATTTTAAAACACTGCTTCATGAAGCTTCGAAGCTTTGAAGCTTTACGAATCTTTTGTTTCGAATCAGTGGTTCAGAGCGCTAAAATCACATGATTTCAGTAAACAAGGCTTCGTTACGTCGTAAGTGTTTTGAAACTTCAATAGTTCACGTGACTTTGGCAGTTTGATACAGGCTCCGAACCACTGATTTGAAACAAAAGATTCGTTAAGCTTCGAAGCTTCATGAAGCAGTCTTTTGAAATCGTCCATCACTAGATATTGTGGAATAAATTTGCTATTTTGTTATTTCTGGCGCAGAAAAGTATCTTTGTCGCTTTATAATATTAAAGTTGAACCACAGTAGTCACATGAACTGTTTTAAATATGTTTTTAGTAGATTTCTGGCAATTGAAAAAGAGAGTGTTATTGCTGGCGATGCAGGCCTTACTGATTACAGATTTTATCAAAAATATCTTAATTTGTGGTCTTACGGGTGTGAGGGTGAGTAATAAATGACAATTTTCATTTTTGGGTGAACTAACCCTTTATCATTAATGAGCTTTTTCTCCACTAGGGGGCAGCAAAGCCTCAACTTACTGTAAAATCAGATCAGGTTTGCATTGCACAATAACAAGTCAACTTTTATTTTTTAATGCATGAATGATGTAACCTACTGCAAGTGGAGTATATCTGCACGCAAGTGGAGTATATCTTCAAGTAAGATGTTTTAGAATTTGAGAAGAAAATGCAAATTTATACTAGTATTTATTTGTTTAAATAGTCTGAATATCTCTGTTCTGTCGTTTGCTACAGAGGCCAATCGTTTGCTAATATCATAACTTTCAAGCATTGCTGAGACATTAGTTTTCATTTACAAGTGTCTGTGAATGTGAGAAGGCACATTAAATGACTGATTTTTCAAAGAGCCCACATAGCTTCAGGGGGAATTACGAAATATAAATATAATCTACAACTGGTTAGGATTTTAGAAAGCTACTATACATTCCCATTACTTAGAAGACTGATGTATCTTTTGAAATTATCATGTAGCATTTTGGTTCAGTGCAGCCAGCTGTTGGCAGATGGGAAAGCACATGGAGTGTAAAGTTGAGGCAAAGCGCACAGCAAACCCACAGTCTAGTTCATGCACAAAGTCACTACCATTACCAATGAGGGGATGTGCCAGGGGCCACAGGCCAAGGGGCCACAGTACACTACATACAAACTGGCTAATAGCTCTACTTCTGTACATGCTACATATCTTCACCCACTCTCTTCTCACTTAAGACTGAATCCATCTGCTAGACCCTGAAACTCACTCATGACCCCTGACCTCTGACAGTGGCCAGTTTTCATCCTTCTTTCCTTCATCTTCATGATAAAACCATGACAGTGGTGAGCACTGTTTAATACCCTCTTCCAAATCTGGACCCTCTACTCTTCCACACTTTCAAACGGACATGTTCCCTCCATCCTTCGCGTCCCTCTTTCTCAAAACACTAGGCATGCTTCATGCCTTCAAAACATCCAAAGAGTGAGAAGCACATCTAGATGGAAGCTGCCAGGTACTGAGGTTGTAGTTCATGCAGGAAGCCTGGGTTCAATCTTGAGAGATAAGTCATACAGTGTGTCCTCATCCATAATCAAGGTCTTATCCAGAAGATACTGTGTGACCTGGACATGAAAACAGTACATTACATAAAAACGGTTAGATTACAGATTACAAATTAGAGTAGAACTAGATTAAATAAGAAACTATATGAATAAAAATGACATATACTGCACACAAAAGTTTAAAACAGTTCATAAAAAAACACTAGAAAGAACAGGATGTGATGATTCATCTGGAGTCCAATATGCTCATAATTATTTCACATCATATTTAAAAGCACAAAATCTTATACGCACAAAAAGCAACTTTTCAAACCCCTGTCAAGACTTACAATGCACACATACAATATAGGTTTACTGTTTTGGTTCAAAAGTTTGGGGTTGGTATAAGATTTGTTATTGTTTTTGAAAGAAGTCTCTTATTTTCACAAGACTGCATTTATTTGATCAAAAAAATACAGTAAAAACAGCAATAAACAGCAATAACTGTTTGCTGATTTAATATATTTTAAAATATAATTTATTCCTGTGATCAAAGCTGAATTTTCAGCATCATTACTGAACTGTCTTCAGTGTCACATGATCCTTCAGAAATCATTCTAATTTGCTGATTTGCTGCTCAAGAAACATTTCTTATTATTATCAATGTGGAAAACAGTTTGCTGCTTAATATTATTGCGGAAACTGAGATAAATATTTTTTCAGAATTCTCTGATGAATAGAAAGTTCAAAAGAACAGCATTTATTTGAAATAATGTAACATTAAAAATGTCTTTACTGTCACTTTTAATCAGTTGAATGCATTTTCTATATTTAATTCTTGAATAATTTAAACTTACTTAACCCAACTGCAAAATATGTAATCAACTATACATATATATATATATATATATATATATATATATATCACTCTGCTTGAAGTAACTGTCATGGCGGCTGAGCAAATCCACTGTATTTTTTACAATTACTACACTTATTGTACCACGAACTGTAGTTTTAAGAGTTTTTTAAGGTGAGAATGTAGTTGTTTAGACCTGAAATACGTGACTCATATTTAATCATGAATCCATGGCGGAAGGAAGTAGTTCTGTTCAAAAGAGGGTTTTAAAGACACTGTTGTTATTTCTTATTTATTTACACACTGGTGTCGTCGAACTGTTGTATGAACGCAATATCACACTCATAGCCGTGCGATATGGCTGTATATCAGCACACTGTAATTACCTACTACGGCACTCAGCCGTGCTGATATACCATATGCCATATCGCACGGCTATGAGTGTGATAGTTATAACAGCAGTCATTGAATGTCTCTTAATTACACTTTTACTTAATGAAATGGTATAAGCAGTCTGCATGCCTGAGATCAATCAAATGATATATAGTGAAGTTACTGAAGCAACAGGAATAGATGGAGGTGTCAGGACTTGATCTGAATATGAATGATTTTTCTAACCTTTGGTTGGTGCTCAATTCTGTAGGGAGTTTGCTGGAACTGTCGGATCTCTCGTATGATATGAGATATCTGCAGACAGAGTGCATTGATTTATCTGTCTATCCACATTATCTTAAAGACACTAAATCAACAAATATGAATTAATCCCAGAGGGAATTATCCAGGATACGATATAATTTCTTACCATTCTCATCTTTGAGAAGTTAACCAGACCTTCCTCTGTGAAGTTTGGGGTTCCCTCTTCGATAAATGCGAGGTCTGTCAAGTACATACCCAGATATGGAACACAAGGTGGATTACAGCTGCAGAAAGACAGAAATGAGGTCACATACTGTACAAGTCATAAGTTATCAAACAAAGTGTCTCAAAATGTAGCAACAGCTCACTTTTTTAGAGTTTCCCTCAGGTTTTTAAACCTTCCCTCAGATGACACAGTCTTTTGAAGCTTGTCCATTAGTGCTTTAGTCTGTTTAAAAGGACACAACAGTGGTGAATAATTTAGCACACTGATATAATCTACTACACAAAACATTACAGTGCAGTGCATCTCACACCTGTTTGCACACTTTAGCCCATGTCTTCTTTAGCCTGTAGATGGCGCTCCGGTTCAGGGCAGATGTGATCTCCAAGACTCCATTATAATTGTTGAGACAACGGCAAATGTCAGCCACTGCTACCCATTTTTCAATAGAGCTGGCTCTAGAGCCAACATCTGTGTGGCTCATGATCTGCGAGGCCACGAGATTACTCATCTATACACAGAAAGAGAGAAACATTTTTATAACTGGAGGGGTGACCGGGGCTAGTTGTCACACTTTTTTACTCCAGTGAGCATTTAATAGAGTAGGATTATTTTGGATAATTTCAATTTCTGTATGGACACATACTATATACCTTAAAGCAGGGGTGTCCAATCCTGCTCATGGAAGGCCACTGTCCTGCAGAGTTTAGCTCCAACCCCAATTAAACACACCTGAACCAGCTAATCAAGGTTTTTAGGCATACAGGAAACTTCCGGTCAGGTGTGTTGTGGTAACTCTGCAGGACAGTTTGGACACCCCTGCCTTAAAGTGTTGGCCACAAAAAAACAACATCAACAGATTATTTCCACCATTATTGGAAACAATATACAGTTCAATGAACACATTTTGTGACAACATGGCCCAATATATTGCCATGTTACACAGCATATTCGTTGCAAAATGTAAGAACTGTGAGATATTAAAGAATTCATCAATTGGCAAAAATGTAGATGTTAACAAACACCATTGTTGCAGCAAACAAATACTGTAATGTATAACATTTAAACTTCATTTAAACTCAATAAAAATGCAACATGACTGGACTGATATTTATGAAAAACATTTTTGTCAAATCACCCAATCTTTTATATAGGATTATAAATATATATTTCATTAGCTCAAATCATGATGAATGGATGAAATCTTTCTTTTTTGGATGAAAAGATTTCTTATCTTTTCATAAACAATTGTAAACAAAGTTAAAATGCATTTTAATATTTGCAGATTCCATGTTATCTGAAAATGGTTGTTTGTCATGTCTTTTAAGGCATTAAACTTTGGGTGTAACAATGAATAGATAGATATTACAATGTATCATAACTATGGTTACAATTATTCATTATAATATACAATGCATTATAAGGTGAATTACAAGGCATAATTAATGCATTACAAATACTTTTATATATAAAGGCTTTAAGTAACATGTTACCAAATATTCTAATTTGGGATCTTTTGAACTAGTTGTTTAAAATAAAAAATGCAAGACCACTACTAGAGAAATCTAGATGTATTATACTTTTGACTCTATACCTTATACTTACTGAGATATGGTACACTTCTACATGTGACAACTAGCCCCGGTATCTCCTATAACTAGCTAAGCTAAGAAGCAGATAGATATTTCCATATATACTCACATCATTGAAGTGCTGACTTGTCTTCATGATGTATGGAGTTCTCTCTGACTTGTCTGTCTTCATCCATCCTTGGCCCAGGAACTCCCTACAGCAAGAACACAGTCAGTGTATTCTGATAGAAGTGTGTCTGCAGAGGCTTCTTCTCTCATGAACACAGGAGCTTTTTTCAGGCCCATAATGAAAAAGTTCAGTAGAGCTGACATAGAATTTTTCATGCATTTTTTTCTCTGGTGTCTTTAGAGGCTTGAAGTCTGCATCTCTCTGTATGGTGTTGAAGCTCTACTCACTCGTAGGGAATGCCCCTGAAGACGATGTGATCGAGAAGAGTGATTTGTTCAGCTAGCTCCATTGCTGACAGAGATTCGAAACACTCAGCCTTTGGGCATTCAGCCTGGATGAGATGAACAGACACATTAAAATTTCTTTACTGTGACAAATGGCACTGTAATTGTTTAATGACTCTTTCAGGTATTATAAATACTGCATATTTAGAAAGTATATAAAATCATGTATTCATTACTGTATCGGTTTTTCCTTTTTTTTTCAGTAACTGAAAAGGGATAATAAATAATAATAAAAAAAAAAGTCATGATTTACCCTCCCTCAAGTCTTTCTTTCTTCGATGGAACACAAAAGAATGCAAAAGGGAAAAAAGCCATATGATAGATATGTGTGAGGAACAGACTGGAATTTAAATCAATATTAAAGGAAAATAATGCTTGATAGATGTGGTCATCATTCACTTTCATTGCACAGAAAAGAGCAGCATGAACATTTTTCAAAACACCTTCTTTTGGTTTACATAGAAGAAAGAAAGTCATAAACGGGTCAATGAGGTGACGCATCATTTTTTTTGTCCAAAGGCCTTAATAATAATAAAAAACAAAGATATGACATCCAAAGTATGTAAGGTAGTACAACTAGATCTCTTTTATTGAATCCAAAAGGTTTTAATTATATTTTGCTACATATAAAGGTATTTTAAAGATTCTGAAGTGTCAAAAGGTCATTCGGTTTAACCGCCCAAAGGCCATTTAATTTGTGATTAAAATATCTTAAAATGTAATAAATGTATATATTTTTTATGCTGGCATGATTTTATAACATCATATATCAACATAGTGCAAAATGGTATTACAATTATCTGTAGAAGTCATTGCTATGAAAAAGAATGTCCGGAAAAATGAATTTCACTGATGTCATTCGGAGTAACCAATATAAAGGGAGCATTTTGGATCAATTCATGTGGTCAATATCATGTGACAGGATGTGACATCATTCAGACACCTGCAAAGGACCACATGGTCATGAAGCAAAGTAACTAACTCTCTCTTAACTATTTGAAAAATTCATGTTTTCACTTGCTCATACGCATGTCCCGAAACATCAGGTCATTCAGTACAACCATGAAAAATGTTGTAATATTTTAAAAACTTACTAAATATAGTAAGTACTAAATATAAAATGTTTGTAAATTTACCAGAGTAAAACCTGAAATTTTGGTTAAACCGAATGACTTTTTTGGTGACAAATTTTGTCCATCTTCTAAAAATTGACAAAAAAAAAAAGTGTTAATTGATTATAAAAACCACATAATCTCATTGTTAACGCTTAATAAAACATTAAAATTAACTATATCTCCATTATGTTTTTATTTGTTGTTGTCTTTTTTACACTTTTAAAAACCTTAGTCATCAGTGACCCAAACATTCTATTCTGGGAAACACTCTTTAATGGCAAAGTGCAAAATACCATGCTGATGCTGATTTGATGGCTAGTAATTACACATATTTGTACAAATACATGAACTTATGAAAATCTATAATTAAACTGCCAGTTAGCGATGACTGACTGTTGGTTGTGTTTTCTTTGGCACAGACACTTTTCAATTAACACAGTAGGTGAGGATTTCAGAAGCAAGATAAGGGTGTGTGTGTGTTAAGGGAACATGTTATCAGAACGTGCCCTTGCACGCACACAATCACACACACACACACACACACACACACACACACACACACACAAGCATGCTGTGTTTGTAATTAGTGATCCCAGTATGCTGCTGCCATAGCACATTATATCATACAGCCGTGTGTGTTTGTGTGAATACATTTATCTGCATTCAGCCTATAAACAATGGTGGATAAGAAACATTAAAATCAACTAATGTAGCTCACTCAAGTCCTTCTAAAACACAGAATGCTGCATAAAATGTTTATTAAATGTATAATATAAGCAGTGGAATAAATGGAACTGACTGCATAATAAAGTACTTCTGCATAGAGCGCAGATACCTCTTTTACAATATTAATAAACATCAGTCTTATCACATAAAATAATAGATATTTTTCCTACACTGCCAAAGACATGCTTATCAAACAAGAGAAAACCCTCCAAAACCATACCTCTAAAATTGAAACTCAGCAGATATCACTAGCAGGGCTTTGAAATGTAACAGCATGATCATTTACAACAATACATGGACATTTCACAAAGGAAATACTCCTGAAATGTCTTTTAGAGTGTGTTTCTGTGTGCACTGGCGTTGCTCTGTAGTTTGCATGTGGCGGACAGCAACAGGCGCTCCGTCTCGCTGTTTGAAGTTGTAATTAGAGTCCTGCTGCTCAGAGATTTGCAGTTTGAACATGTAATTCAGTCCCCAAGCCTGATGCTGCCTCATGAGGCATGCCAAACTCTGCCTTTCCTCTGAGATCTAAACCTTAGGTGGCTGCTCAACGGTGATGTGGACAGGTGGAACATCTATCAATCAATGTAATAAGTGTATTGTCTGTCTGTCTGTCTATCTATCTATCTATATATCTATCTATCTTTGATTTGATAAGTCCCACATGTCAACACAGAAAAGAAAACTGCACTTCTCAAGCAATTTCACTGGGTCTATAAACATGTAAAAAAGACATATTCTCACCATCTGAAGAATGTCTTCAATCTTCAATTGTGCATCGTCCTGGTCATCTTGAGAAAGGGCACTGTGGAAAAAAAGACAACTTCCTCTAATCAGCTTTCATGTATTCCTTGAAAATAAAATCTTGAAAAAGATCTACATTTATATTCAAAGACGCTCCCGTTCGGAGTGACTTTCAGACAGTGCCTTAGTTTTAATGTGTGAGAGGTTGTGCTTATGTAACCTGCCTTAGTATGTTTGCTGTGGCTTTCCTCTCCTGAGGAAGAAGGTCGGGGTCTCTCAACACCTCTTCTAGCAGGCAGATCACACCCATCTTCAGCTCTCCATTCATTTCAAAGTCCTGAAACCCACCACACACATAATATCACGTTCCACAAACATGTGAAACCCATGCATAATAAATTAAGCTAAGCAAAGGCTAATGGGTTGACAACCCCAGATGGCTGAAATCAACTACTGGGTGAATCTAAACTCATTTCTCTGACATGTAGAGGTCTTTTTTCACACGAATGCCGATGAATCCAATGCAAATTCTGTGTGTCCACTGCAAAATATTATGAATCTGTATTTTTTTCTTGTTTTCCAGTAGAAACATCTAAACTTTGCAAGCAAAACGGCATATAATATTATGCTGAAAACATTAAGACATGTTTTCAAAGAACATATCTTGAATTTAGAATTTAGTGAGATTTATGCTTAATTTATCTATGGGCAAACATCAGACATACACAATTTTGCTTCAAGCTAATTTATCTTGTTTTGAGAATGTTTAGATATATTTATTGGAATGCAAGAACAAAATACAGATTAATAAAATTATTGTATGCAGTGTGTAGTCTGATTCATTAAAGTGTGGGCATTAAAGATTGCACACTCTCCATTAGCGCTCATCAGAAGCTATGCTACAGTACCTCAGCTCTACAGTTTCCCAGTGCAACAATCAACAGTTAACTTCTGTCTCTCTTTGCCTGCAAGCACTGCAGGTGGGTGGCTATAATCTCTTGTGTCACAGTTAAAGCATTCTTCACTTCTGGCTTCATAAAGCCCCACATCTATTAAACAGTCGATGTTCTTTGCTGTTTTCTCCCCCCATTCACTTTAGGTTTATTGTTGAAATAATTTGGCCATCGGGACCAAAGCTTTCGGCTAATTTGATCTATCCTTGTTCGTACCATCTGTGTTTAGAGCACTTTCATCTGCCAGTTTTTGAGCTTACTAATAATCTTGATCCTGACACGAAAAATGTAAACACTCCTCTGCAAAGGAACAGTTATTCAAAATAGCATAAGTGACATGATTCAAACAAACCAATTAATTAGTACATAATATTTTGTGCAGCCTTTCAAATGTAAATGCATAAACCACTTGAGTGTTTGTGCTCTGTTGTTTCTCAGAGAATGAGTACTCTCATGTTCGATATGCTAGACTGTAGTTAGCATAATGGGCAACTTTGCTTATTCCTATCAAGCTTCCATTATTTGTTTTAACATACTGGATAAATGATCCTTTTTATTTTCCTAAGATTTATTTGCCAGATATTATTCTTCCCGCTAACAGAAATATTAAGACAAAGAAGCAGAACCGGATCAATTTAGCTATTTCTGAACCTAAACTAAACTTAACCTAAACCTTAACTAAACCTAAAGTTAACTATTAAAAATAATTTTTGTTAAAGGCACAATATGTAAGATTGTTATATTAAAATATCCAAAAACCACTTGCACAGTGTTATATATTTCGTTCAGCTGTGTACTTATTATCCTAAATGTTTCCAAGAATTTGTAAATTCAGAGAAATTCACAATTTTCAATAGTTCCAGTCCCTACCTTGTCACTTGTCGCCTGTCAATGACGTAATATTTGCCTTATCCCTGGTTTCCGCTTGTACTGCATATGGCAAGACACGGACAGCTGCATAACGTTTAACGGCACGCGGTTGTTGTTTCGTTCAAACATTATGGACCATGGCAAGCTAACTTTGGGACAAAAGGATAAATAAAATGAGGATCAATAGCGGCGTGGCGTTTCCGAGGTAGGAGAGCTTAGCGACAGACTTTGACTTGACAGAGACGCTGCTCTTGCACGTTATTAGACAAGGTAAGCAAATCTACATAAGACTAAAAAAATGTTATATAGCTCAGCACGATGAAATGTTTGAATATCATCAGTATGATATTCTAATGTTGATCTAGCTTACTGTTAAGTCTCATACAGCCAACAAACTTATACATAGAATAACATTACAACTTTAAACACACTCAAATGCAGTTTAGGATAGTGTAACTAGACCAAGTGAAACAGCGCTGCATAACCTCACAATTTTAATTCGCCAAATAAACTGTATGAGTAGTATTTCAGCACTTGCGAGTATATCGGTAGAATGAAATGTCCTCATTCCTTTATATCCCCTGGGACTCGCATGTGGCACTGATATCTGTCTCTCATTAGCAATCGCGCCCGCGATTCTCGGCTACGCCCAGCTACATACCACAGTCATGTTAAAAAACATGGGCTGTTCCTCAATTCCAAGAACGCAGAGAACAGACTCCTGTTCTCGTGGAGTCCGGTCTTGCCAGGCGACCTTGAAAGAAGGAACTCTTGTTGCTCAACTGACCATACCAGCATATTATAAGTAGCGGCTAATGCACAATAAATGCAACATTACATCACAAATGCAACATTACATTTTTATATAATTTTATATCTTTTTTTTTTTTTTACCGCGTGTAGGCTATTTATGAAAATGAGTAGCCTTTGTGTTACCTATGCTTTGTCACTGTTAAGATTATTTTTATATGCCAATAAAAATAATGCAGGCTTTCTTCAGGTTATCACTTTATTCAAATTAAAAAAAAAAAAAAACGGACAAATGTTTACTTTCACGAGCCGTCACTTATTTGCGAGCTTGTAGTGGGAATCTCATAAGGGAGAACAAGAACTTTAAAGCTTGCCGGCTTCTGTACGTTGACCGTCTTCTGGGATTTTTTAACGGTTTGATTCTCTCAAGTCTGCATTCGATGCATCCTTGATATCAAGAACACATCCTGGTACTTTCATGTGTCCTCTGTTCTTGCATTCTTAAGTATTGGAATTGAACTTCGACGGTTGATTATGAACTCATATTGAGAAACAGCCATGCATTCACTCATCTATAAACATTATTTCCCCATAAACATTATTAGTTCCATCGGCATGACGACAAGTTCCATAATTCCACGCCTTTTCACTGCGTCATCAATCTATGGCTTTGTTATTGTTTAGCGACCCCTAGCAGTGAAAAAAATAGGCCTACATATTGTGCCTTTAAGTGAAATAAAGATGAAATAAAATATAAATATTAGATGAAAAAAGTAGAAAATATTAGTAAATTATACTAAAATGTGAGCTAAAACGAAAATGAAAATAAAGGGGAATATAAAAAAAACATATATATATACTGTATTGTGTGTGTGTGTGTATATATCACAACAGTACAGTAAAAACAATAATGTTGTGAAACATTATTACAAATTAAAAGAACTGTTTTCTATTTGAATATATTTTAAAATGTAATTTATTCCTCTGATGACATAGCTGAATTTTCAGCATCATTACTCCAGTCTTCAGTGTCACATGATCCTTCAGAAATCATTCTAATACTGATTTGCTGCTTTAAAACATTTATTATTATTGTAAATGTTGAAAACAGTTGTGCTGCTTAATATTTTTGTGGAAATGGTGCTAATTTTTTTTTAGGATTCTTTGATGAATAGAAAGCCCAATGAACAACATTTATTAAATGTATTAAAATATTTATTAAAATAGATTTTCTTTTGTAAACTTATAAATGTCTTCACTGTCACTTTTGATCAATTTAATGTATCCTTATGAATAAAAAAATATTAATTTATATCTCTATTTTTAATTTTACCACAAATGTTTGAATTGCATCATTGTTTCCCACTACTTTGAAGTACATTTGAGCTACTCCTTACTATCCACTAAATTCTTCACCTTTCTCTCTCTAGACAGCCAGCATTTGTAAACATTCCTCCTCTCATGTTTCTCTCATCCGCATCTTTCACCTGTGCAACCATAAAGGTCACTTCTAACAAGCTCTCGCTGTGTGAATTTCTCTGGCTGTTCTTAGCATAAACTGACAAAGGGTTAAAGCAGATCAATGCAATTAGCCCACACTTTGCCTTCACTCAAACAAAGCGAGGTAAAAGCTGAAAAAGAGAAGCTTATTTCAGGAGTCCATTATGAGAAACTGTTTCCACTGCAGCACGTAATTATGTTGGCTGTATGTGAGGTCCTGTGACTGTGTGTGTATTTTAGTTTTGCACTGAATAGTTGTCAATATTAATGTTATAATAACCTATGCTTTGACTCATAAAAAAGTTAGCAGGGACTGAAATTATCTTTTATCTCTATGAGTTAATGGTCATATTATAACACAGATCAATATGATGAATACAATATGACGAATACCTGTCTTTAAAAGCAAACCAAGCACTGCTGAAAAAGCTGAATCAATAAAGATACAAAAATAAACTGTAGTTTGTACATTGTGTACAAGTGTGTACATTTTTGTGTTAAAATACTTTTTACTAATTCCAACTGAATGTGCAGATCCAAAGTCATTTGTATTCCCCTGAAAAGTGTAACACTGTGGCTTTTTAGGTTTTTCAAAACATTGCTCTGTGTATTCGTGCATGCCAGACTGCCTGACAAAGCAACATCAAGGGCTGCTTCACACAGAATGCGTTTTTTGCTGTTAAAAACATGGTATAGATGGGAAAAAGTAAAAAAAAAAATCAATATTCTTTCAAATCCATTTGTTTGGATGCAACTGGCACAGTAATGGCAAACTTCGCCTTTAATAGTTTCTCTTTGAAGAAATGCATTTTGATCCAGTAGTTGCTGTGTTAATTAAGGTTTGGTACTGTTTATGTAAGGTAATTGGTTTCCCTTGTGAAAATAACATGGAAATTGTGAAGAGGTGTTACGCTGCCTCTGCCCTGTAAAATATGAGGCCTGGGGGTTAGCATGTGTTCACAGCCAGAGCCTGGACTAAAATGTAAAAGTGCCTGTGATAAAATATCAGTCAAGTAGCAGGGAGGGAGAAGAAGACACAGATTAGTGTGACACTACTGTTTTAGGTACGTAATGACTAGGGGTGAAACGGTTCTCGATAAAAAATCGAACCGTACCGTTCTGCACATTCGGTTCGGCACGCACTTGCACCGCGGTTCATCTCATATCTGACGATGCATATGCACTAATATGGTTTGTAGAAAATAAATAAAACAGACTAATGTATGTTTCTGTCGATGGATACGCATTCTGGCTTTCCCTAAACTTTGTTCAATGCAAGTGCCATATGCTCTATATGACCAGTCATTTACGCCATCCCTGCCCCTTTGATCGCAGTGCCCCCGCGTTCCCATTTCTCCTCCCCCGGAACATGATTTCTACCGAGGGAGACCGAAATCGGATCGCGATTTCGCCCCTGCCCTCCCGGAGGTCTGTGCACGCCACTGATTCCTGCTGTCTGAATGTGTTTTTAATGTTAATTAAACAACAAAAGACAAGAAAATCACTCATTGCTCATGACTCAATAGTAACTTAATAATTAATAATGATTGATCTTTATTTAATTTATACAGTGAAGATTACATGCAATGTTGTTTTACATTTTATTAGCTACTTTATTCAATTTCTGTACCTGAAAACTGGATACATGAGAAACCTGAAAAGCTTTATTTATTTGTATCTTTCTTTACTGTATTTATTTGTGCCGTTTGATTATTTGTTCATACTTTCTTTATTTTTATTTGACAATAGTAATTTTTTACCTGAACATAGCACATACCGAACCGTACCGAAACCGTGAGCCTAAAAATGTGATACAAACCGAACCGTGAGTAATCTGAACCGTTGCACCCCTAGTAATGACACACAATATGTCTGTGAGGCAAATGAAACATACTGTAAGCTGATGCTGAAAGACAGACCTGTGAGTGTTTGGAGACCCAATGGCGCAGGACATTCAGAACTCTGTTGGTAGCCGCCCGACGTATAATGAACTCCTTGTCACAAGTCCGCTCAGAATTATTAAAAACTGCAAAGGAATATACACAAGGGTAATACAGACCTGTAATATCCAAGCTCTCATTTCAGATTGTAGAAGAAATGTATGTATGGATTATACATGATCAAGAGCTTATTTGGTGTTTTAATACATATATATAGACATACCTGTCATTTGCCTCACTATCAAATTTATTGCCTCTACAGTACACAATTGCAAACACAGCACCACTATACCTGTAGCTGCAATGCTGGAATGGCATAAGTTGAAACCACAAAGCGGCTTAAAAGAACTAGGCCTATTAAAGGGAAAGTTCACGCAAAAATGAAAATTCCGTCATTAAAGACCCCCTGTGGTTAAATTCAAGTTTTAAATGTTGTTTATATATGTGGTGTTTTTATATGCTTTAAGACAAACCATGTGCAAATTCATATGTCAACACCATTGCTGAGTATTTTCTCCTTAAAACTGCAGTGAAAAAAAGACAGTCTCAAACCCACGGTTTGAAATTGTTGGTGTCTGTGACTTCAAACTACCTTGTAACCAATCACGTCAATGTTCCGGTGAGCTTTAGCATATCATTATCAGTGAACTAGCAGGGGAGTCTCAAGAGAAGACAAGTTATCACTGTATATTTTTCTGCTGATATGAAAATTTGGGTAGATTTAGCAATATAGCAGGTGTATGATGTATATTACGATGTTATAATGAACTATATGACTTTCTCCACTGACGTTCTAAGTTGTTCAAAGCATTTGTAAGGATACTGATTGTTAGAAAGCAGCTTGTGAATGTGAACATGATTTGTGTAACATTAGCAACACATTATTAGCTGTTTGATAACATAGTCAAGCAAAAGGCTAATCATATCAATTACCGTAATGCGTCTGATGTTGTAAAAAACAATACCACTGTGCAGCGTTGACCGAGTGGATCTCTGAGTGAGTGGAGGCGGGGCCAATTTGCATATTCATTGATCCATGTGTATTAAATGAGGCAAGGGTGTAGAGTTATATTCAAGCTATTTTAAGGCACAAAGGAATTTTTTTCACAGGAAAAAAAAACGTTTAAATATGTCATTTTGTTGATCAAAGATGAGTTTTAAGGGATAAAATTACTGACTACGGGGGAACTCACCCTCATGTCATTCCACACTCGTAAGACCTTCGTTCATCAAGATATTTTTGATGAAATCCGAGAGGTATCTGACTCGTCCATGGACAGCACTTTAACCACCACTTTCAAGCTCCAGAAAGGAGCTGTAAACCCAAATAAGTTGGGCTAACTCAAAAATTTGAGGTAATCGGTTACATGAGTGAAGATGTTCCCAATGTTAAGTAAGCAGAACTACCAAGTTTTGAGTTTGTAGTACTCATGCATGTTAATTGCTATTAGCTTTGAGTTAGCTATTAGCCAACTCAAACATTTTGATAGCAATTAACATCAAATATTTAGTTAATTAACTTTATTTTGAGTTCTTACAAATCAAAGTATATATCACTTACTTTTAGCATTTCCCTTTCGAGTGCCATGGGCAAAGCATGCTGGGAAATAGAAATCCCAGCCCAGTTTCAGTTAAAATTAAGTTAGTCTAAATTAAAAGAAATGAGTTCATACAACTCAAAACAATATAACAGTTCAGTTTACTTGAAATATGTCAGTACTGTGAACTCAAAAGAAAAAGAAAGTTCTAAATACTCATAACAGTTAATTTAACTGAACTAATTTGTTCAATTTAAGTTTGTCCTACTCAAACCATTTAAGTATTTTGAGCATTAGGGTTTACAGTGTACTAAAAACATCGTTATAATAGTCTACGTGACTACAGTGGTTCAACCTTAATTAAGTGACGAGTACTTTTTGTGTGCAAAAACAAAACAAAAAAATAACTTTATTCAACATTATCGGTGTCATTCTCATACGGTGTTTTTGCATGCAGTGCTTCCAGGTTCTGCGTCATGCTGCTCACATGAAGGTCTTACGGGTTTGGAACGACATGAAGGTGAGTGATTAATGACAGAATTTACATTTTTGGGTGAACTAACCCTTTAATACAATTCTTTCTGATTGTATTTAGTAGGATGAGAGAATGTTAGTTTATGCAAGTAAGATGATAGGGCTTTTTAGAGTTTATTCTAAGTACATTATCCTTAATTCAACATGTAGCTCTTGAGGCTGCTATTCCTGTTATGATTTTGAACATTGTTCTGTCATTGAGGGATGAAAATGGAGAAGTTATCAGACCTGCAGAAACTGCAACAGCTGTGTAAAGTGAATTTCAATAGCATATGAAGCTTTGCACATCTCTTGGGTTCTTTGAGTGGTGCAGTGTACCTGGAGGGCTGCTGTGTCCAGCTGCTGCTGTGGCAATAGCAAATGCAGAGGCTGGAGAAACAGAGCAGCGTGAGTTCTCAGCTGACTGGACTAGAAAAAAATATTGAGAGATTAAGATTTAATGATTGATTTTTAGAGAAAAATATATAATCACCCATCATAACTCATCATAACTCATACTAAACCAATGCACGCAAAGAATCCGTACAAAGGTTTTGTGTGATTAATAGACCAGTAGGTTGGACCTCAATAACTTCAGACATCATTAGTTCTCCAGTGTCTCATAACTGAACACCATGATGTCAAACCTGCATGTATCAGTTATATCTAGTGGGGAATTTCAGTACATTCATTACACAAAGCTATAGGATGGCTTGAGGAAACTTGGAATATAGCAGACACATTGAATCGATTTCTCTTATAATTATTTTTTGTCCTTTGGAGCTAAACTGCCCCTGGTCACTACGCACTTCTTGTCTGGAGAAGACTGAATATTATCTTTAAAAAAATGTGTGTGTGTGCTCCACAGCAAAAAAACAGCATACTGGTTTGGAATGATATTATGGTGAGCAGATAATGACAGAATTTTTATTTTTGTGTGAACTGACCCTTGAATTTTTCAGGGAATGTATAGTACAGTTTGTACATAAAGCCATAATTATCACATTTCAAGTTTTTCTGCTAATCCAGTGTTGACGCTTCAAAATGAAAGAGGTTTTTGCCCTTTAGTAACCATATTGAGTCAGCAACTGAATGAACATATGGAAACAGCTTTTAATGGAAACTGAGAGAGCAGGCATAATTATAAACCATATACCGTACATAACCATGACAGAATCAGATATGAATGCTTATGTTGAGCAAAATGAAGATGCAAAAGATACCCAATAAAAAGTCTGGATGGAAAAACATCTTTGCTAATCAGAACCAATTAAGTGCAGGTGGAATGTGTTATATATATAACTTACTCCTGTCCCAACTCTCCCCATATATGGCTTTATTTAATGTCATCCAAGCACAACATTTGACTGTTTCAGATCCAAGGCTGTGACTGAGGCCATTTTGTAACAGAACTGGACTGCACTGAGCAAGTTTCGCTTAAGGAACCATTAGGAATGTTGGTTGCCCTCCCCTCTAAAATGCAAACTGAAAATATTATAAAAGAAACATAAAAAGACCAGTATAAAGGTGACTGCATGTCTCAGCTACTCAGTACATGCAATAGGATTGATGGCAAAAGAGCTAGCAATATTGGAATGAAATTGTTACATTCACAGACTTCTCTATTTTACCTTTAGAAAGTCATAACTCACCACTGTGTTTGACTCTACAGTTGGTCTCAAAAGAGGACTGCACTGCCAAGAGAGCCAAACCAATAGATATGCGCACGCTTACCTCCTGGCTGCCTGTAGCGGAGGTGGCGTGGAGTGGAGGGTGAGCGGCAAGGAGAGATTTCTCCTGGTTCACTGCTCTGGGGCGACTCTGGAATAAATTTGTCCAAAGACACTGACTCCAGCACAGCTGAGGGGAAAGTCAGACTCTTTATTAAAATGGATGATACAACCCCTAATTCTTCAAAAATAAATGGTTTTAGGGCAACAGCTCCAGGAAAAAAAGAGAGACCAGGGGCAGCGAACAGCAAAAAAAAAAAAAAACTAGGGCCAGAGTGTTGCAGTTGCTAGGGTGTTCTGGAAGGTTATTAGCTTGCTGATATGGTGATATGAGAGGTTGCAAGGTGGTTTAGTCAAAAAAGCCCACTCATAAGCAGGGTTATTAGTTAACTAAAACCATAAAAAAAATAAAAACATTTCTGTTACTTTTCATTTAGTTTAACTTGATGTTCTAAAAGAATTAAAACTAAAACTGAAATAAAAATTAAAAAAAAAACATAAAAATGACATTCATAATTAAAACTAATAGTATCTCAGTGATACTAAAATAACACTATGATATTCTGGGCATTAGATACGACTGGGGACATATGCATACAAAAATGATTATTTTGCCTGGTTTAGTATTTGACAGACAAAAAAAACTTAAAGGAATAGTTCACCCAAGAATGAAAATTCTGTCATCATTTACTCACCTCAAGCTGTTTCAAACCTGTATGAATTTCTGACTTTTGCTTAACATGCTTAAAAAAGATATTTTGAAGAATGTCAGAAACCCCATTGACTTCCATTGTATTTTCCATACTACAGAATTCAAACATCAACTGTTTGGTTACCCTTATTCTTCAAAATATCATTTTTTTGTGTTAAGCAGAAGACAGAAATTCATACAGGTTTGAAACAACCTGAGGGTGAGTAAATGATGACAGAATTTTCATTTTTGGGTGAACTATAAGTCTATTAGTCTATAAGTCTGATCACAAAGTAATACGTGGCTTGTCTGATGCAGTGTTAGCTGTTAAGTTAAGCTTACTATTAGTGCCAATAGTTCACAGTAAGATTGACCTCAGAATATGGTGGATTTTATAGCAGAAAGGGGGAAAAACAATAGGGCTGGGACAATAAATCGATTCATCTTGATTCTGAGATTTTCCGAATGCATCGTGATTCTCTCTTGAATCGATATTGAGCTTAGTTTTTAACAGCAGATAGCGCTCTAGGCTAGTTTTTAACTGCACACTTAAATGCACACGAAGACGAGTGCTCGTGCATTCAGCTATGTTGCACCTCAGAATGCTTTTATAATGCCAGATTAATGTAAACAGCCCACTGCAAACACCCTTGTAATTCGCTTCAACCTTTTCAAATTTTATGAATGATTATTTCAAGTGGTGTGTGTGTGTAAGGAACTGAAAGCAAGCAGAATACGGCTGTTTCTAAAGCACGCAGTGCCATCTGCTGTTAAAAACTAAGCTTAGAATCGATTCAAGAGAGAATCGCGATGCATTCAGAAAATCTCAGAATCGATCCAGAATCATTTCTCGATTCGCGATTCAACGATTTTTGTCCCAGAAATCTAAACTAGCAAACACAAAAAGCAAACCATCAGTAGTTCGCACACCAGAAATCCTAACCAAAGTTACTCAAAGACGTCCATTTCCTCGACACATATCCATCTTTTGAATGTTTCTGAATAAGGAAAATGATTTATTATTTGGTTGAAGTTTTCAAACATTGCCTGCTTCTCATTCTGAGCTGCCTGGATCCCAGTATAACAGAGGGCCATAACCACAAGGATTATGGGTGTTTCGTCAAAAATCTTAAGTCCTCTGTTTTGCATTAAGGAGGGACACAATACAAGCACGTTTGCACTTTATTTGCGCGTGGATTTTATGTGGAGACCGGAGAATGCTGTTCAGACTAATAGCCTATAAAAGAAAATAACACATTAGTTTGGCTGTTAAGTTATTATGGTTTCAATGTAATTTGGAGCACCTACAGAAATTTTACTTAGAATATTCACTCTGCCAGCTACTTCTAGATGAAATTATGCTTTTAAAAAGGCAAAAGCCAGCTAATGAAGGTCGTGTTCATGAACATCCATGTTACTATCCAGCTAGTGTCTTGACCTACTTCCAACATCTCACTACTGCTCTATTCCAAAACATAGAGAGCTGCCTACAGAGGCACCGCATGATCCCAAGGTGAAGGCTTGTAAAATTAAAAATCTTACTTATGTTGGCTCTTAAGATACCTTGTTTTGGCCATATTATAAGGCAGCCAGCATCGCATGTATCCTTCTTGGAAAACGCAAACCCAGAATATATTGTGATAAGCCCAGCAAAAAAGTAAATCCATGAAAGTAAATAATGATAAATTATAGATCTTACATTTCATTCAGTTCTTCAGTACCAAATATTTGTATGCACAACATATTTTTTATGCTTATTAGTGTTAGACTGTTAGCTTAGCAACATGCTAACACTAAATTCTATAGCACAACAGTTCCCACCTACTTTTTCAGCAGCCTTGGTTCTGGAAGTATCTTTCTCATTTATTTTTCCCATAGGGACTTTCAAAGAGTCTTTGTGAAAGACCAAACTAAAGACCATCAACGAGGTGAATCACAACATTACAAACTGATTTGAAGCAAAAAATAAAAAAATAAAAAATTGAAAATGTACAAGACTGTGTACAGCATTAATAAGGGGAAAAAACTACAATCCCGTGAAGCATTGCAAATGATTGAATCAAAATTAAAACAATGGATAAATAAACTATTAATTTAAGGATGTTAATTATATAAATATAGAAACAACACATTTTATGTTTACTGAAAAATATGCATATACTCTATATGCAAATATTTGAGAAGTTTGAGAGTGTAGGGATGTTGACTCATTCGCTGTACTTCATGGGAGTAGGCTGGGCAGGCACTAAAGAGTTTTCTTGGCGCGATGTTTAGGCCCTGTCCCAAATGGCACACTTCATATGCACTTACAGTGTTGTGAACTTACAATGGTCACCGTTAAGTCCACAAGACTATAGGGTGTCCCATTTGCCATTTTAGGTTTCAGAAGGGTGAAGCACCCCTTTGTGGTCGATATGTGCCCTCGATCCACACTCCACAGCAGACTTCTACCAGACAGTCAAAGCAGCATTACATCAAGAAAGTGCATACTTGTAGGAAGATTGCGAGGGCTTACAGTTCCATTTGGGACAGGGCCTTTGAGTCTTGTTTCGATTCTCCGATTGGTGGAGATTTCTTTGCAGATTCATGGGTAATGTAGTTTTCACCAGGAATTTCACTGTTAAATAAAATTAGTTGAAGTAATGTGGTCTGATGGCTTCAACAAAAGCTTATGTCATTGATTAACAACCACACAGCCTAATAGGTCTGTCTGTAAAGGGGTGTGTGAGTTATTGTTAAAAATCAATTCCTCTATGTAGAAAATTAATGGTATTTTTACTTCCAGAACCCATTTGTTGCACTCTCCATGTGAATCTCCATGTGTTTCCAACTTATGAGGCTCTATTTCAGTAGATACCCAGAAGGCAGTAGACAGTGGGGCCACTCACTAGGTTTTAAAACAGCTAATAAGTTTCTCTCACTACTCTTAGAAAGAAAAAATCTCTTTTCTGCTCACCTCTCCTGATGCTGCGGCGCAGTTTACCACAGAGGGCGTCGATTCGCGGCACCTCTGCATTCTCATCCAGAGCTCCAGGGCTCTGCTCGGGGGAGGATGGACTTTGTCCATGGCTAAGGTCCAAAGGGGGCTTGTTGTTATTGTTGGATGGTGGGGGTGAAATGGTGGGGTTGGCTGAGGTTGGACTGCTGGCTGCAGATGATGAGGTCGTGGACAGATCCAGAATGCCTACTTTTGAGCTGATAGGGGAATTAAGAGAGAGTTTCCTGGTGCGAACTGGAGAGGAAGTACGGGAGGGGATGGAGAGAGGTGGAGGAGATGAGAACTTGCGACACAGTCTGGGGGATTTGTCATTCACGTGGTCCCCACTGCGGTTGTTCTGGTTGGTGGCGAAGAAAAGCTCCAGGGATCTGAGTTGTGGAAACAACATTGAAAGATGGGGCATAAATGGCAGAGCAATACTGGCACATTCTCCATACTTGCATGCTCCAAGTACACTTAACATTCTTGTGTGTTGGATGCATTCAACGTGTGGAAACACATGAGGAACAATTGTTGAGGCATGCCTCTTCTGCAGCTTTCAGAGTTTGAGAACAACAGGTAAACATTGCAAGATGTGAAATCTGCAATGGATGATAGCAATTGTGCAAGGGCAGAATCCGGTATTTATTAAAATCACTTAATAGTAACTTCCAAAAAAAGAAAAGGAGGATAAAGACAAACACTCCCAAAAATACAGACAAACAGAGAGGAAAGTGTGAGGAGATAGACCAGAAAAATGGACAGGGATGAAAGTGAATCGGTAACAGAGAGATGGGTTTGTTACTTTGACTGATCCAGTGCTATCTTTCTGATCTTCAGGCTGTAGTCTGGGCAGATGGATGTAATGGACAAGCGGTCAAATGAGTGATACTGGACCCTGTGTGACAGCAAAGTGAGTGGGGGGATGAGGAGCATCAGAGACAACACATTAAATGTCACATCACTCACAAAGACACCCTCTGACCACGAACACCTTCACATGAGGTACACGTGCTGTGTTTGCCTTCTGCACAAGAATACTGAACATTCAATGGCAATTGAGGAGGAATTGCTGAGCACTTTCTGGGCTGCTTTTTAAGTACAGGTCACTAAAAGTGCACTAATTCAACTTGGCAGAACACAAGCTTTTGGAATAGAAAACATTTTTCCATTTGAAAGGACATTCAATCTGAGCATAAATGTATGCAGAGATAAATGAACTACTCAGTCTCACTCACAGCAGTGTTTTAGACGCATACACCTTGTGCTCTCTTTCACTTATTTAAATCACACAGAACATTTGAGAGTTAATATATGGTATTATTTTAAATGGATTAGAAAGGTGGCCTTGTACACTGTGGCCTATGCAAGTTTCCAACAACAAGCAAATGCCCGTCTACACTAAATACAAAACTGCTGTGTGACGCAATATTATTATAAAGTAATTTATTCCTGTGATCAAAGCTGAATTTTCAGCATCATCACTCCAGTCTTCAGTGTCACATGATCCTTCAGATATCATTCTAATATGCTGATTTGCTGCTCAAGAAACATTTATTGTGTACAATTGTACAAAGAATTGTAGTAAAATGGTAATAGGGTTGGTTAGTTAGTCAGTATGAACTTTCCATTTCACTGAATCAATTCAAAATTCAACTGATTCAACAATTTGTTTTCAATGCAGTATTTTTCATAAATTACATATATTTTTCAGTAAAAATTTATTTAGGTTAAAACAGCTGTAATAGCTGTTTAACTATTATTTTACAATATTTTTTAAAATTATTTTTGATAGTTGATTATTACTATATTTTACTTCTTGCATTAAACTTTTCAAATCTACTTGACAACAATGGCTGTTGGTTGAAATGAGGGGTTGATAACTTAGGTTATTAAATAACAAGTTATTTCAGACTAAAGAGATAAAAATTGAGTTATGTATTGGACATTGGCTGTAAAATATAGACATAATTTCTGACTTTTAACCTCTTTGAGAGCTCCATTACCTGACTGGTATGGATGTAAAAGGCTTCTTGTAGATGTCAGCCAGTTTCTCCATGACCACGGCGGCAGTGGTGAAGATCCGATAGGTGTGCAGGAACGTGTTGAGGAAGTCTATTGAGAGGAAGCGCAGGTCGGTCAGCCTCTCCAGCAGCCTCTCCACGCTGGCGTAGCGGATCTGAGGAACCTTGCAGGAGTTGAGCGTCTTACTGAAGCAAATGTCAACATCATCTTTATGGAGACGCGCATCAGATCTAATGAGGAGCACAACCAAAGCATCTTTACGGTCTGTACATTTATGTTGATGGTGACTGGAGACATTATGTGTTTTCTACTTTTACATTATTTGTTTTCTACTTTTGAATGGACAATTTTTAGAAGCTTTACGCTAATCCATGAGTAGAATATTAAAATGATTTAAAATATCAAATAAATATTTCATATCTGTATATCTATTTATTTCAAAAGGACAACTACAAAAAACGAGAGCATTTTATTTGCTTAAGGCCTTTTTTGCCCATTGGACAGTTGCACTGAATTGTCACATCCCTCCTGGACTGGTTGTGCCAACATATTTTCCAGCAGGGAGGGAAATTAGTCCCGGTTGCTTGCCCTCTCTGTCACTCCAATGTTAAGCTTGGACAGATGTGTTTGCACAAATGTAGAGTGCCGGAGCAGGGCTTCAGTGTATGTTCACCGTGCCTCCAAAACAAGCTAAGATGCTGTTCTTGACTAGCTGAATTGCTAAATTTGAAGGTCTAATCATTTTAAAATTGTCATTTTTGGTAAACTGAAATGTTATTTTAATCATTTGGTCTTTTACTAGACATGTACACTATGTGTACATGCGGTATTACTGGTCAAAAAATTATGATGAACATGTAGAGGAAGTCCTTGTATACAATACACTGACCCATGGCAATTAAGACACACATTGTTTCTTTATAAACACAAATCTGACTTACTTAATCATGTGGGGCACTGTGACTTTTGAGTTCTCCTCAAACACGCTGGTCATCAGGCCGTTACAGCGGATGTTATCGATGCACTACATCCCAAAGAGCAGAAATTTAAATGAAGAGAGGGATTAAAACAAGTAACAGAGTACAAGGAACAACACAATTAATGTAGTCATTAAACACATGGCCATAATGTAATTTATTTTTGTATATAAGAGACTGGGGGGTTCAAGGACACAGAGACATCTCTTGTGGGTTCATTAGTAAGCCATGTTCTGACCACAAGTACAAAGTGTTCCCCTCCAGGAACAAGTCTTAGCCTCATGGCTCTTGAATATGATGTGAGGTTTCAGTGAGATGGTGGTTAGTTATTATGTTCCTCTGCTTCTGCATAGCTATTATCACTTTTTGTTTTTAAAGGCTACCGGGGATTTGTATGGTTCAGAGCAATTGCAGAAACTAAAGATGAGCCTTTTTTAGCATTGAGATATTTATAGCGGGCTTTTTGCGACCTTTTCAGGAGAGAGCAGTGCAGCTCCGTCAAATTGGTGCATGTCTTCGGTAAAATACAGGTTTGTACATTTTATTTTATCTATGAATTTGTTATTGTGCTGTATATTGTTTAATTTTATGCAAAGCAACATAAGGCGTGATGCGAGTCACCTAAACAAGTGTCGCATCGTTTTTTTTCGCGTGATGGAAACGCCTCATGCTTGAATAAAATTTTATGATTTTATTCAAAAATATACAGAATATAAATATTTAGGATGTTAAAATATGTTCTCAGAACTGTACACTGTTTGTTTATGGACAGTTAATGGAGTCAGTCACAACATATTTTGGCTACGAGTGAAATGCAGGGCAGCGGTCTGAAGTTAGCAGTTCCCCCGTCGAACGCGAGCCATCTCTGGCATGAGATCCAGCGCAGTTACGGTTTGAACGGGACAACAGAGACTGGTCGATTACACTTGAATTACTTCTAAATGTTTAATTTTTGCTTCTAATATTTGTTAAATGAGCTTAAATGTAGGCAATATGTATTAAAAATGATACAAAATATGCTATACTGTAAAATATAATTGAAAAAAAAGGATTCATTATGCAAACCAGTGTTTGTGTGGAGTATTGTATAAAAAAATTAGGGCATTTAAGTTAATCCGTAAACATAAATTCATGTATAAAGTAAAAAAAAAAGCTAGTATTATAGTAAAAAACGAATCAACCCATTAAACTGGGTAAAATTAACCCAACTCTGTCCTATATTTACCCAGCCCTTTAGTCAACAAGAGAGTTGAGAGAGACAACATTGTAGTTGGATATGGTGAATGAAGCAGGCTAGATTTGAACCTGCATCTACAACACATGAATTAACAACCGTGCCACAGCACTGACCAAGTTTATTATTAGTGAGCATATACAGAATAATGATAATATATACACTTCTGTTGAAAAGTTTGGAATCAGTAATATTTTCTTTTAAGAAGCTGAAAATTCAGGAATAAATTACATTTTAAAATATACTAAAATAGAAAACTGTTATACTTTAAATTGTAATAATATTTAACTGAATTTAATGTGTTTTAATCTAATAAATGCAGGCTTGGTAAGCATAAGTGACTCCTTGCATAAAAAAAAACATCTTACCAACCCCAAACATTTGAACAGTAGTGTAACCTTGAAGAAACCATCAGCAGTTCATTGTAAATGCAGAAAAGGAGCTGTCGATTACAAGTGGCTTCCCTCTTACCTGGCTAATGTCGCTGGTCCACGCCGCTTTCTCCTGACGGGAGGGCGCCAGCAGCACCACAGTAAAGGCAGGAGCATCTGAGGGCTCTACCACAATCTTAAAGTCCAGGTGACCAAACACCTGCCCTGAATTTTTAGCTAAAAAAAAAAACAAAAAAACTGAAGGTTACAAATGAACATGAATCATACACAAAATCCTAATTATCAGTCATGTGGGATCACTCAAAATAACAATGGCAATACAAACTAATTGAACTGAAAGGATCTCTTCTTAGAAACATAATAGTGATGGTGATGTTTATTAAATAAGCTCTTAGGAACAATATAAAGGAATTATGAGAATGTCATTGTGATGCAGTTTTGAATTAGCCCTTGGGTCTCTTTCTATACCCCTAAGTGGATAATCAATTCATGACAATTATCATCTCTGCCCATTTGACATTTAAACAGCAGGCAGCTTTGATTCTTTTCTGACCTGTTCATAATAGTTAATTAACCAGCACTATATGAATAATGGCCAATATATAGCTAATGATGCATGTCTCCAATCATCTGTGCTGATGTGTTTGAAAATTGTGCATGAAAGAAACAGTCTCACCATCCTCATCATTGGCGTCAGGCTCCTCGATTAGAGTGCACTCAATCAGGGACAACACGCCACCTTGCTGCCAGAGTCAAACCATTAGGATGAGGGGGTTAATCACAAAGGGAGAGTTTCCTGATATTGATGGTTTGTTAGAATAATGGGTTTGTTATGGATCTGAATGTACAAAGACATTCCAAATGTGTTTTCCAAAAGCCTATGTATTGCTTCCTTATAAATCTCATTTCGCTTTGGTGATCACCAAATAATTATTATAACTGGTAATTATTTAACTGGCTAACAAAAACGAGGTGTTGTTAAAAATGAGAAATTGACTTGATATTAGTTTGATGCTTTTTTCAACTAGAGTGTAAATTGTGTTTTATAAGAGTTACACACATATGAAAGTTATGAGGAAATTCGGTTTCAGAAATTGTGCCTGAGGATTGACCAAGTCAATTAAAAAAGCACAGATGCACACATTTTGCAATATATTTGTTATGCAATAATACACACATGGGGTGTAGGGACTGAATGAAATGAACAAGGGAAGCTCAAACCTCATCACACATGCTTAACCTTTTGAGATCATTACAGATATTTGCTTCTGGGTTTCTAAGTTATTAATCATCAGGGGTTAGTTTCATAATCACTATGTCTTACCCGCCTTATCAATACATAAAAGACAGACAGGATGACATTTTGGGGTTTTCTTTGTTTTGTGTTTTTAGAGTGACTGCTGTGCATTAAATGTCATTTTCTCTTTGGTTGATTTGTCACAGTATTCTGTGTGCATGTGCGTACCTTGAGCAGGTGAAGTTTGCCTCCCGAGCTGCGTGTGCAGATAAGGAAGTGCTTGGTGAAGAGGAAGCACTGTCTCTCTCCTTCTTTTTTGAGTGAGAGAGAGCCTAGTCGCACCTTACTGAGCTTCCCTCTCTCCACTGAAGGCAACTGGATCAAAGAGCCTTAGAGAAAGACAGCAAGCAAGAGAAATGGAAAATGTGAAAAAGAGTGACAAGTCAAGTTTAGTCAACAGAGCCACAGCAGCACACCAGAACAAATGATAAATGAAGATCAAAGACATTTTTACCACTGAACAAAAGACTACAAGAAGAAAAGGGAAACATGGCAGATTTTCAATCAGGACATGGAGTGAAAAAAAAATCATAAGATTCAGATCCAGGAAATCCATACTGTCACTTCAGTCTGGTTTATTCTTAGTTTGGTGACAGAGCCCTGACACTCCTATCGTCTTATCTTTGTGTGGGTGTGCAGTCTCATGTTCGCTCGAGCCGTACGCTCTTTCATCCATGTGTGGTGTTGTATGTTCGGAGCGTGGTGTTCAGATCCTGGCACTTCTGTCTAGACTGGTTTCAGATTGGTGTCGGGGTTTGGACATTCATGCTTCATGTTTTGTCTCTTGTTGTGAGCGCACGGGTTGAGTGTTCATTCACTCACTGTGCGCTCTTGTCTCGTGTTTTTATAGAGTGCCTGTTATGTTTTCATTGGCCAGGCGTTCTTGTGTTGTGTTATAACGTAGCACTCGGTTTGTGGCTTTCATGTTTGTCATGTTTTGTGTGAGCAAATGGCTTTGCTTTGTTTTGTTTGTTTCTATGTGCCATGTGCTCTAATGTCTATTCTCTTAACTCTGTCCTTCTTGTTACCTGATTATTGGTTTAATTGCCCCACCTGCTCTCCCTCATTAGGGTTTCCTTCCCTATTTATTGTCCCTGTGTGCTTAGTGCTGTGCCAGATCATCGTCATACTGTATGTACTGTATGTACCTGCTCCCTGTTGTGTCCTACCAAGTCTTGCTGCCGGTCCAGCTTTCCCCTAATTAATTGATTGAGTGAGTGATTGATTGATTGATTAATTAAAGGTCATACCTGCCTCATCACCTCAAATCTGACTTAAACATTTTAAATTAAAAATCACAACTGAATCTATTTACTTTATTAAATGGGTGATATCTCACATTACAACATTTGATTATTTTTTTTTACTAATTTATAATTTTAACAAGTTTCTTTTACACCAAAAATTTTAATCATATTTTATTGTTCATATTTTAATCCCCCACCACCACCACTACCATTTTAATGTTTCCCCCTAGCATTTATAACAGTTTTTTTTTTTTTTTTTTTTTAAGACATCCTAATGAATTTTTATTATTTATTTATTTATTTATTTAATTATTGCTTATATGAAAGCTCATAAGTTAACATTTCAAGAGGACAAAAACATCTTCTGCTGTAGCCACATTTTAAATGCTGGAGAGACTGCAGATTTCCAGAGAAGCAAAAATTTGTCCTTTTATTTTGAAAAGGAATCAGTTTTTTATTATTGCTAAAAATAAACATTCTGAATAGATAAAGCATTTGTACTATCAATGCATCCGTGAATGATTTTTTATTATATATTACTGTATGTGGGCAGAGACAAATCAAACAGTCAAATCAATGGTCACTGGCTTATTTTGCTGGAAAATCAACAACTCATATTGACTTCAATTAGCTTTGTCACTGCAGATTGCTGTATGTATGAATGACTTTTAAAATTAGATGTCTATTGTTTATGCTGTGCCTTTAAGAAACACCTTGTTGAATGTGAAAAGGGAAACTTATTACATACCAGATGTAATTTTTCTGCCCAATATAGTGTTTAACTCCACCATCGTTCAATAATGGCCTTTTTGCAATCTATGTACAAGCTTTAAGCCGAACATCACATGAACAAACAGAAAAACAAGTCTCATTGCATTTGCTTGTTGTAGAAATTGTTAACAGCTGTATGAACTGACAATGATATCTACAGACTTTTAAGGTTAACGGCTAACATAGTTATTTATATTTATTGTTGGCATATTTTAATATCTGAATGCTTGTGAGAAAAAAACTTTAAGTAATGGGCATTAGTTATGTTCATGTTTGGTAGCTCCTTTATAGGCATCTTGAGTAAAACAGCTCAAGAAGCACATACAAAAGAGCTGAACTGGAAGCGATGTAACCTGTTTTACAGATGGAAGTTGCTGACGGGAATCAGGATACCAAATGATTTGAGCTGATGAGATATAGACTGGACAGAAAGAATAAGCGTACTTCTTAAATAATAAACTTAAGCCACTCTTTTCTGAATGTAAAATGCATTCTGAATGATATTTCATATTGTCTTGAGCTGAAGTCATAATAATGATAAATCCTCTCACACTGGCTCATAGGGCTTTGGGTTTTAAAAATATGAGATGAACCAAATTAAATGTCAACAACAGAAATTGCTTCCCCTGTCACTCATTCTACAAAAGAACATGAACTATGAACTATCATTGTGTGTAATGATGTAATTTCCTCTTCCACACATACCATGCAGCGACCACCCCAAGTATTCATTATTCTCTGTCACAGCGCCGGATTCTAATACATTATAAAACACCTGACTGAAACACATCAAATACTCTGTCAATCCTGCAGACAATGCTGTCCAATTCTGAAACCATGAATTATTCAAAGGCCGAGAGGATCAAACCAAAGCTGTTGCTGACACTCAGGTGCTGCTTCTGCTTAAAGCAGCGTGTCAGGCAGGTGGCAGCTCGAGGTGTTAACACGACTCACCTTGTCTCACAAACGTCTGGCTGGTGTCAAGGAGGATGTCACAGCCCTCCACGATCATGCGCTCAATAGCCAGGTTCTTACGGATGTTTTCTGTGTCACTCACTTCATCGTGCATCACCCTGGAACAATGCGAACATGACACTTGTGTCACAAATGAAAATGTGAGAAATTCACCATATTACTTTTTCCCACTTTGATAAAAACGTTCTCTGACAAAGCTGTAAATGAACATGTTGGGATATAAGAAGCACTAGTGTAAAGTGTAACATATTTACAGTACAACCACTACATAATGCCAAGTTTAAAAAAAAAAAAAAAAAAAACGGTCAGTGGGGAATTCACTTGTTTTGACATATTATTCACTCAAATGTAAATCAATTACAATGTAATTGTGATTTAAAATTTCATGTACTCTATGACAAATTTGTGATTACAAAAAGGAATTCTGATGACCATCGACTGTTGCCATGATCAATATGTTGTATTTTCACTGAATTTCCATTTACCACATGCTTTTCTACAGCCGAATAAGCACAGTGTTATTTGCAGCAGGCAAATTGTGCTGTTTTGTGAATAGGGCAAATCTTACATAGAAAAAATTTACATAGAAAGAGGCATGTTTGTACTGAGAAAAATTACTTAAAGGGTTACTTCACCCAAAAATGAAAATTCTGTCATTAATTATTCACCCTCATGTCACCCGTAAGTCCTTCGTTCATCTTCGGAACACAAATTAAGATATTTTTCATAAAATCCAATGGCTCAGTGAGGCCTCCATTGCCAGCAAGACAATTAACATTTTTAATGCCTAGAAAGCTACTAAAGACTTAAAACAGTTCATGTGACTACAGTGGTTCAACCACTGCTGCTTTACGAATCTTTTGTTTCGAATCATTGGTTTGGTGCACGCATCAAACTGCCAAAGTCACGCCCCCCAGTGGTGAACCATTGAAATTTCAAAACACTTATGACGTAACGAAGCCTCGTTTACTGAAATCAAGTGACTTTGGCAGTTTAATATGCGCTTCGAACCACTGATTCGAAACAAAAGATTCGTAAAGCTTTGAAACTTCATGAAGCAGTGTTTTGAAATCACCCATCACTAGATATTGTTGAATAAAGACGTTATTTTGTTTTTTTAGCGCACAAAAAGTATCCTCGTCGCTTCATAACATTAAGGTTGAACCACTGTAGTCACATGAACTTTTTTAAATACGTCTTTAGTAGCTTTCTGGGCATCTGAAAGTGTTAATTATCTTGCTGGCAATGCAGGCCTCACTGAGCCATCGGATGAAAAATACCTTAATTTATGTTCCGAAGATGAATGAAGGTCTTCCGGGTGTGGAACGACATGAGGGTGAGTAATTAATGACAGAATTTACATTTTTGGGTGAACTAACCCTTTATTACTATTGGCACAATGCTAATTCGCAGCATTAAACATATAGTTCAATACAAAAATTAAAGTTCTGTCATTATTTACTCACCATCATGTCGTTCCAAACCTGTATGATTTTTTTCATACAATAGAAGTCAACGGTAACCAAAACTGTTTGGTTAACGACATTCTCCAAAATATCTTATTTTGTGTTCTGCAGAAAAAGTCATACGGGTTTGGAATGACATTAAGGTGAGTAAATGATGAAAGAATTTTCATATTTGGGTGAACTAACCCTTTAAATGCATGGTTACACAGGTTTGTGGGTGGTTATTGAAAAAGACAAAGGTTTTCTGCACTCAAATGCAATGTTTTTAGTGAATTCGCCTCAGGGTGCATTTCTCACCTGGAGAGTTCCTCCAATTTGGACTTGGCAAATTCTAGACTTTTCCTTTCCACATGCTCATGAGGTGTATGAGCCAGTAGCTCATGGAGTGTGATGATATAACGAGGGATCTGTCAATCAATCGTACAAAGAGAGAAACACTGTAAAGAGTGAAAGTGTACAAAGAAAGTGAGAGAATTCGCGCCCACAGAATGTTGCTCTATCAATCAACCAAGTTTTAAACATCCTTCGCTCCATATACAGTATGTTTGTTACTTACATATTGGGGCTAATTTGATAATGCTTTCATCCAAGTGTCTAGAACTTTCAAGTACTTTCATTTAATTCTACAGATTTTACCCCAAAATTACTTAAAAAAAAGTCTACAGATTCTGTCAGGAAAATGATTGCCTCGAATGTTTGAGGAATTGAGATACATCAGGCTTCTACAAGTGATAAATGAGGCTCGTCATGAGTGAGTTTGAAGAGTTCGCTCAAATGGTTTATGGAAAACAAATTTCTTGTTTGTAGAAACACAAGCAGGCAATTCCAAGTGGCAGTTCAAATTAATTGAACAAATCAAGTTCTTCAGTGATCAGGCTAGAATTAAATAAGACACTAATGAGAGTGTGAGAGCAACACCTGAAACATGGGGTAGGTGAGAAACGTTTCCAACATCCTCCCCTCACACGCAGCGTTTGATTCATACTGCTTCAGGAGTTTGTCAAAGTCCCGGTTCTGCTTACAGTTGGCCAGAACCTGAAGACTGTACTGGTGGTTCCTCACAAACTCCTGATAGATGTTAAGCATTGGCAGCAAGATATCAAAGAGATCCGCTAAAAGGAGAAAACAAAGTCAAAGTCATTAAAAATGGATTCTTTTATTCTGAGCAGCGCTTGAAAATGCTTATCTGGAGTTTAGGATGTTGGCGGGTTTTTTGTCTGGCTACCATTGTTGCAGATGTGTGCGTGTCTGTATACGGTGAGATAGGAGAAAATCAGGCGTCACTGACGGGTTTGATTGAGATGCTGTGCGTCAGCGGAAACGGCTTGTCCTTGATGTTAGTGTCACCCTGCAATGTGCTGTCTTTGTTGGTGGGGTGTTCTGAATAGCTGCTTCTGAGTGCGGTAATTAGCTTTCTGAGAGATAAAACGTAACCATCATGACATACCTAGAACCAGTGTAGGCCAGTTTGCTATCCTTGCCTTCAGTCCTTGATGGAATATTTCATGCAGAAACATGATTGTCTCACTGAGGACAAAAAAAAAGGAGTATATCAATACAACAGCCCATTCAAAATGATAAGTTAAAGTGATAGTTCACCCAAAAATGATTTTAAAAAATGCTGTCATCACTTACCCTCAAATTGTTCCAAACCTGTATGAGATTCTTTCTTCTGTTGAACACAAAAGAAGTTATTTTGAAGAATGTTGGTGTAGCCATTGACTATATTGACTATAGTTTTTTTTCCTACGATGGGAGTCAATGACTACTTCAACTGTTTGATTACCAACATTCTTCAAAATATATTCTTTCGTGTTCAACAGAAGAAAAAAACTCATACAGGTTTGGAACAACATGAGGGTGAGTAAATGATGACAAAATTTTTATTTTGGGGTGAACTATCCCTTTAAATATCACACAAAGGCAAATAAAAAAAAATAAAAAAAACATGTCTCACCTGTGTTAGGTTAAACTGCAGTACAACATTTTTAAACATGTGTCAACACCGAGGGTCTATTTTATACATATTTTAACCCAAGCTCATTGGAAAACGTGCCTGTGGCGTTTTCCATGCAAAATGATATTACATTGCTTCTTGCACGTTTTGCTACACTTTCAAAGTGAAATGTCTGGTGAGTGGCATTAAAAGTGTGTTCAGTTTTATCCATATTTTTTTTAGAAGTCATCTGCTTCAGAGATAAAATGTGCTATTTAGTGTATTTTGATGTGCTGATGTACATTTTATGTCTATGTATATTGTGTAGTACCTGGCACCTGTTCCGTTTACGTTAATAACACTTTAAAAAGCAGCAAATTTATTATGAAACAAAAAAACTATTATGTACATAGTTTAGTCCTATTCAGTGTCCTTCAAGCTTATTTGAAAACTACTGGTATGTGTGTTGAAGCAGGGTTGGAACTAAAGATGTGTTCATGCCACGCCGTGTAGCTTATAAGATAGGAATTTTCTGAGAGCTCCTACTTGTATGACATGACTGCTGTACCACCTGACTGCTGCAGATTAATTTTAGGTGTTGATAGTGGTGCCATAGAAACATACAATTCCCAGTCTGAGGACGTGAACAGCTCTGAAAATAATATCACGCTTTGTCATCTCAAGACAACGGTAATTGCGACGTGTGAGCGCAGCAGGGTCATTCCGTGTCAACTCAACCAGAGGTCCCTGACTCAATTTTTTTTATTTTATTAATGTTTTTCTGTAGAAAGACAAATATAAATAGTGATGAAAGCCAAAATATTAAATGTCACAGATTTATATTCACGGAGTAATCCACTATTTTGTAGAGGGGGGTCAAAATTTCACCTGAGATTTGGAGCAAAATTAGAGGGGTGTAAAATGACTTTAGAAAGATGGCAGCATCTTTATTTTAATTTTATACAGAGATTGGTTGGTCTATTAGTAAAATCTGTTGACTTTGGCTATCTTTGTTTCATTATATGCCAACGGTGACAGTTCAGAAATGGCAAAAAGCACTTCTTGTGTTTTTTGCCTCAAGTGTTCATGCCTGCAACTCAAGAAGTATTAAAGATATTTCATATCCTTTTAGATTCTGGCTCTAAAACTTTCCTTGTGGTATCTTCATTTTAAAGGCCTAATCTCTGTGTAAAAATAAAATAATAATGTTGCCATCTTTCTAAAGTGATTTTTACACCCCTCTAATTTGGCTCCAAATCTCAGGTGAAAATTGTTATTTGACTTCTAGGAATAACATGATGCAATTCATATTATTTTGCCTAAAAAGCAAGTACTATCCAAACCCAGTCATCGATTTATCCATAGATCAAATATGTATCTTAGTCATTTCTGGTTTAAATTGATGTCCCTTGCCTTTATTTCTCACTTATCCTCTGCCATTCCCAAGTCAAGGGTCGTATATACTGACCAATAGCATATTTTCATAACTAGAGCCAATCAACAATTTTAAGCATCATTTTCATTCTCAGTAACCCTAAATTAGTCAAGTTTGACTACATTTATTTCAGAAACATTTTGGCTGTAGATCAGTGTAATCTGTCACTGTAATCATGATTTGTGTGAAGAGGAATAAAAGTTGTTGGTATTTTATTGCCACTAGTGCAGGAGTGTCCAAGGGCCACTGTCCTGCAGCTGACTTGTTGCCTCACTGCCCTATCAGGCAATGACTTTGGTAGCGTTTGGGCACGAAGACACCTCATGTAAGGGATTTCGGAAAGACTTCTGAGGCAGCGTAGCAAAATAGTGCAAGCTTTGGTGATAACTAAGCAAATATTTAATTACTACAACAGTAATTTCTTGTTAGAAATTACATCAAAAGTGGTAAACGTTGGTCAAAAACATACATTTACACACAAACTGACCACCAAATTTGGATTTGGACGTGCCTTGATGCCTTTCTACCTTAGAATCCTCAGAAAGCAGCATTTTTCAGTTTTCGAATTCAGCCACAATCTGCAGGTTTTTGGCACCCCTGTACTAGTGTTAATTTCAGCTGAAACTGAAGTTAATTGCACCTATCTGAACTTTTTTGGAGTTTCACAAAAATGCAGGTAGGGGCACGTTTTTCCAATGAGCCTATGTTGATTTTTTTGAGTTTTCAAATCCATTGAAACCAAATTACACACCTGTTAAGGAAGATGCTACTAACATCATCATGGCTTATAGGTGGTTTTTTGGAGCTGGCAGCCATTCTGAGCGGCCTCAGGAAGCAGTTGACCAGGATGGAAAGCTGATGGACATACTCTGTCTCAGCCTCCACCATGTTGAAGACGATCTGGTTTCTTTTTCTCATGCTCTCAGCATGAGGAGAACAAATGTAGTCCTGCACAATAATCTTCCACTTCCTTCTACACAGCCACCCTCGCATGAAGCTCTGGACCTACAAAGAGAAAGTGTGAGTTGTTTTAGTGTATCTAGGATTATTATTTTTGGCCTCTGCTTGATGAAGGAATGATGATAAGATGTATGAAACAGAATATGAAAAACTTCTGATCCTTATTTCATTAATTTATAAATGTTCAACAATATCTGCATTGTTTAGATGTCTACATACTTAACTTATAATGAAGTTCTTTACCTTTTTGATTTTTTTTATATCAGGATCCTCATCTTCCTGGTACACGTGGTAGGGACGCATTCTTTCCTTAGTTTTGTTCAAGGCTACAATCTTTAAGAGAGAACAAAATGCAACATTACAATGTGCAGAACACGTGAGAAAGGAAATTGGTGGAGGTGACTGTCAAAACAATTGGGCTGCAAATGGTCACTGTGATTATAATTTGACAACTCAGATAATGCTGGGGTATTTAGCGCTTATCCATCTCAATGAATCAGCGTGTCATAAATTTGGGTCATGGAGACCCTGTGTGGGTGCTGGCACATCAGATAACCATCTTAACTTCCTCTCCATGGGCAATTTCCTTCCTTCATTCATCAGCCTTCATCAAAAAGCTCTCTCACCAAGCCTTTATCAGGCATTTACTCTGAATGCAAATAGGTTAAATGCCCCGCAGCGTATCTGCCAGTATGTGTGGTCCACAGACCGTTAGCACAAGCCAAAGACTTCAGTTTATTGAAGTGCTATTGTACACTCTAGATACTAATGGTCATGTTTGTCATTTTTTCTTTTTTAGTTTGTCCTGTTAGTTTGGAATAACAAAAATCCTTTCATCTAATCTGAAGGCTTTCATCGCTACTTTTTGCTTTAAGAGGATGATGGTAATGTTTCCTTAATCTGGTTTTACTGCCATCTTATAACATGCAAAATTTATGTTATTGTTATGTTATTTCATTTTTTTTTTACAACAATAAAAAAATTAAACATTATTCCATAATGAAAAGAATCACATACGAAAATGCAGCATTTACACAGAATGTATAGTATTTGTGAATATCTTGGCTTTATGTAAGCAATACAAATGTTTTTCTACAATATGGGGGTGTGAGTCTGTAGTAGTTGTTAAAACAAAGTATTTTTTTTTTTAATTTTCTCCTCATAAAATATTCATAACTCACAACGAGTATAAATACAGATGTTTCTGTTTAAAACAACAAAGCATTGCATTTATGGCTTCATCATTTATTCATAGAAGAATACTACTGATATACTCGTGACACTACAACAAAAGTGGATTTTATGACCATTTCTATTATTCACCAGACCTATGTCTATGCAAAGAAATAGCACAAGGAAAACAACATCAATAACAATGACAGATAGATAGAGAGAGAGAGAGAGAGAGAGAGATCACTTCCTCTGTGAACAAACATTGACCACTAAGTATAAGGAGCTTAATTAAGATTACACATTCCTCATTGCTTTGCACTGATTTATTCTCTAAATCATGTGTTCACATGCCACTGACCCTGCAATGTCAATAATGGAGCATAATTCTTGTCCCCATGGCGACTGGGCCAATGGGGAGGATAATTCCCTGGTAACACAACTAGGGAACAGATAAGGTGCAGAGCCTGAGAGATGCTCTGTGGCACACTGGGATTGAATATGTTGCTGGTAACCTTAATCACAAAAAGAAATATACTGGAAAAAGCAATATGAGAAAAGTAAACCTACAGTAAAACTCCATATCAGGATTGTGTCAATCTGTGTAAGTCACAAATGCTTTTAGTAACGCGACATTTTGGAGACCTGCACTGTTATTAGATTAATGGGATCTAGAGTGGTTCACTGATTCATAAAATTGGACCACACATTGGAAAACAGCCCATTAAATGGCACAGCTCAAGCATATACATTACCTCAGCTTTAAGCCTCTCAATCTCTGTGTCTTGGTCTTCCAGTTGTGTGCGGAGCTGATTGGCTGCCACCTTCTCTGTCTCCACAATCTGCACCAGGTGGATGTACTTCTGCATAAGAACCTCACGCTCAATGATGATGTCAGAGTAGCTGAGATGAAAATGAAAGGGTTAATTAATGAGATTTCAGAAGTAGGAGTTTATATATGCCTGGGTTCATTTAGCAGAGCTCAACAATAAGAATGGTAAGTTCATTCTATCAGCAAATGGTACTCACTGGAGAGCCAAGTAAAATGGGTGGAGGTTGACCTAGTCCAGCTCCACCTCTGTGGATCTAAGAGGTGGAGCTTAACTTAATTAGGTTTAGGGATTTGGGTTGATGTTAGGGTTTGGGTGTGGTTGGGCCTTCTCCAACGACTAGGTCCAGAGAGGGGGAGCTGGACGTCAAGCTCCAATGGCTCTGCAGTGAGCAGCCTCTCAGTATCGGGCAACTTATATTTGTCGCTATAGGGGCTTTTGCACCGGGTAGTTATAAGAACTCAGTAATAGGAACTAGCCACTATGATAGTAAGAACACAACTCCCCAGATAACAGGTAAATGCCTGGTAGTTCCTATAGTGCTGGTTTAGACCCTACTCTGAAGTAGGAGCTAATTTAGTTCCCCCAAAAGGAGTTCCTAGACCTAATAATTCCTAGTCCCTGCAGTGCGTACATGGCAAAATCCGGGTACTTCCGCCAACAGTTCAAGGCACTATGAAAAGGTTCCTCCGGTGCGAAAGCCCCTTATATCTTCACTTATTCATGTTTTTTTCCCCAAACAATATATAACATCTAGCTGGATAACATATAGATCAGTTTTTGTAAAATTTGCAAGAATGAAGCTGATTTTTTTCCCCAAAACATCAGTTAGCATGGGTTGAGAATTATAAACAGCTCACCATGCCCATACCATCACTTTCCAGTGTGTTTATGACATTATTGCTGTTATGGATTTAAATTATAGCTTTAAATGATAATTTCCAGATATAATTGGAAATAAAAAGCATATTAAAAATATATGTTGTAACTTTTTAAAATGAAAAAATAATGAAAAATGTTTTAATTAATTAAAATAAAACTTGAAAAAATTATATTTTAAAAAATGCAACCAAAATATGATGCAAAAATAACAAGACATTTATCATTTATTGTTGTAGGGCCTATAAATATGTTTATGGTGCACTAACTGTGCCGCACTTTGTCTCTACCTATTGTCTATGATTTATTTCCAGTTACATTTAAATGAACAATGTTGGCCTGTTTGAATGAAGTCCATTGTGTCCTGTCCAGATGTTCACAGGCACATCTGCTCATGGGCACCCAATAATCCTTTAGATTCAGCCCATCACCCCAGTGACGTAATACAAATGTACACTGCGGGTGGCTTGAGTATAAATCTGTATAGGGAATATAAATCTCTGGAGTATCAGCATGTGAGTGCTTTAAATCTCAGAGCGTTTTTGTGTCTGCAGAATATCATGTGCATGTGCATGTGCATGTGTGTGTGTGTGTCTGTGTCTGTGCAACAACAACAAACCATTGTCATAACTACATAAATTAGTTATTATAATTAGTATACTTATTGTAATGTTAAAATTCATTCACAACTATTAATAAGCCATTTGTAGGATTGACCCAAAAAGTGTAAACACTGAGGCTTTGCTATGTTTGTTTGAGCAACCAGTGACATGAGGTATTACCATAGTAAATGTTCAAACACAATGTTTCATGGTGCCATGTCTAAAAAATTGATTTCAACCCAGAATCCTTGTGTGGTTATACACACACACACACACAAAATCTTGTTTTCTAATATAGCTTTCTAATAAGCCTGGCATTGTATACTTTAAATACCATTGGCTCAGTGACAAACTGCTTGTTACGTTCCTCTTTTGAAGTCACTTTGGATAAAAACATCTGCTAAATATATGAATACTATATTTGTATGTGCAAAAAATAAATAAATAAAAAAAACTGTGGCATTAGACTACAGCCGTGTTTCCACCACAGGAACTTTCCCCAGAAACTAGGGACTTTAAGGTGGTACTCAGTGTGTTTCAACCACAGGAACCAGGGTCTAAATGAAGTTCCAGGTAAAAATTCCCCCTCAGAAGGTCCCTGCTCATGAGGTAGTACTTTTTCAAAGTTCAGGAACTTTCAGGGGTGGGACTTGGGTGCTGAACATGCTGATTGGTTGAGTTCATGCAGCATTTTGATTGGTTGACTTCACACAGCATTTAACCACCATTTTTAAAAGTCTGTTGCAGTGCATGCAGTAAGAGTTGCTATTCGAATCAACAATGGAGTTTAAAAAATACGACCAATGGCCCGGCGACGAGGTTCAGGCTTTATAAAGCTTATAAGCGGAAAACGAAATCTACCGGGAACTGGAAAGTCATGCGCAGTCCTACGTCACTGGACTGATTTGCCTAATCTTCACGGTACTTTAGACCATGATGGAAACACAGACAGCAACAGATCTGGGGAAAAAAAGTTCCTAGGACAAATTTTTCCAGGTAATTTCGGGGGAAACGCAGCTTATGTCATTGTCTCAGAAATGACATTTTTCAGAGTCAATGAATCTATTGTTAACAAATATAAAATTACCAAGTACAGCAATGAATAATATGGAAAATAAATGAATAAGCTTAAATAAAGAAATAAAGGACATAAAGGGGGAGATAAACAAAAGGGAAATTTAATTTAATTAAATAAAAAATTTAATTCAAAATTGCTTCAAGAAAAAAAAAATTGAAAATACTAAAAGAAAACTGTCCCACTAGACCTACTAAGTTACTAAAAAGTTTTCAACTTGCTAAAAAAGTCTTATCTTGCCTATGGCTCTAAGTGAGACAAGACTGGTGAACCCTCAAAAACCAAAAAATAGGTACAAGACACCTCTGGCAACAGTGATTCCACAATCTGAAATTAAAGCTTAATATTCAGTCTTGCTCTAAGGCAGATCTGTGATACAACAAATAAAGCAGTTTAAGCTTTCTTTAGAGATTTGTCTCTTGGAGATGAGATATAAAACAAAATTTTAACTTAGGCTGCATATCTGAGCACTAAGGAGAGAGGAACAACAGTGCTGTCAACCTCAGTGTGGCTTATTTGTTGCTGTGCTGCTCTGCAGTGACAGGGATAAATGCACAATGCGCTTGACTTAACCTGCTCTGATATGTCTCTTTCTTATTATGATGATTTTATTCTTTCAGCCTGAGAGCAAAGCTTCTTTAGCGCTGCTAAACATTATCCTTGACTGAGCAGGATACAAAAACAGATATACAAATATACACACTGCTGCATTATACCTGGCCTGCAGTATGGCCTCCACCCATTCATCACAGTCTGACTCCTCCTCCGTCCGCAGCTCCAGAGGCTTCTGTCCATCATGCCCGAAGATGACAAGGAAATAATGCTGAAAAAATAGACAGAAACAAATTAAGCAGACCTATACAAGCCTGTGTGTGTGTTTTGAATCTACTGAACTTCAATTTGTACATTTCCACAAATAGTGTGCTTTGGTGTCCAATTTTAAAACATTAGAAGCACAACTGATATGTGTTTTTTTCCCGTCTATTAGATATGTTAAATAAACTATTATCTTGCATAAAAGTAACTTAGCATTGCTAAGTTATTTTAAACTAATCTAATGTCTGTGTTCTGTCTACTTAAAATGGTAATTTTGGCCTTTCCTACCTTGTTGGATACCAATTAACTGTATCCAAAAAGTCAAACAACGTCACAGTCTTGACATAATCTGCTGAATATATTTTGTCATTTTTACTTCATTTTAATTTTAAAGCTCCCACATTTTTGCACATCCTTCTTAGTATCTATTTTTATCCTTTTAAAAATACATATTCCTTAAAAATGATGACACACAGGACCATACACATCATGTAGATCCTTTCTACAGAACAAGAATGAGAAGATAAATAAATAATCTAGGTTTTTACACAAATTGCAGTGTCCAATTCATTTGTCAAACTCATCCTTCATCCTTTTTACCAAGTATTTAATTTTTATGGCTAGAAATGCAGTTGCAAAAAATAATTGAAAATAAAATAGCTCATATAATATTTAGTTTAACCTTCTGAGGTCAAACTATCTGGCCAAATGTAATTCATTTTTCAAGAGTTTTAGACATTATTTTGTATCTTTTTGTGTCTAAACTCTAAAATATGAAGAATAAAATTGTGTTATGCCGACCCCAAGCAAAACAACAACCACAAAAGGCCTGCTTTTAGATATTCTTATCAGAGCACCTGCTCTATATTACAAACTCATAGAAACATAAAGCTTAAACTGCCAGCATACAGATGCTGACAAGCTCTGTGAAATAAAACAGGTAGAGGGTTATGAGAGTCTGAGCACTGTGTGGCTTGAGGCCATCTGAAAGGCAAATAAACACATGCAGCCGCTTAACAGCAGGTGCGGGAGGAGTTGAATCAGCTATTGTCGTAATGACCTGAGGGAAAATGAGCTGGTTAGCATGTGTGCGTTCACAGTGATATTAGCAAGCGCCTTCGCAAGCTTTAAAATGTCACATACAGGGGTTCGACAATGAAACTGAAACACCTGGTTATAGACAAAAATAATTTATTAGTATGGTGTAAGGCCTCATTTTGCAGCCAATACAGCATCAATTCATGTTGGGAATGATAAGTCCTTTACAGTGGCCAGAGGGATTTTGAGCCATTCCTCTTCCAGAACAGTGGACAGGTCACTATGTAATGCTGGTGGAGGAAAACATTTTCTGACTTGCTCCTCCAAAACACTCCAAAGTGTTTTTAGATCTGGTGACTGTGCAGGTCATGGGAGATGTTCACGTTTACTTTTACATTCATCGAATCATTCTGTCACAAATCTTGCTGTGTGTATTGGTCCATTATCATTCTGATAAACAGCACCCCCTTCAGGGTACATTGTTTGGGCCATTAAGTGCACATGGTCTTCCAGAATGCTTTGTTAGTCCTTGGCAGTGATGTGCCCATCAAGCACAGTAGGGAATGCCATGATATTGCAGCCCAAACCATCACTGATCCACCCCCGTGCTTCACTCTGGGCAATCAACAGTCCGGATGATAAGCTTCTTTGGGGCTTCTCCAAACCATAACTCTCACAGATGTGGGGAAGACAGTGAATCTGGACTCATCTGAGAATAATATATGTTTCACATTGTCCACAGCCCAAGATTTGCACTGTTGGCACCAATGAAAACAACATTTGGCATTGGCACAATTGACCAAAGTTTTGGCTATACCAGCCCAACCATAAATATTAGCTCCCGACAAACAGTTTTGGTGGAAACCAGAGAGTCACGGTGCGCATTTAATTCTGCAGTGAGTTAGAAGGCTGTGGTTTTTTTATATGTTTTTTGGACACAATCTGGGTTAGTACCTGGACATCCCTTTCAGACAGCTTCCTCGTGCGTCGACAGTTACTTCTGTTGGATATGGTTAATCCTACGTGGTGGTATGCCGACATTACCCAGGATACCATGACTCTCGATACACCACAAAGACTTGCCGTCCTGGGCACAGATAAGCCAGAGAGATGCGACCAACAATTCGCCTTTTGTTGAACTCTAATATGTTTCCCATTATGTTGTGTGGATTGCAATATTTTATGTACAGCTGTGCTATTGCTCTGCTAATTCAATCTTCACACTCTGCTCTTACTGATGGAGTGTAAAATCAGTGCAGATTGGCCACCAGGCCATACTGGCCAGTGTTTCAGTTTCATTGTCCAACTCCTGTGCATTTTACTGCAGATTCACTGCTTACACATGTGTAATATGTAAATATGGGGGGAATGTGTAAAAATAAAGTCTGTACTTTCTACTTGAAAAAATACATAGGGGAATAAATAGGGGAATGAACTATACTGCAATCTTGTGTATCCAAAAAAACTGATTCTGCTTCAAAGACAATTATTAATGAAATATCAACTACATCAAGGCATTTGCAGTACTAACCACAGCCAGACATCTGGAAAAAAAATTAAGTGAGGTTTGGCCTTTTGCAGACAGTGAAATGCACCATCACTTCCAAAAAAAAAAAAATCACTGACACTGAGAGAAAGCAGTCACAGCATAAATGCATGAAAACTGATCATTTCCATCCTTTAATGGCGGAATTAGCATACACTTAGAATTCAGTGGGAAATAAGCCTAAGATATATACAGGTACTGTAGATAATTATCACAAGTTTATTTATTTATACAAGGCATCGTTATGCATATGAATACAATCTGCTAATGAAAAGGTTGTGGGGTCAGAATGCAGAACATATTGCATTTGTTTGTGTATCTGATGTTTACATTTATTTATTTCACATCTGCAGCTGACACTAATGAAACAAGCTACTACAGCTGGTCATGCAACAAGAAAAACAGAAAGCTCCACTTGTTGCTCTTTGAGTCATCACTGGATTCATGAGGAGGGAGACAAAATACAGTACAAATAACTTATTCAGTTTGTGATAACCATGTATATGTCAGAGATATAAAGAACTGTTTGTGCGTCAGCTTGTTTACAGATGTGCATATGCGTCTAGTATATGTATGTACACATATTTAAGCGTAAAACCACAGTTGAAGTCAAGTTCAAGGGATTAAGCGTTCAGCATTTTCTAGCACAGACAGGCATGAGAGGCCTTATGTAACCCTCCCTCGATCTATTTACAGTCTCCCAGGCTGGCTGCCTCTCTGGACGTCCTCCTGCACTTCTCTCTAGGCGTTTAAGTTGCATGTAAACAGAAGGATAAAATCAGCACAAGGCATTTTTATGACCTCCCAATACATACTCAAAACCAAGACTGTTTTGTAATCTATTGGCAAACCTAGCAGAACGTACTTAAATATCCAAATGTACTTATGGACCCTTTTCACAGACTATTAATCTGTTAACGTTAGTAAACTTGTAACGTTGGTGAAAATCTAGTTGTTCATTGTTTGTTCATGTTATTTCACAGTGCATTAACAAATGCAACATTTACTTTTAAAAATGTCTTAGTAAATGCTGAAATTAACATTGACTAAGATTAATAAATTCTGCAGAACTATTGTTAGTTCATGTTGTCATAATGCAGGCGAGGAAGGAAGTTGGGCAGAAGAAGATGTGGATCCAATGTAGCCAGAATGTTTATTAAACAACTAAAACAAAGGCAATCCAAAACAAGAGGGCAAAAATGTAACAGCTTCACACAAAAAGGCAAAGACAATACTGGACAGTGACTGGAACAAAATTGAGGGCTTAAATACAAAGGAGATAACCAACTGAACAAGAAACAGGTGCGCAAAGCAATCAGAAACCATGGCTGTGTCCGAAATCGCCCCCTATACCCTCATGCACTATTCTCTACCCTAGTCCACTAATATAGTTCACTTGAGGGAGTGAATTAAAACGAGTGAGTGAATTCAGACACTGAGTGTGCCGAAAGAGTTGCCGTTTTTGTTTGTGATGCTATATAAAAATAAAAAATTGAAACTTAGTAAAATGGCAGCTCCGGTAGTAATGAAAATATTTATCTTGAACTCTGTCATGGAAATTATGTATAAACCTTGATTAAACAATTTAATAATCAATTAAAAAGGAATTTATACCTGTTTTATATTATGCTGTAGCCACATTGGACCAGCGGTTTGGAATATGGATGGATGGATGGCACGACCCTCACAGTGTATTATTGGTATTTTCTTGCCGTATAGCATACAGTGGTTTTACACTCATTATTACGGTGCATTGTGAAATTGAATAAGTGCTCTTGATAACGTCCACTATGGTTTTGGACACCATTACAAACAGCTTTCCTCTCAAATAGTGCCCTATTTAAGGGTATAGGGGGCGATTTCGGACACAGCCCCTGACAACAAACGGGCATAATCAACCTAGGGATCAGAAAAGCGGGAAAATGGGGAACAAAGGAAGCAGGAACAGAACACAGGGAATCAATGAAATACAAACTAAAAGTCAATAAAACAGAACATAAACCTGACATGTTAACTAATGTAAACAAATGTAAACGAATATCAAAAGATTAAAAAGGTTTTTTTTTTTTTTTTTTTTTTTTTACAAGCACTGGACTAGAGTCTGTGAGCAGCCTTGGTGACAGGATGAGATAAAAACAAATACACAGACATCAGAGTTAATACACAACTCAATATTACATCTCTGCAATCATAAGCCCTGGAGCATCTTTTAAATGGTCTATCAATGCTCTTGTGTATGATACTTCCTGCAATAACAGGAAGCAAGTAATTTGCTCAAACTCCTAACATTTACTAAGGAAGGCAATCAGATTTTTCACAAAAAGAAGATTCAGAAATGAAATCAACTTCTGTAAATGAAAAATGCGACAACACAAAAGCATTTTTTTTTTACAAAAGCATTATTCTTCTTTTAATTTGCATCTAACAGTAAAACATATTTAGTAATACATAAACGCAATGAAAGACAAAAACAAAAGAGTGGGTAGATAACAAAAGTTTGTTGTTTTCAAAGGTGAAAAGAAGAGACCTTTATAAAGTTTAAAAAGTATTTATGCCCTGCAAAAATTCAAGATTTGGTTTTCAGTGATTTATTCTACATTATTATTATTTAGTCTTGAATGCATAAGTAAGAAACTATAAACCAAGCAGTAATATTTTGCATTATACACCATTTTTTAGCATTAGTGTGTTTATGAATTTATGTTTTAAAAGTTATAGCAGTATCATTTTCAGCTTATTGCAAATTTTGCTAACTAATAAACTAATAATCAGAACTACTGAGTGGCTAGCAGAAAAAAAAATTCTTATCCTTATCAGAGACATGTTTTGACATCAAAATATAAACAGAAATGGCACAAAACGCAAGAACACCAATACGCCAGAAGAATGCTGGTTTACATGCAAAATCTACAGTTTTCGTGTTGATTGGGTTTTGCTTAAACCATTTATGAAATTAACCATAGAAAAAAGAATTTAGGGTGTTTGCATGACCTAAATGTTGTTTAGTTATAAACATAACCAAAGATTGTGCATGTCAATGCACTCATAGATAAGTTTAAGGCCAAACCATAACTTTGCAAAAAAAGGCTGTGTTATACTACAGTATAGAGCCAAATCTTCTCTTTGAACAAAATAAATGAAAATAGAGTGGAGAAACAGTCCACACCGATACTGACCTAGTAAACTAAATCATCGGCGCTCTGCCCCTTTACACGCATGAGCTCCTTTCATTGCGGCTCCGAATGGACCAGTGACCCCTCCACTCACAAACAGTTATGCTGGTCTTTCCCCCTGTAATGGTCTGACTGAAATACTTCCTAACCTACTTCCTCACACAAGTCATACATTTGTGAAATGCTGTAGCCCTGCATTCACAAGGCCATGCCCTGAAGTGCTGAATTATATGAAAAGTGTCTATTCTGGGCAGAGCGTTTATTTAGAAGTGGTACATACAAGCTGAGTCCCAATTCAGAGCCTGCATCCTTTGAAGCCCACACCTTCGAAGTCCAAGAAGGTAGAACCGAGTGTTGTTAAATGGAATGGTCTAGCCTATGGAGGACTGTTCTTGTCGCCTAGCAACTGTGACAAGTGCCACTGACGAGCGGCAGTAACATTTGTACTAGACTTTTTTTTTTTTTTTTTTTTTTTTTAAGTTATAGGGTCTCAATAGTAGTCAGTAGTCAGGGCACTGATCAGGGAGTCGACCATTTTAAGGCTGTCGCAAAGGCCCCTTTTAGGTATTAAAATGTGTTTTGGTTGATCGGATTACAAGTGGATAACACTAAAAATACAGGTGTAAAGCAGTTTGAGCTTGTCCACTTTCGACCACTTTCAGAGATAGTCGAAAACGCATTTGACCGGGTTGCTTTCGTAGTGTAAACACTCATGTGGTTAAATGTGTTTTTACTGACCCAACGCATAAACATTATGGAAAGCTCGCTATCCAGATGGGATTAAAACTTTGGTGTCTGAAGACCCAAGTTTGAAGATTGAACCAACACAATGTTCTCTCACCATTCCCGATTTCTAATACACACTCACAGCGTTCAGCGTGGTCTTACGGCTGTCAGAGCAGAAACAAAAGCTGCTGCTCTCCATGTTTTTCCAACATCTCTGGGCGTGTTCAAATTGTGCAAGATTATTTTGTCCATTAAAGAAAAAAAAAAAAATACCCCGCCCATAGACCTTCCCCTTTGAAGAAATCAGGACAGAAGTGGTTGAAATTGGAAAAAAGAGACAGATTAAAATACCAGGTGTAAACGGGTATGTGTCTACCTCGTCCACCTGTGATCCAATTGTATCCATGTGTAAACAGGGCCAAAAATTCCCACAATGCACAGTGAAAACCAGGGAGCTTCGATGCTCACTATGTTTCCTTAATGGAAGTTCTGAAGAGCGAAACATAAATCACGTGAACTCCCTACACATAATGACATGTGATATATGTTTTTTAAGATACAAACCATTATATTTTTCAGTATGAACATACATCGCTAGACAGGTAATGAACATAATCTAGCAAACATTTATAATTGATTTACGGCTGAAATGTTGTAAGTATATGTAACACGTGAAGTATTTATCATAATGTACTTTAAATAACATTAAAAAAATGTCAAAAAGATTTCAGTTCTGTTGTTGTTCACAAAAACCAGTAGTGATGTTGTACAATAATGATGTTGTCATGTTGCCGGAAAAAGATGCTGTGTCCGAAATCGAATACTTCTCTATTATATAGTATGTGTAAAACAGTATGCGAAAGAGTAGTATGTCCGAATTCATAGTATTCGAAACACATCCGGGTACTTTATCGAGTACCCGGTGAGATTCTGGACAGTTTACTATCCCGTGAGGCCACGGGAGAGGATTTGTGAATGGAGTTGAAGGGACATAACTGATGCTGGTAGGTCATGTGACAGTAACAACATGGCAGACTTAGTACGTCCGGATTTCATTCATACTACATGCATTCGTACTATATAGAACGTACTTTTTCAATGGTCGTGAAGTAAATTTAAATTCAACTGTAGTACCTACTCAGACAGTATGCGATTTCAAACGCAGCTAGAATGTCCCAATGTGTAGTGGATCCTTAGTCAGGGTCCTTACTGTCCTTACCAGTGCCTGAATTTATGTACACAATATACCTATGGAGTTGACTGAGACGCACCCATAGTCGGCTGTTTGAAAACAAAACAGGGTTCACCACCTTCCTAAATATGTTCACCTTGGTCCATTTATGTACATAATAAAGAGTATAAGCTTTCTATAAAATTGCATATTGGTAAGATATGTCAACATCTGAACAGCTTTCAAGTGTTTTTTTTTTTTTTTTGATATTCAGGTAAGTTGAAACCCAATAATACTTACATTTAAAAGTGTAATCCTGCATTTTCTAAAAAAAAACAACAATTGTCACCAGCACGCAATGAATATTGGGATAGGTTAGGCTGCGAAGGATAAAGTCATTCTATCCGTCGGGGCCAAGGAAAAAGGATACATTTGTAGACTGCATTTGAAGGAGCCTTTGAACTGGAACAGCCTTCGTCGCACCGCTATGACACATTCGGCCTTTGAATACAGCCTTCGAAGTATGCAGCCTCTGAATTAGGATTCAGCTACAGAATGCTCTTGTCCAACTCACAGGACACAATGCTGCTGCATTAGTGCCCAAGGCCAACACAAACCAACAGGCCAGGTGAGCAGGAGTAAAGGTCCAGCCCAACACCTCTAAATCTAGTCACCAAACATCCCACTAATATATAAATTCATCTCTGCATGTATCCGCAATAGTAATTTGCTCTGGAAATCTGCCAAACCAGAAGGGAAAAGCAGAGCGGGTGGGTGAGAGAGACAGACCCTCTTGCATAACATTTCTTAACAAGTGTCAAGCATATTTTTAAACCGTCACTTCACATAACAAATCCCGTTTCCATGACAACACAGTGCTCTGCGCAAGAGCGGTGTTCAATAATGCTTTTTTGCTCTGCATTCATTACTACCGCTTTATTCGTTCAGCGCCTTGCCAATCTTCATTTAAACTTCCTCGTCTATTACATTGACATCAGATTGTTAGAAGATACGTTTGGCTCAGCCATTTGCAAATAATATTTGCACTGATCTCAGCACCATAAACGGCAATACTGTGTTGAAAAGAACTGCCTAAGGGGAATTTTTACTGGTTTAATCTGGTTTAAACCGTGTTAGCATGTCAGCCAGCTGGTCAAGCGTTCAAAACTCTTGTAAAACCAGCAAAACAGAGCAGCCTGAGCCTGACCGGGCTGGAAGACCATCCTGCGGTGGTTTAAGAAGGGGGAATATTTGTCTCGATTAGCAGCACTTGTTCATTTTATGCATTCCTCTCATTGGGGGAAGGGAGAAGAAATGGAGTTGTCAGCTTAGCTTCAGGAAAAGTGTTGATGTTCGCCGTCTGGATGAAATAGATGACACTTTCTGCTCTCACTCCTGCTGGGTGCTTACTGATACTGTTTACAATCATGCAGTTTAGCTCTGCGCTATGTCTGTAACTCTCTTTGCAGCTACAGCCAGATATAAAACAATCAATCACAAAGCAATATTTGCTGTTGTCACAATACACCTTTGTGGTTTGTTTGTGACGGGCGGATGCCAATAAAAGAAATGGAGTGGGCCCTGCTTTTTCTCAGGATGAAAGTGCACATTTTTTTCAGCTTTCAATCAAGTTTTAATGGAATCTAATGTAATATAGCACCTCAGTTATTTCAAGACATGTATGTAATATTTCACACAGAGAATAAAGTGGACTGTCAATAATATTCTGGAGTTTTGAAGAAATGATATACCAACAGCTTAAACCAGCCTAAGGTAAACTAACCTAGCCTGGCCATGCTGGTTTGGCTGGTCTTTTATGTTGGTCTAAGAGGCGTTTTGGCCACTTGACAGCTAGGAAACCAGCTTGCAGATCAGCTAAACCAGCCTAAACCAGCTAAGACCAGTAAACCAAGTATGCGAGTGGTACGTAGAGTGGACTAGTTTTCCCAGAGAAATCTGTGTTTTGCAGGCGTACTTTAAGATTTGAATTCCATCTGAATCTGCCAAGTTTGTGTTTTTCCTCACACAACCTCTGTAACAATTCCAGAGTAAATTACCTACTGTTTTTCGGCAAACTCAATGGTCCGAAAATCCCGTTCGAATGCAATAGTCTTTGATTGCTGATCCCAAGAGTTCTCCTCAAGTGTTTTTGACTAACCTGACTTATAGTTTACACACTAATCTTCTGCATGTTGCAGCTTTCAATATGGACATCATCTGATGATAAAGAAAAATAATATAAATATAAAATTATAAACTATAAAATGAATTAAAGTCCAATTACTGAAACTTATAAGACTGGCCATTTTTATATCAGCGTCAGGTAAGATACAGTGCTCAGCATACATGAGTACACCCCCTTTGAAAAGTAACATTTTAAACAATATCTCAATGAACACAAAAACAATTTCCAAAGTGTTGACAAGACTAAGTTTAATATAACATCTGTTTAACTTATAACATGAAAGTAAGGTTAATAATATAACTTAGATTATACTTTTTTTAGTTTTACTCAAATTAGGGTGATGCAAAAATGAGTGCACCCCACAACAAAAACTACTACATCTAGTACTCTGTATGGCCTCCATGATTTTTAATGACAGCACCAAGTCTTCTAGGCATGGAATGAACAAGTTGGTGACATTTTGCAACATCTATCTTTTTCCATTCTTCAAGAATGACCTCTTTTAGAGACTGGATGCTGAATGGAGAGTGATGCTCAACTTGTCTCTTCAGAATTCTCCATAGGTGTTTGATTGGGTTCAGATCAGGAGCCACTGAATCACTTTCACCCTGTTCTTCTTCAGAAATGTGTTTAGGATCATTGTCATGTTGGAAAAGTGCACGACGATCAAGGGCACAGAGTGATGGTAGCATCTTCTCTTTCAGTATAGAGCAGTACATCTGTGAATTCATGATGCCATCAATGAAATGCAGCTCCCCGACACCAGCAGCACTCATGCAGCCCCACATAAGGACACTGCCACCACCATGTTTCACTGTAGGCACCATGCATTTTTCTTTGTATTCCTCACCTTTACGACGCCATACAGTTTTGAAGCCATCAGTTCCAAAAACATTTATCTTGGTCTCATCACTCCAGAGTTTAGAGTCCCAGTAGTCTTCATCTTTGTCAGCATGGGCCCTGACAAACTCTAGGCGAGCTTTTTTGTGCCAGGGCTTTAGGAGAGGCTTCTTTCGTGGACGGCACCCATGCATGCCATTCCTCTGCAGTGTACGCTGTATTATGTCAAGGGAAATAGTCACCCCAGTTTGGCTTTCTACTTCTTTATATAACTGCAGTGAACTTGCTTGCCAATTTTCTTCAACCCTTCTCATCAGAAGACGCTCCTGTCGAGGTGTTAACTTCCATGGACGACCTGGACGTCTCTGTAAGATGGTTGCAGTTCCATCTTTTTAAAATTTTTGTACCACTTTTGCTACAGTATTCTGACTGATAAGTAAAGCTTTGCTGATCTTCTTGTAGCCTTCACCTTTCTGGTGTAAAGAAATTATTTTCTTTCTTTCTTGTGATATTTCTCTTCCATGTGGTGCCATTGCTGACAGCATGAAATGGGAAGGGGTTTTAACACCCTTTTATAGTCAACTGTCTGCTGGACACCTGTGTAATGAATAATTAGACTCACCTGTGGTTGAATTCTTGTTAAATTAGACATTTGTAGTCTAAAATTTAGCTTTGCTCCAGAGACTTTCAGTGGGGTGTACTCATTTTTGCATCACCCTAATTTGAGTAAAACTGAAAATTTTGTTCTCTAAGTTATATTATTAACCTTATTTTCATGTTATAAGTTACACAGATGTTATATAAAACTTAGTCTTGTCAACATTTTGGAAATTGTTTTTGTGTTCATTGAGATATTGTTTAAAATGTTACTTTTCAAAGGGGGTGTACTCATTTACGCTGAGCACTGTATATGTATAGATTTTTTTATAAATACATAGAGTCCCGGTTCAGGACCTTTCCCAATCCCGTCTCCCATCTCTCTCCAACTTCACTTCCTGTCAACTAACTGTTCTGTCACAATAAAGGCAAAAACGCCAAAAATAAATCTTTAGTAATAATAATAATTCATTAAAATGTGTCATATGTGATGCACACAACCATAGCACATGACCCTTTATAACGCTTACATCAAGCAAACACATATTCCCATTTCTGTAAAGAACAAATACATAAAAATCACAGATGAGGGGTGATAAGAACTGTAAACTCATACAGCGCTCAAAACACTGGCAAGTCTGTGTTTTTACACTTTCAATAATTTTCTAATTTTTTTTTCAGTAAGAGTATTTAAACAGTTTAAAATATCTGAAATTATATTAATGATATAAAAACATGAGAGAAACATCTTCCGGACACAAATCTTGCTACTGAGCAAGCACAAAGCGTGGTTTCTATGAGTGATGAGCAAGGAGCAATCTAGGAGCGAGAAATGGAAAACCCAGAGAGGAGCTGGAGTGGAGTAATTACAAAACACTTTCAGCAAGAGGAGAAATTGCTGTCACTCCACCTCTCTCGTGTACTGTGCAGAAAAACACCTTAGGCTGGTTTAAGTTGTTATTTTTGGCAGGGTTTTGGCAGTAGGAGCATCCAGCTTCCAGACCTTGTGTATGATCTCCACAGGAGGAGTTGCACCACACAAGAATCAGATGGAACTAATTTAGTTTAGTGCTCTCCAACTGATCACACATTAATAACACAAACTGTAGAAATCTTAGACAATCTCTGAACATGCAGCCCTATGATGAAATCCCCAACTGAGTGAAATAGGTAATGTCTATTCTCTGCATCCTTTCAATTTTATCATTTAAATTATGAATTGTTCCCCTTTTGCTATCTTATATAAAACTTTTTGCTCATTCTTCAATGCTTAGCATAATTGCAAAATTAACAGTCAATAACATTAAATTGCAAATTTACTTTCATACACCTGAGGCCAAAAAATTGTTCCATGAAAAAAATAAAAAATAAAATAACCATCACAAATGATTCAACTATTTTCCACTATGACATCCATTTCTCATCTCTATCATGCTATTTGTGTTTAAGAGATGTGCCTTTTGCCAGCCTCTCTTTTTGGTTATTTTGTTCATTATTGCTAATGTTTTTCATTATTTCATCCCTATTTCTAAGTTTAGAGATATTCTTTTTTATCCTTTATTCTTTTATTTTATTTTGAAACTCCCTTTATGGACTTTGTTTTTTTGTATTTCATTGCATGCAGCCAAGTTTTAAAAGCTTTTAAAATACAATTTTTTTTATTATTATTATTCATTGAAAGCCCACTCCTAGAGAGAGAGAGAGAGAGAGAGAGAGAGAGAGAGAGAGTGAAAGTGAAAAGTGTCACCAGCAGCACTAACTGTACATCTCACAACCCAATTTTTTTGAGCAAAAGTAAATAAATAAAGTAAAATTCAGTGATTTATCAATCACAGTTGATTCTGACTGGTCAATAGTATAATATGTTTGTATAATGACTGCTAAATAAATAAATATTTTTGGTAAATAGTCTTGTCATAAATAACTGTTATGCACTAATACTATATTCATAAATGTGAGCATATTTTTAGAGATATATTATTTGTAAAATATTTTTGTCAATAAAGTATTTTCCACCATGTCAAACATTTTTTCACCCTTTTGCTCCCACGCAAAGCAATATCTAAAATTCAGAGTGTATTTTAAAAATATATTTAAAAATAAAACACTTGGCAGTGATTGGGAGTGGAGTCACAGGAAAAATGTACCAGAACAATTGATGAAGTATTCATGAATCTCTGTTTGATTAATGTCCAGCACTTACAGTCAGCTTACAGCTAAATTATGTACGAGTAAGAGTGTTATAAGTGTTATAAGTGCGGGAGAATGTGTGGATTGGATTGATTTTTACTTTGTTCTCACTCAAATATTACAAGTAAAAACATTCCCTCAAAGGAGAAGTGTATAATTTCTGTGCCACCAAACCTGCTGAGAAAGGCTTGAATTTGGGACTGTTCCACACAATCATATGGATTCTAAAGTTTTAAATTACAGCGCATGAATAAAATTCATTACTTCTGTGAATTATTGTTCCATTTTTGGTGTATTTTATGCTTCTGTTGTCAGTCACAGCATAGGACTATATTGAGAAACATGAGATCATGTTGGATATAAACTCTGAATTGTGAGTTATGAAGTCCGAATTGTGAGATTTAAACTTGCAATTGCAAGAAAAAAGTCAGAATTGTGAGATAAAAAGTTACCATTTACATTTATTTTTTATTTCATGGCAGAAACAAGCTTTCATAATTAAGACATTAGATGTTACATTGATTATGTCATCCTGAAAGCATCGCCACATGACCAGTGCCAACCTTACATTTACACCACAAATTGCTCCTAATAAAAAAAACCTGAATAAAGCAGAACAGCAATAACACAAGTCAACAAAACAGCAGGCTTCACATCCTGAAACAGGAGGGACCTGTCATTTTAAAGCTTCCCATCTAGATCTCATTTCTGAAGCCAATAATCAAAGCTAAACTGGGGAATAAGATTCCCCATCTCTCCCCTTAATCTAGTGAAAACATAACATCTTGAGCTGAAAGATTTCCTCACAAGACGTTTTGGTAATGAGGAACACAGGGACCAAAAAACTTTCACTGAGAAAATACTGTAATTTGATGCCAAAACACATCAGTATAATTGGAAAAGATTCACATTATGTCTGATCTCGTTCTTCCCATGGTAATGGTAATAATGATAATTCTCCAGGCTCCATAGTATAGGAACTGTCATGGGGTGTGATAAATTTCATACATTAAAAGTGTATGAATTTGATATCATCTGCTCTTGTGTGAAGATGGATGAGCTTACACAAGATGCTGAGGAAGAAAAGGAATGGTGGTCATGGACCTGGAAATATATGAATAATTAACAGAAGATGTTCAATAATAGCAGCTGTTTCACTATAGATATATTGGAATGTGGTGCAAATTAAAAATAAATACTGCTTTGTGTATTGCCACCTGTCTGATGTTAAGTTTCTGCACCAAAGCAACCAGACAAACAACATTTTGCACCGTTCTCTTCCCTTTCTGAGACTACTTTCTTGAAATCACTGTTGTGTCTAGACTTTTCTACATCTATTTGTTCACAGTTAGAAATATTTACCATATAATACAAAGATACTTCATAAAATCACTTTGTATTTAGCAGAGGCATTATGCTTATTATGATGTTGTACCAACAACACAATCTCATCATGTCCAGCTGTGCGTATCCCACCAGCAGAATGACATAATTCCCACTCGAGTGTGAACGGTAATGAGATGGCCAGCAGCGAATCCTTAATAATATTAATAACTGCAGTCAAGAGAGCATATGTGTAATCTAATATCATCATGACTGCAATGGCCATGGCTCAGCATATATTAGTCGATCAATATTAGGTGGTTTGGCATTTAGAATGTTTTGTAGGGAACACTGGTTTGCAGGTGTTCAAACTAGCTCTGTTTCTAAACCTACTGAGGTATCTCGCTGTCTATAGCGTGTTAGGCAGCTAACTTCTAAGACAGCATTGTAACCTCGCAGAAACCTCAGAGGTGACTGAATTGAAGCTACACTGCAGGAATGGTCATTTATGTAGACGCAAATTGCACACTTTTGTGAAGCACACAGTTTTTTTTCCAATAGTCTGGTGTTAGCATGTGGCTAAGCTAACAACAACACTCTAAAACATGACATTACATACACAAATAATGGATGATTTTAAAATGTATTTATTTACTTGGAAAAGCTATTTTTATCAACACTTTGCAGTATTGAATAAAATGGATATCCGCCTTATTTTTAAGGTAAGAGTGGGTGCGGCCATTTTTAAAGGGAACCTCTGGTGTTAAGACTTGTATGGCTTAATATGATGTAAATGATGTCTCTTACTGAAATATGTAGTAGAAAACCCATGAAAGATTTTGGTTATTTAAAAAACGCTTGCGTTCTGTGTCAGTGACATCAAATGGTTGCACTAACTGCTCTACTGACACTGTCCTATTGCCATTTTTAACGCAACACAACTCTGAATATAATATACGATGCTTTTGGTTGTAGTTTTCAGTCGATGAGCCACAAGAGAAGCGATGTAAGTCTTTACTGATTTCCTAGCGATAAGAGGAGAAAAGAATGGGAAGTTGTGAAGAATGTGGACGAATAAAACTTCCTAAAGATCCGCGTTTTTGTTCTCTTCACAAGCCCTGGTGCCTTTGAGGCTTTTAGAAGACCACAGCTGAAAGTTGCCGATGGATATAAGTGTATGCTTTAACGAAATGCTGCGCCTGTCATGGAGACTGACGAAGGTGAGCCTATAACACATCTCGATTGAGACAGACTGCCTCAAAGCTCGCGAGCGCTGTGATGCACGAGATATCTGTGATCGCATAAAATAGTAGCATCTTCTCAGCATGTTTAACTGTGTGTAATGCATTCAGGTGATCAGACAATTTTAACACGTCAATCATACAACAGTAGTTCGAATAGCCACAGAGACATTGTACGTCTTCGATGTTTTCATCCTCACTAAATGCTGCGCTCTGGCTCAAATTGAAAAGGCTGATCGTGTTTTAAAAGGAACCCCGCGGATATTAAGACCTGTATGTGTTACTAGATTACCGTTGCACCAAAACATACAGATAAAAAGCCTCAGTCATCAGGGCTAAAGTGATGAGAACAAAGACGCAGGTAGGAAGTTTTATTCGTCCACATTCTGCACAACTTCCTATTCTTTTCTCCTCTTGTCGCTAGTAAATCAGTAAAGACTTACATCGCTTTTCTTGTGGCTAATGGACTGAAAATTACAACCAAAAGCTGCACAATGTGGCGTCGTATATTATATTCCAAGTTGTGTTGCGTTAAAAATAGCAATAGGACAGTCTCAGTAGAGCATTGAGTGCAACCATTTGACGTCACTGACACAGAACGCAAGCAAAATGGCGCCGCCAATTGTCCAAATATGTCATGGATTTTTTAAATAACGTAGATCTTTCATGGGTTTTCTACTACATATTTCAGTAAGAGACATAATTTACGTTATATTAAGCCATACAAGTCTTAACACCAGGGGTTCCCTTTAAAATGAATGTGTAAGATACTGTTGACTGTTTTTGTAAACTGTTATTAGCAAGAGTCTGGACAAAACAGGCTGGGACTAAATGCAAAATAATGTAAAGACAGGTGTCACATTCCACATGTTTTGTCCTTCCTTGCAAATTATAGAGCACAATATCAGCTATATCAGAAACACCTGTTTGTTTTTCCACTCCAACATTTTCCAACATAGAGAGTATGATCACTGCTCAGTTGTGTTTTTTATATCAGCTCATGCTGTAAAAAATATTATTGTGTGCTATCTGGGCCCGAACAGAATCATTAAAACAATAAAACAGGTCATAGCGTGAATTACAGTGCAGTAGGAAAGGCCAGACTATTTTAACTTTTTCCACAACACATCCATCCAATGATCTGCTGGGAATTATGTGGGATTTCCTTACGTATGTATTTCTCCTAATTGGAAAAACAAACTAATGTCAGGTGTCTATTAATAAAAATGCAAAACACCTTGATTTGACGCATTTAGGGTGTGGGCTACATTCCTCTTAAAAGCATTAATGCCAATTTTGCCGGATTACATTAACTTTATTGTATCAAACTAATGTTCACTGAGAGAGCAACACATACTTCTACAGCATTATGAGAACGCAGTTGACGCAGTGATGACGCACAACCTTGAGCTTGCATAGCTAAAAGTGTTTTCTTTTCACATATTTGCTTAAAGTTGGTTTTGGGTCTAAAACCAGGCGTTAGTATTATATGTACAATATTCTGTAAATACATAACTGCAACAGCATTCAGAGATTTAGAATGGTGTCTGTTTGAGCAGCTTAAACTGACTTCTTACTGGCACCTCTCCCCTTCTTTCATATTTCTATAACTCTTTACCAGCTCATTTTACGAGAGCAAACCTACTCAGCCTGTGCTTTTTCCGCTGGAAAGAATTATCTAGATGTTGTAATCTCTCAGTCGGATTATGCCAGTCATATGCACAGTAAACCTCTCTAAAAGTCTACTTTCAGATAAGCAGAGCCACAGACATTGTAGGATATGGATTACATGTAAATTTATTGGTGAGTGGTGCTCTGAGTATATTTGTAATGAGCCCTTTACAAACACTTCTACCACATAATGTGTCTAACATCAACAACATTAATAACGGAGATTGGACACACTCAGTATGTAAACTTATCAATGATGAATGAGATATCACTGGTGTTAGAACCATAAGCTTAGTGGCTTCAATCTTTCTCATTGTTATCTGTAATAAGACTAGCAGCACAATAATATCAATAATTAGGGTGGGGATTTCACAGCTTCAACAGACTAATTCTCTTGAATCAAAAAATAAAATTACAAATTATGAGATAATATTCAGCAATAGTTTGCAAACTGAACCTAACAGATCTTTAAGTGAAAGTAAACAATGTGATGTTTTCAAAAACATCAGCAATGTCATATAATGGACACATGTAATACGATGAGTAGTACATAATCTGGTCTGTATTGAAACCGAGTATCTTTATATGTAACTAACTTTAAAAAGTTAGGACTTGAAAAAAAAAAAAATATATATATATATGACTAACTTTTAAGACTAGTCTAAGCAGTGTATGCATCCGGCCCTGGATGTGCTCTATTCCAAGCCTTCTGAAGCCACAGAAAATTGCTTTGTGTACAGAACAGACCAAAAGGTACGCAATTATTCACTCAGAATCTTGCTTTCTAACTTGACAGCCCCTGAACCATTTTGGGTTCCCCAAAGAACCTTTTAGTGAACATTTAATTTAATAATCTGAAGAACCTTTTTTCCACTATAAAGAACCTTTTGTGCAATAGAAAGGTTCTATGGATGTTCTTCATGGAACCACAGTTTTTTAGAGTGTGGTCACCATTCCTTTCATTATATGGAAAAGAACAGTGAAGGCATTCACCTAAGCATCTCCTTTATGTTTCACAAAAGAAAGAATAAGGGTGAGTAAATGAATTAACAAATTGTTATTTTGGGGTGAACTAACCCTTTTAATAGTTCAAGTTTTGAAAACTAATCATAGACTAATTTTTGTGGCTAAAGGTACAAAGAGAACTCAAGCAAAAGACACATCAACAAAGCAAAAATCATCAATTTTGCTCACAAGAAACTTGAATTATTACTTTGTCATCTTTCCCTCTGTACCTTGATGTTATTACCTGAGTATCTTCTGAAAATTATACACTCAGCCCCCACAGATGCATCTCTTTGCCCCTCATTCATCAAACTGTCAGCTCATCAGATATGCATGTTATGAATGAACTACACACAAAGTCCAAGGAACATCAATCAGTTTTGGGGTAGTGTATAAAATATATAAAAATAAATAATTGTTATTATCACCAATTAAGGTTCATATGACCATCTTGAGAACAACAGTAAAGGCTTTACCACTGTAATCTAACTGTTGCATTATTTATACTACTATACGCACAAAGTCATTTCAATCTAAAAACATCGGAAAAATATGCACTAGCTTTAACACAACAAAAATCAGCTTCCCTCATACCATACATACAAATGCAGCATATTCATTGTTGCTCTAAGGTGATTATTTATTTAGAAATGAAAAGATTATGATATTGATCCAGGACACGACATTAATGGGAATACAGTATTTATAATTTATGTCTCTAAGCAGTTCATGAGCCTAAGAAGTGTTTTATTGTCCCATATACTTTCTGTGTTGATGTAATTAATCTTTCATAAAGGCAGTTAATACAAAAGGTCTCATAACAACAAAAGACCCAAAATCAAATCATGATGTTGTCTGATTGTTCCATGGTCTTTATGAGTTTAAACGCGTCTATTTACAGTATTTCGGCAAATACCCAGTCCTCAGAAATCTGGCATTATAAAAAGAGTCTTGGACAGGAAGGTTTTCATTGACTATGGAGACATTAGTGTTGGCTTTATGTTTCAAATAAGCAGCTGGAAATCTCCGCCAACACATTTCTATAAAATCTGTATTCCTTGCTCATCGAAAATAGTAATTTCTATATTTTTAACAAGTGTGAAATGCATTTTGATCATCAGTTATGGCAGAGCTGAAAACATTTATTTGTAAATGTTTTTGGTTGGTTTACATTTTCTATTCCACTGGGTTTTTTTCTCCCCAAAGGAGTTTTAGTATCCCCATCGACGCCTTCTACACCTGTCTGTACTCTTTATAGACTAGCCCACATTTATTCCTTTGTGTCTTTTTAGTTATCTGTGGGAGAGAGTGAGCATACTTATATGCAGCTGTGTGGGAGTCTGTGGGTGTGTGATTGAGAGAGGATTTCTAACTGTGTTCTCACAGAGGAAAGAGTCGATGTAAGCTACAAATATGCACTCTATCAACTACATTCATGTTGCGAGAGAACTAGGCCTGTATAACATCTGTAGATTAGAAGTCATCTCATTTCTGTTTGAACAGGCATTATATTCAAAGCGATACACGATTGCTGATAGGCTACTTAACAAGTCTTTTTCATGTCTAAACGTGTCAAAAAAGAGAAAGAAAGAGCCATTTTGGGGTTCACTAAAGAACCTTTCAGTGAACCGTTCATAAAAGAACCATTCAAAGAACCTTTTTTCACTATAAAGAACCTTTTGTGCAATGGATGTTAAATGTTCTCCACGGAACCATACATGCCAATAAAGAACCTTTATCTTTAAGCGTGTACATGAATCTTTGGCAACTGCAACATGAAATCAATAAAAGATTTTTATTAACTCATCAGCAGTTTAGCAGAGTTAGATGATTAATTGAGACACAAACATCTGATTCAGTTCATTTTTGATGCTACCGAGGATTCACGCTAAAACTTTTAAATTACAAGATAAAAGAAAAGTACATAACTAAATCAATTAGGCCTACTTCTGAAAAGAATGGACACAATCTTAGGACATATGAACTTACCTTGAAATCTCAAATGGTTTATCCCTTAAAAAAAAAAAAAAAAAAAAAAAAAAAAAGCAAAAAACCAATAGATTTTACTTACGTCACAGCCAAAAAGCATGTTTTCTTACCAAGAGGTCAAGGTTTAGACAACCTGGCTGCACATACATTGACAACCATAATGGGTCATTGACGAATAAGGTTTTTAAAAGTGTAAAAAACAAAACATAATGGAGATATAATTCATTTAGAAGTTTTATTAAGTGTTAACAATTAGATTATGTGGTTTTTGTAATCAATTAACACTGCTTATGTCTTTTTTTTTTTTTTTTTGGTTTAACCGAATGACAATATTTTCAAACAATGCTAACAGACTGATATCTAGCAAGCTTGCTAATTAGCTTGCTAGCTAGCTAACAAAAGGACAATAATTTTATATTTAGTACAAATTTTTAAAATAATAACATTTTTCAGTTTCCAAAAAAATGGCCCGTCATGTCATTGACCCGTATATCTTTTTTTGTACGCAACATTTAAATCACTATAGGGAGACCTGTGCGTGCCAGCTAAACAACATCCATATTTATTAGCTAAAAGCCATTTAAATGATCTCAAAACTCACAGTGATAGAAAAAGACTCTCATTTTCATTTCAAGAGATTCAACTTTTACAGAAGACTTTTTATCACATCCATTTTAGAGTAAAATCAGAAAATATGTTTTTAGTTGGAAAATTGAGGTCTGAATTAGACCATTTTACATGAGTTAAATAGGCTACTATGGCAGCAGAAGAGACCTACACTATAGTGTGTTCACATAAATGATGACTGGAAAAGGGGAGGGTGTTTTCAACTGATTATACTATATGAATGCAATTTGTGCATGTGAGAAACTGATCAGCAGATGAATATTAGGCATGACTTGTGATACTACTGACACTTGCATATATTTTTTTTTCTGTGCAGAGGTAACAGACCGCACCTGTTGAATGGGGAGACTCTAGTCAGTTTTTAACTGACTTCAATATCTGACATCAGTGGTCGCCTATTTGACCTTTTTTTTTTGTCGTCAGCAGACCACCGCATTATATTAGCAGAAGGTGAACATTTCTGCATGATAAAAATGTTTCATCCACATTTCTTTGCCAGAACCTCATGTGAAATTCGAATATTACATCTCACATGATAATGAAGACATCACGAGACATAGATTTTATAGGGGTCCTCTGGGTGTGATGATCTGATTAATTTAATGCATAGCATTATGGTCACGTTTCTGCGCTGCTCGAATCATTTTCAAAAGAGGACATGGGTTGTACAATGCAACAGGTTTTCACATGGCAAAGAAACCATTTATAACAACATTTGCAATGATCTATTAGATTTTTGTTACACATTGTCGACGTTTTGCTGCTTCTTTTTTCTTCAATTTGAGCAGAAATAGTCTAATATATCCTCCAAGTTGATAATTGCGCTGGATTTCCGGATGTCAGTGACAATTCCATCAGATCCCTTTTACTTAAAATACAAAAAGCAAAAAGGGCATTCCCTTTCAAATCCTGTATTTTTTCTTAGTTTATTATTATATTTAACGTTAAAATTATTCAATTACTTTAAGGGGTTATGGATTTTAAAACGTATTTCCGTCTGTCATTGTAGTACGCGATTTGTGGAGGTCCCTCACGCGCAACCAAAAACGTATTTTAGACACAGTTAAGCTAAGCGTCAACATCTAAAAGACGTTTACAGAACACTATAGTTTTTGAGATTAGGCGATATGTAAATATATAGTAAAGTGATAATGTGCGCACGAATGTATTGTATTATATTGATACAGATCTTAACTGAGAGCTCTAAAGCAGCGTACTGTTGCTATGGTTACCTCGTCAGACTATTCACGAGCGTCTCTAGTGCGGTCTGACTAACTTGTAATTAAACTTTTGTCTTCAAAGAAACGTTGAAAATGCAGATGTAACATATAGTTTTAATACGTTTTAAGACAACCATCCGTTTTGACTTCCTTTGGGTAAGTTCAAACCTTCGAGTGGTCACCAAACCCCCATAATTCGTACTGATATGTTGAAGAAACGTTGAACTCACCAGCTTGTCAAGCGTGTCCTTGCCAACAGTGGACACCTTGAGCGCAGGGACTCGTTCACATGTGCATCCTTCCAGAAGATAAATCCCTGATGGTCGAGCGCTCTGGTCGGTGTCGAAGTAGAATAAAACATTCTGATAAAGTGCAAAAAACTTCTCATGCCATTTGCTGTTTTCTGCGGTCTTCTTGCTGAGAAACCCTCGCTTGGTGCCCTCTTTACGCGCGATAACGGAGAGATACAGAGCGTGTCCCTCATTGTACCGAACACTCTTCTGCATTTTCCGTCTTGGTTTAATGTGTGTTCACTTGTTTGTCACCATATCCCATGTGATTTTAACTTTCCACCTAGGATGTTTGGAGAAATGCGCACGGGAAAGTTGCCGAGCTGAAGCGCACTGCTCATGAGCGACTCATCCAAACGAGTTCGGAGCCCAATCCATTCTGACCTGAAAAAAGTTTTAACACCGACGAACAACACTGTCAGTCAACGCGTTCAGCTCATGTAGTACAGCAAAATAAGCAATAGTAGTGGACAGACGGTGAGAGAGAATCACTGTTGAGCTCAGATGTAATCGGCTTTGGCATCCTCTTAAAGAGACAGCGCCTCTCTCTCTCTCGCCGAGATTCACTTTCCCTTGAGGCTGAGCGCAGGTTTTAATGAGTGGGCGGATCAAAACGCTGGCGGAACGACTTGCAGATCTTAATGAGGAGGCGGGGCGATGCAGAAATTTTAATGACGGGGCGGGGCGGGGTGACGCGCGCTAATGCACATCACTCTACACAAAGCAGGCACCTGACAGGGCCCAATTAGGCGCTTTACTGGTAGGTCAAGTTGCAGTAAAAGAAAAGCTACAATTCACATTTACTCCATGGCAACATTTTATATTTAAATGTCCTTTTATTTCAGTGTCCTTGACACTTTTTTAAACAAATTAATTATTAATTTGTACTAACAATAAATAACTACAAGCAGCAATAAAAATTGCACATTAAATACATGCTGTTTATCACTCCATAAACTATTGCATAAAAAATGCCATGCAAACGAGTGAAAAGGTGAGGTCATGTTAGCAAAAAAGGTCCATTGTTCATTACAAGTGATGTATGAAGCACAGCTCACACAGAGGTCACTTTCAAAGCAAATAGCTTTCTGTGGTACAACATGGCGAATTTGCATGACCAACTCGAACACACTGTGAAATCTATGTGGGGAAATCCTTCACCCAATCCTTCATGTGATATTCTTAATCGTGTGGATTCCTATTGAATGACTGGATTTTGCATGCAAAAATTTACTGAACACGGTAACTGTGTCTACACCGGATGCGACCATTGCAAATCCATTTGTCCCTTATATCTGAAGTAGCGCAAGTACTTGGAGTACACCAGAAAAAGAACAGGTCATCAGTTTATTGTCGGGAATTTGTAGTTTTGTAGCAGCACGCCGCATCCAGTGTAGACAGCATCACTGATTATAATGGGTTAGATCTGCTTTTGTCGCGTTGCTCGTGTCTGGTGTAGACATGGTGTAAATGTGATCGCACTTTAAAGTCGGCATGAAACGGAAGTTGCAATAGTCTTTTCTTCCCTGGTGTGACGTATAGTGAAATGGCTTCTCGAACAAGAAACAAAATGTAGGGCGAGACTTGATTTTGTCCTTCAGGAACTGATTGGAATTTGAGATCGTTGTGGTTTGCTATAGAACTTATTCAGAGCAGCGCCATGACAGGTATGAAAGCGAGGCTGTGAGGGATAGACTTACCGTGTTTTCAATGGCATCCACTATAAAAAGCTGTATAAAGCTCCTAGATCACTTATAATTTTCCAAAGCTCATGTTGTCTGGAGTTTTTTGTCTACTGACATTTCTTGGAAAGAAATTTTTGAACGGTTTTGTCAGCAGAACAATCAAAAAACCCAAAAAAAAAAAAAAAACATTAAATTACAGTACAACCCATTGAAGAGATGTATGTTTTTCACTCATAGCCTTGCTTTAATTCCCATTAAAAATCAAAGATGGCACAGCAGTGAATAAGGTCTATTGCTGTGATCTCATGTGACCGAAAGGCTGTCCCGCCCTCACGCTTAAAAACGTCATCAGAAGAGAACAGAAGAGATTGCTACAAGATGGAGGAGATGAAATTAAATAAAAATATTCATGGAAATGAATAAATCTTTTATAATACTGCAATATTTAATAATAAAAATAAACCAGAATTGTACATTTTCATAGTGGCTATGTTTTAAACAAATTCTTACAACAGGGCTCGTGGCTCTCAATCCTTGTCCTGGAGGATCACAGCACTGCACACTTTGAATGTGTTCCTTGTCACACATGAATTATCAAGTTGAAGAATTTTGCTTTTCATCCCATTCACTTCAGAAGTACAGGAATTTGGATGAAGCTCTGGACTGGTCAGTGCAGTGCAGGGGTACTCCAGGACCAGGACTGAAAAACACCATCCAGTGTCTCTATCAACTTCAATTACATCTGAGAATTCAACGCTCATTTTCCTTTCCTTTATTTGCCTTTTAACCTTTTTGCATGTTAGGATGACAGATATAATGGGTTAAGAAGGTTATGATAAGAAAAAATGCAGAATATCTAACATTCTTAATTTGAAATGACATTTAAAATAACATAATTATTTTATGTTCTCTGACTGCTTCAGCTTTCATGAAGAATGATTATCATTCACCTCAAACATCAAGTCTGAGGTGGAGGACAATGAGATTACTGAGGAAACTTAAAGGGATTGACTACCCAAAAATGAAAATTCTGTCAGTTACTTACCCTCATGTCGTTTCAAATCTTTTTGACTTTCCAACAGTCTTAAAAAAAATATATCCTCTTGTGCTCCGCAAAAGAAAGAAGTCATAAACAATGACAGGATTTCCATTTTTGAGTGAACTAGCCCTTTAAAGAGAATAAGCACCACAATTTCCAGCAGGATGTTTGAAATCCAGTTTAATCAATGTAAACACCACATTACATTTTTCTTTTCCATACAGTCACACATATATTGACAAATTTTTTGATCAAAGCACCTGGATATGAGTGTCTATATAAAGACGACATGTTTGAAGTTGTAAGATCTACTGTTTTAAGTTAAAGTTAAAACAGGTGAAGAAATGCATGGTTTATTTAAATACATGATATTCAGTGTTTGTTTTTTGAGGGTTTTTAACCGTCATCCAATGGGGAAAAACCCGTCACACTATCATTAGGAACTACACTTTCTCCAATTCAGCAATGTTTCCTTGTTGGTGATACTCCAGGCATCAGATAACACTCTCACCATATTCCTATGTTTGTAAAAAGAGAAGGGAATGTCATGTTAAATATATCACACCATTACAAAAAGGTATAAACACAGCATCTTCACTGAGTCAATACTTCAGAAAATTTTTAATAATGTAGCCAAATCAATCAAGACAATTTTGTCTTTTAGTGGCTGGTGTAAATTTAAATGCATCATGGATAATTGATTCTACATATTAACATTTTAAGTCAAAAGGGAGACATTTTTCTATTTACTCAATTATTCAGTCTAGAACTTCCTCTTTTAAATTTCTTGCAAGTGTTAGCAGAAAATACATGCTATATTGGACAAACTGTATTATGTACTGTATGTGAAAATCTATGCAAAACAGCTCACTCTGCACAATAAATTATGATACATTTCAAGTTTTGACAATTCAAATTACAGCTGCTCAGCAATTCTTATTTTTTGCATGTTTTTTCCCCAGTAAATTAAAACTTTAATAACAGCTTTTACCAGCAGAAGAATGCAAGTACATGTCCTTTTTAACACGGACTTCCATTTCGAGGATCAAATGCAACATAAATACATGTGTATATACACTGTGTATATATATATATATATATATATATATATATATATATATATATATATATATATATATATATATATATATATATATATACGTATATACATACACACACACACACACACACACACACACACACACCAGTCAAAAGTTTGGACACTGTAAGATTTTTAATGTTTTTAAAAGAAGTTTCATCTGCTCACCAAGGCTGCATTTATTTAATTAAAAATACAGTAAAAACAGTAATATTGTGAAATATTATTACAATTTAAAATAACTGCTTTCTGTTTGAATATATTTTATAAAGTAATTTATTCCTGTGATCAAAGCTGAATTTTCAGTATCATTACTCCAGTCTTCAGTGTCACATGATCCTTCAGAAATCATTCTAATATGATGATCTGCTGCTCAAGAAACATTTATTGTGTACAATTGTACAAAATATTTGTGTACAATATATTTTTTTTCAGGATTCTTTGATGAATAGAAAGTTCAAAAGAACAGCATTTATTTGAAATATAATCTTTTGTAACATTATAAATGTCTTTACTGTCACTTTTGATCGATTTAATGCATCCTTGCTGAATAAAAGTATTAATTTCTTTAATTTTCTTTTCAAAAAAATAAAAATAAAAATTCTTACTGACCCCAAACTTTTGAACGGTAGTGTATAATGTTACAAAAGCTTTGTATTTCAGATAAATGCTGTTCTTTTCAACTTTCTATGGATTATGGACTTAAGGATTATGTGACACTGAAGACTGGAGTAAGCGGCCTACCCGCACTTTAAGACAACTTTTATTTTCTTTCAGACACAGCACAGAGAAACAACTTTCTAATAAAGCGACCAAACTGCCTTTCAAGTGATAGATGGAACTGACAATGATTTTTATCTTTTTTAAACTGAAATGAAAGGCAGTGTGGATAAACATTCACAGCAACAATGTACAAAACACCACACAAAGATATAGAAGAAAATTAATAAAAACATTTTGGATCAATAAACCTTAAAAATATATATAAATAACTGCAGAAAGGCCACACTGCAGATAGATATGCATTTCACATGTCGGCAAATCAAATTAAATCGGCTAAACTGCCTGTGCCAGCAAGCTTTAACTAATCTACAGCACAACATTGATGCACCGAAAAACAATCAAAAATTAATTTACAGAATTGAATTAGAACAGAATATACCATTCTAATAAATAAAAATAATAATAAAAAAAAATTAAATAGTTATAATCAAGTCACAAGTGCAAAATGCCTGAAGTGCAGGGGGACATATACTCAAAACACAAGCCACAAATAGTTAAATTAGATAACCCAGAGTGATCAATAAATATTGAATATAAAATGATTAAAATAATGAAAGTATAGCCAGAATTGTCAACTTTGTCTTTTTAACTGCAGAGACAATAAACGCTAAACTGGAGTGGCAGTCTTTTTAGCTAAACATTTTCACAGCATCCAAAAATCAAATTAGAACCGGCTGAAATGTTTTGAAATCACTTGTACCCTACCTGATTGAGAGAAAAATCCAGTCTTTCACGCAATCTGTGTCCGTTTGAGTCTTTTCAAATAGAACGCTAGTCACTCGTTAACGTTGGCCGGCAGAAGCGCGCTGCAGTGTTTGTCGTTGTTAAGCGGTAGAACATGATCTGTTGGCACGACTTGGATCTTATGTTTTTTGGATCATCTTTTACCATTTCAAAGTGCATCCAATTCTACACTATAGATTTTCTTATCCCAGACATTGTTAAAAATTTAATCCCTGCCGCCAAGATGCTCCTCTGTCGGTCACCGATCATGGAAAGTGAAACTTAAATCTGTCACAGGGGTGGTTGGATTTATTCACGCACATTAAAAATATTTATTAAAAGCTTCTTTCTTTTCACATTTTTATTTACAGCATTATCATAATAGGGTGTATATTAACCTATTGGGAGAGAACTGGTATGTCTATGTAAAATCAGATATTGAGCACCCCCTTATCTCGTTAGTCGAATCAGACTCTATTCGGGGTCACCCCTAATATATATTATATATATATACATACATACACACATACACATACACACACACACACACACTACCAGTTAAAAGTTTGGATACGGTAAGATTTTTAATGTTTTAAAAAGAAGTTTCGTCTGCTCACCAAGGCTGCATTTATTTAATTAAAAATACAGTAAAAACAGTAATATTGTGAAATATTATTACAATTTAAAATAACTGTGTTCTATTTGAAAATGTTAAAATGTAATTTATTCTTGTGATGCAAAGCTGAATTTTCAGCATCATTACTCCAGTCTTCAGTGTCACATGATCCTTCAGAAATCATTCTAATATGATGATTTGATGCTCAAGAAACATTTATTGTGTACAATTGTACAAAATATTTGTGTACAATATTTCTTTTTCAGGATTCCTTGAGGAATAGAAAGTTCAAAAGAACAGCATTTATCTGAAATACAAAGCTTTTGTAACATTATACACTACCATTCAAAAGTTTGGGGTCAGTAAGAATTTTTATTTTATTTTTTTGAAAAGAAATTAATTATTTTTTTCAGCAAGGATGCATTAAATCGATCAAAAGTGACAGTTAAGACAATTATAATGTTACAAAAGATTATATTTCAAATAAATGCTGTTCATTTCAACTTTCTATTCATTAAAGAATCCTAAAAAAGAAATATTGTACACAAATATTTTGTACAATTGTACACAATAAATGTTTCTTGAGCATCAAATCATCATATTAGAATGATTTCTTATGTATGGAGACTTAAACCTTATAATACTTTGTAACCTCTTCAGATTTCAGATAGTTCTCTCCCTGAAAAGTCTAAAAATTTGTTCTAAAGGAAGCTTCTCCACAATCCAAATCTACTACAGTGTTCTTTTTCCATTGTGTAACCAATCAGCCCACGTACCTCCGGCTGTTCACGAGAGCCTCCAACTCTTTGGACTTGAATGCAGCGGTCCTGAGGATGGACTCTGGGATTTCAGCCAGACGTGCTACATTTAGCCCGTAGCTCCTGGCGGCTGCGCCTTCAGTCAGCTGATAGAGAAACGTGATGAACTCTGGGTGCATCTCCTCCTCTAGAAATGAGAGCAACAGAGTTATTAAACACTTCAGAAGCACTCGGTGTAAAGAAAAAAAGATGCACTGTGAAAGAACAAAGTTTTGAAAAGAGAATTTGTGAAACAAGATCCATTATAATCCTGATGATGCTGCTTAATAAACAGCCTAATTGTCCAATAGGATACCAGCCTAAGTTTCACTTTATTATTGTAAGTCAAAGACAGTAATTGTATAACCAGTGTTAAATATAAACGTGTGTGAAGATGACTTGACGTGCTTTTATGTATCTTTTATGGTTTCATACATAGAAAAAACTAGTAAACGGTCTACAGTCTAAAAACTACATTGTTTTGTATGTGAATATTGTAAAATAATAGTTTAGTGGAGTGCACTGATCAAATACAGTATATGATCACATGACCTTTGGCAAAAAGTGTAAAACTTGTGTAAAATACCCACATGATGACATAATTGAGAAAATAGATATTGTCTGAGAAAAGATATTTCAATGATGAACATTAGAAGGGCAGAAAGTGAGATAAATGACACCTCTTCAGTGCTCAGAAAAAGTCCTGTGTCATGGTGTGGCAGAAGCCACAGAATTTTTATTAATCTGATTTGTGAATATGATTTGTGAATAATATTAGGCATTTTCCCCAATATTTCTCAGCAAATCTGTGACATTTTCAGTATGGCACAGATTATTTAGTCAGAAAAAAAGAAGAAGAAAGAAACGGAGAAAGCCTGAGGATTTTGAAGGAAGAAGGAGGAACGAACCATAAATAAGTGAATCAAACTGAGTTCTGATTTTTACAGATGATCTAAATCTGAACTCTGGAAGTGATTTAAGGATGAATTGCAATGTCGGGATGTGAAAATACACAGCACAGAACAATGAGAAATAGAAGAGGAAAGAATACTTATGTAATAGGATTACCGTCATACACACAAGCCAGTTGTTAAATAACCACTACCTGGCTCTTATAACAGTGTTACATGGGTTTAAAGGGATAGTTCATCCAAAAAGTTCTGCCATCATTTACTCAACCTAAAGTTGTTCCAAACCTGTATGAATTTTTTTCTTCTGCTGAACACAAAAGAAGATATTTTGAATAATGTCGGTAACCAAACAGTTGATGGGCCCCATTGAGTCAATTGGGCCCATCAACTATTTGGTTACCCATATTCTTCAAAATATCTTCTTTTGTGTTCAGCAGAAAAAAACCCTAAACCAAACCCTAATCCTAACCTTACAGTAAATACTTACAGTTAATTAATATTGCTCAGTACTCAAAGGGTTAGTTCACCCAAAAATGAAAATTCTGTCATTAATTACTCATGTCTTTCCATGTCTTACCCCTAAGACCTTCGTTCATCTTCGGAACACAAACTCAAAAAGATATTTTTGATAAAATCCGATGGCTCAGTGAGGCCTGCATTGCCAGCAAGACAATTAACACTTTCAATGCCCAGAAAGCTACAAAAGATGTATTTAAAACAGTTTATGACAACAGTGGTTCAACCTTAATGTTATGAAGCGACGAGGATACTTTTCGTGCGGCAAAAAAACAAAATAATGACTTTATTTAACAATATCTAGTGATGGGTGATTTCAAAACACTGCTTTATACATACTAGTGAAGCTTTACGAATCTTTTGTTTCGAATCAGTGGTTCGGAGCGTGTATCAAACTGCCAAAGTCACGTGAACCATTGAAATTTCAAAACACTTATGACGTATCGAAGCCTCGTTTACTGAAATCACGTGACTTTGGCAGTTTGATACGTGCTCCGAACCACTGATTCGAAACAAAATATTCATAAAGCTTCGAAGCTTCATGAAGCAGTGTTTTGAAATCGCCCATCACTAGATATTGATGAATAAAGTCGTTATTTTATTTTTTTGGCACACAAAAAGTATTCTTGTCGCTTCATAACATTAAGGTTGAACCACTTTAGCCACATTAACATTTTAAATATGTCTTTAGTAGCTTTCTGGACATTGAAAGTGTTAATTATTCTGCTGGCAATGGAGGCCTCACTGGGCCATCGGATTTTATCAAAAATATCTTAATTTGTGTTCTTTGTGTCTTACGGGTGAGGAACGACATGAGGGCGAATAATTAATGACAGAATTTTAATTTTTGGGTGAACTAACCCTTTAAATGTGTAATTACACTGTAACAAGGAAATAAAGTGTAGCCAAAGGAACCTATAGCCTTACAATCTACCACAGCAGAAGAAGCTGAAAAAGACACTTGAAAAATGTCTTGAGATAAACAAACATATGTCTGCTAACCGTGGTAAAGGTGAAATGATTGCATATACATATTGGGTGTTTTCAGTCATTCATTATTTCATATTTGAATCATTACCAAAAATGTATCTTTTTATCATCTTTGCAATCTGCTCCTTAACATAAGAACAAACATGATCCGTTTACCTGTCACTACCCTTAAGTCATGTACAGATTATGCAACAAGCTACACAACTGATTACCAAATCTATTTCACAGATGAAAGCAGGGAAAATAACTCTCATATTTCACACTGAATAATTCACCCATTTCCAGTTTTTTATTTTTTTCATCAACTAATATTTGAAAAGGATGCTTGAAAACAAACAGTACATTGAACATCCTTTTTCCTTTAAAGGGTTTGTTCACCCCAAAATGAAAATTCTGTCATCAATTACTCACCCTAATGTCGTTCCTAACCAATAAGACTTTCGATAATCTTCAAAACACAAATTAAGATATTTTTAATGAAAGTCCATTGAAAGTCCAGGTAACCAAAACGGTCCAAAAAGGTCATAAAGGTTTTGTACAACTAACCCATATGAATCAAGCGGTTTAATCCATGTCTTGTGAAGAGATACGATTGCTTTACATGAAGTACAGATTTATATATTTAAACACACATGCATAGAGCCCATCACATATGGTAAACATGAAACTTCATTGGTTCTTGTGCATCACGCAAGCACATTTAAGCATCTGTGTTTGTTTACCATATATAATGTGGTCTATGCATGTGTGTCGATCATTGTTTCGATGCAAATAAAACCCTAAATTAAATCTGTTCATCATATAAAGTGACTGTATCTCTTAAAAAGACTTTGATTAAACCACTTGGATTTATGGATTTGTTTTATGGCAGCTTTATTACCTTGATGGATTATTAAGTTTTGGTTACCTGGACTTTCAATGGAGCAACAGAAAGCTCTCATATTTCATTAAAAATATCTTAATTTGTGTTTCGATGATTAACCAAAGTCTTATGGGTTTGGAATAAGTAAATGATGACAATTTTCATTTTTGGCTGAACTATCCCTTTAAGGCATTTAATGGACATTGGCATTAAATCAGGCTCTGCTCTGCCATGTCAGTAGATAACATAGGCAGAAGCCTGTCAAAAAACTAAATAAATTAAAGGAGAAGCGTGAACCATAAACAATTAAATTTGGCATTCAAATGTGAAAAACTGACATTTGATATTCTGCAACTTAAATGTAAGGCTTTACAAAAAATCATCATGATGCACATCAGAAACACAGAAAATGATTTGGTAAAGAGTATTATATTATATTAATTCTCATAATCATGCGTTAGATAGAACTTTTCCTGCAGACAGATCAAATAGACCTTCTGTTAGTCAATCCACCTATTGTCTAAGAAAGTGTGCCGCACTCCTTGATCACTCAAGCAGCATAAGGTCAATGCAAAGGTCATATAAATGAGTAAGTGATCCATGAAATCCCGGATGACTCAGCTGACATACAATAGCAAAGGAACTGGTTCAGATGCTATCAAAACCAGCATATTCCAAGAAAATGCACTCCTCAATCTCTAATACTTCTTTGTGTACACTGATGAAATCAACTTCATGATCCAGACACTAATGGCTTTCTCAGATGATATCAAGATGAAGTTAATAAACGTGCCTGGCTCATTATCAAGAAAGATGAGATCTGCTTTGTTACAAACATTCTTCCAAATATCTTCCTTTGTGTACAGCAGAACAAAGAAATGTACACAGGTTTGGAACAACTTGAGGGTGAGTAAATGATGACAGAATTTTCATTTTTGGGTGAACTATTCCTTTAAGTAAGTATCGATGGTCTTAGATTCCTTTTGAAAGTGTCCTGTTTCTTTGCCTTATGCTTAGATACATTTTAAGTAGACTTTTACTGCATTTTACTTATACAAAATGGTTTGAATATAATTAGATGCAATTGCCGTTTGCTTGCAAATATAGGTTGCCAGATTAAAAACACCCTTTTTAAGCCATAGATGAATATTGATTGGATATCATCAAAAAGCTACCAAAAAGCCAGCAAGGATGCATTAAATTGACTGTAATGACTTTTACAATGTAAACGCAAGTTGGTAGATAAAAAGCATACACACCATCAGAAGTGCTCTCTGGCTCATTGAGCAGGAAAGCCATGTGGTAATTCCCCACATGCTGCGGGTACAAGCGCTCCAGCTCACACAACGGAGGGTAGTGGGTCACAAACAACGTCAGACACTTCACCTGCAGAAACACACAGAGAGGAAAAATAATCTAAACTTCACACATCTGAACAAGGTGAAGCCGTAATTTTTGCACCACTAGCGTCACCAAACAGAATTGCAAAAGTTACTAGAAAAGGAAAGTTTGTCAGACAAACTTTAATGTTAACTTAAATTCTTACCTGAAAGTTTAAATCTACTAAGCAGTTGCTAAGTGTTGGATGGATGAATGGTACTGTAGATAGGTTGAAGCATAAAGCAGGTTAAAGGTCTTGTGTATCTTTATATTTGAACTATGTGACATTTGGAGTTTGAAATCATGAAAATTATGAGCCAGACTCTAATCTTTGAGTCATATTTGATCATTTGCTACAGGAATATCAAGAAAAAAATGAGTTAGAACACTGACTGTGCCAAGTCTGGTGATTATAGCTTGAAAGTCACAGTCAGAAAGGACTTATGGATGGATGGATGGCAATTTCACTCACTTCACCTTAAAGATAGTTCACCCAAGAATGAAAATTCTGTCATCATTTACTCACACTCAAGTTGTTCCAAACCTGTATGAATTTCTTTCTTCTGCTGAACACAAAAGATGATATTTTGAAGAAAATGGATAACCAAACAGTTAATAGAGCCCATTGTCTTCCATAATATGGAAAAAAAAATATTATGGAAGTCAATGGGGTCCCATCAACTGTTTGGTTGCCCATTTTCTTCAAAATATCTTCTTTTGTGTTCAGCAGAAGAAAGAAATGGTCCCACTTTATATTAAGTGGCCTTAACAACTATGTATTTACATGGCAAATTAAGCATTTGATACAATGTACTAACTCTGTACCTACATGTATTTACATAGTACTTACATTTAAAGTACCTGCGTGATCTATCTGTAGTTACAGTAGTGTACTTACATTTGTAAGTACGCTTTTGTAAGTACACACCAATATTGTTACAATATTGTAACTACTCTGCAGTTTCTGTGAATTTTTTTTTTTGGGGGGGGGGGGGGGGGGGCAGTTTTATGTTTTTACACGTGTAAAGCATTATTGTTCATGACTACCGCAATGTGCTTAAATATGAGTATGAGGGTGGATACTTATTATTCAAACTATTTCATAGTCAAGCTATGGATGGAACAAATGTGTTAAATGAGATGACTAAATATACATTTGTGTATTCTGGTGTATTTTGGAAACATTATGGCTCCCCAGGATTCACTAAGTTTGATTTTATTTTACTGTGCAACTCGCATAAATAACAACATGCAAATACCATCTTAGAAAAAGGGTTTACACACCTTACAAGGTCTCATTTGTTAGCATTAAAGTTCATGCATTAAGTAACACAAACTGACAATGAACAATATATTTGTGTGATACCCAGGAACTAATGCGTACTTTAGGCATGTGACGGTATCAAATTTTCATGTTGCGATTAATTGCTGAAGCTTTTATCACGGTATATACGGTATTATCACGATATTAAAATAAGTTGCAAAAAAAAAAAAAAAAAGTGTTGTCATAGTATTTGTAATAACAAAAAGAACTCTGTATGTTTAAATACAATAATACAATACACAAAAAAATATATAAAGTAAAATTCAGATTAAAGTGCAAAAGAATTAGGCTATAAAGAACAACAGGTAACACTTTACAATAAGGTCTATTTAATGCATTAACTAAGATTGAGCAATAGTTACATTTGTTAAAGAAAGTATTATTTGTTAATGTTAGTTAAGAAATACATCATTGTTAGTTTTATCTCAGGTCCATTAAATAAGTTCTTTTGATTTTAGTAATGTTATTAAACAGCAACTAAGAAATTAACATTAACTAAGAATAATTAATGCTTTATAAGTATTTTTCATTGTCAGTTTGGTAATAATAAATTAACATAATGTATTAACTAATGAAGCCGTATGTCTCACCGTTTTACTGAACAATAACAAATAATCAGAACATTTCTAATCATTAGGGCATGTTGTAGTCCAGATTAAAATATAAAAATGTTTAAGTTTGAAAATAAATAGCATATTAAGTCTTTAAGCATTAAGTATTTGGTGCTGTGATGAATAACATTGAGATTACAAAAAAAATGAATGGCTGTTTGAAGCATTTTAAAAACTTTACTAGCTCAGTTGCTTTATTTGTGGGGTTTCCGGGGTAACCGCTGCATTCTGCTGTTCCATCAGCGCCCTCTGCCGTCAGAGAGTGAACGTGCACTTTCATTCAGCGCGTCTCCTTCAGTCGTTCCGCCATGTGCTTCTCATGCACGTTGGGCTGGTTTACATCTGAGCGCGTGTCCCTTTGACGCAGAATACAGTGGTGTTGTGCATTTTATATGGTTGATGGGAAAGTATTCTTAAATGCATTATAAAAATTTTAATAATCGGTAATAAATTATTATTTACGGTATTTTTAAGTGCCCACGATAACAATATTGTGCATATTCATTATCGTGATATATCGCATTACCGAATATCGGCACATGTCTAGTGTACTTACGCTGAAAATACACAAAATGTATTACATGAAGAATAAAATTACGGTATTCTTATTTAAACTTGCTAATAATACAGGTCCATTTCAAACATTTCAGATAAACAGGAACAATCTATTTTTAAAATGTTTTACAACACAACAAAATTTGGCTACTTTAATTTTGAGAAAAATTGCCTAAAAAAAAAAAAAAAAAAAAAAAAGGTTTCACACAAGATTTCACTTATCTTTGAACAATTTTTATATATATATATATATATATATATATATATATATATATATATATATATATATATATATATATATATATATATATTTTTTTTTTTTAATAAAGGAAACCATTAAATAAAAGGCATAAAATAATCAAAACAATCAAATTAAACCAGAAATAAAGGCTTTAGTGAAACAACACATGTTCCACACTTTATTTTAAGTGGTCAGTTTTTGTGTATTTTCAGTGTAAGTACACATTAGTTCCTGGGTATCAACACATGTTCCAGACCCTTTCTGATAACACTTTACAATAAGGTTTAATTTGTTAACTGCGTGGTATTAGCACGTTGTCTTTTAAAGTATGCGAGTTGCACAATAAAATAAATTCAAACTTAGTGAATCCTGGGGAGCCATAATGTGCTGAATGAGACGACTGAATATACATTGGTGTATTCTGGTGTATTTTGCAAACATTTGTTCTATCCATAGCTTGACTATGAAATAGTTTGAATAATAAGTATCCACCCTCATACTCGTATTTAAGCACAGTGCGGGAAGCATGAACAAAAGAGATTACTACTATATACAACTGCTTAAGACAATTCATTAGAAATAACAATATAGATTTGGTTACTCAGCATCCTGCCTCCAAATGACTGTGTGAAAGAGCGAGACATCCTTGAGCCAGATGCACAAACCACGCAAACAGCAACCACCCCCTCACTTGCCACTTACGAACATTATCAGCAGCCCATTATCTGCATAGTGTTACCACCTCATGCAATGCGCACATCTCATTCCAGAGGGGGGACGTGTTCATTTCTCCATTTATTGATGTGTTTGCTTTCTCAGGCTCATGTTAAGCATTGAGCTGGAGTGTGAATATGAGATACGCAGAGCGCTGAAGCAGAACAAGAGACATGAGGCTGCTCTTGACATTATCATTCAGTTTTGCTGACAGAAGTCTCAGTTTGGCAGGTCAGAAGATTACACGGGTTGGCGTGAGGGACGTACAAATGTGGTACAATCAAAGAAAATGCTGCTTGTGCACTGTATATGCCATAAATAAGATTTATGTCTTGTGTTTTTCTGTGATGCAGTCCTCTGAAGAAGTTCACATTTATTAGAGGCAGCCTTTACTTTGATTGATGGAGGTGTTAGAGACTATCGAGGCAAAGCTGCTCGAAAACTTTACCATCACTATCAAATAAAACCAACATTATTTGTCAATACATAGGATGAACATTATTGAAAGCTTACTGGGTATTTTATCGGTCAGCAAGTTTTTAAACACCGGACAAAGAAAGAAAAAAAAAAAATCGACTTGAAGGATAAAAAAACCGTTTCTGCTATATGGTGAATGCTCAATTCAGTTGTAAATACTGAAGCTCAATACTCAAATTCTTGTTTGTGCAAAATATTCATGTTTGGTGGGAAAAGGCCTTTAGTTTAAAGTCATCATGAAATCAAAATTGACCCTATTTACTTTGTTAGCGCATATTACTAGTCTTGTGTTGAACAATTAATCCGTGCAAGTTAATACACAGAAAAAAAAAATGTTTGTTGTGGTAATCTTTAATCAAAATCTGAAAAGTTACTTCCGGTCTGGAATGGCGTTCCTTCTCTGATGACGTCAGTTTGACGGCTTGGGTTGAAAGTAAATTACGGTTGGCCCCTCTCATTTTAAACGAGAGATGGACAGGAGGTGCACTAAAGTAAAACCCTGCCCTCTATTCAATATTCCGTTTCACTTGGAAATATGTCACAACACTGGAGAAAAGTCGGTTGCAACTCTCGGTTGACGGGGACTTTAAATGAATATTTACATTACAATTACAATAAATAGTCTAGTCACACTATTCAATTATTATTGTTTCCAAAAACTACTCACTAAGGAGGACAAATATCATCTGATCAATAGGTAAAACATCCGACTAAAGTGTGCTTTAATTACATGATGTTTAGGGGCAAATACAATCTGAAGAGCAAAGTTGTGGTCGAAGATCGCTCATTTTCTTCAAAAGTAAACTATCATCCAAAAGTTTGGGGTCAGTAAAATACTTTATGTTTTTGAAAGAAGTCTTAACTGTTTTATTTTTTAAGGGGGGGTGGTCTAATGCTATTTCATGCATTCTGAGTTATTTACACTGTTAAAGAGTTGCATTCTCATGCTAAACATGGCCAAAGTTTCAAAACACGAGTTGGACATATGACGGAGTATTTGTGTGCCAAATACACTACTTCCGGTTCCGGTTCCGGAGATTTTTTTTTTTTTTGAGTGTGTCCATTTATCATGTAATAAAGGGCGGAATTCCTTGTATGGGCATTTCTCCTTGATGAGCATGCACACACACCACCCAGAGCGAGAGCAAGAGTACGACCATCAACGCGCTTCGTTCAGGTTACGGAAGCTGAGAGATTTTTGAACAATGTCACCAAAGGAGTGTGTTTTTGGTTGTGAGGGAAAGATTACCTTTTTCAGTTTCCCAAAAAACCCAGCATTAAGGGAACAGTGGATGAAGTTTGTTTTTCCGGGGCAGCAACGGAGTTGTGCATGTATGTTTGTTTGCACCCGGGATTTCGGTGAGAAATGCTTTGTAAACAAGTCCCAGTCCGACGCTGGATTTGCAGATCATGGACGGTGAGTAAAACTGCATCAAATGTCTGTGTTTTGTTGGCAATCGGCGCGCAAGTGCATATAATGTAAACAACACAAATGTTTTTGTTCCCTTTTTATTTATAATGATGCCGCAGCTTGCAGACGATCTCTACGCAAAAGCTGCGCGAGCTCGTGATTCTTTAGCTCTGACCACAGCAGGCACGCCTCCAGGAGCTCGGCTTTTTTCGGAAAGAATCGGTACAGCTTATCTATCTTATAAATATGATAAAACTAAAGAAATATGAAGGATGCAATACTACAGTACTACAATACAGGTACTCAAGATTGACATGAGATTGGTAGAAACATTGCTCAAGAAACATTTTATTCAATGTTAAACAGTTGTGCTGCTTAATATTTTTGTGGAAACAATATATATATATATATATATATATATATATATATATATATATATATATATATATATATATATATATATATATATATATATATATTTATATTTATTTATTTATTTATTTTTTTTTTCAGGATTCTTTGATGAATATACATTTCAAAAGAAAACTTTTATTTGGAATAGAAATCTTTTGTAACATGCCTTTACTGTCACTATTGATCAATTTAATGCACCCTTGCTGAATAAAAGTAGTAATTACATACTGACCCAAAACTTTTGAACATAAGTGCATCTCAAACAAAATATTGAGTACCTAGATTACCTTGCAAACTTCAGTAAATTCATTTACTAGTTTTTCTGTCTGGGAACTTTTAAACATGACTTTTTCTTCTGGCAGGTTGATAAACACTTGTGCTCTCTTACTCCTGGAAATGATGTAAAGCCAGCCACTCAGATCATAATGTACAAGTAATGTACAGATCGTAAAATCACTCATTCGACTAAGTTTTCAATCAAGTAATTTATCTTTCTGTATGAAAGCGCAATTGATGAGTAATGTGATACCAAACACATTTGATGTTTAAAGGGGACCTATTATGCCCCTTTTTACAAGATATAATATAAGTCTTGAAGTTTCAGCTCAAAATACCGCACACAGATCATTTATTATCTCATGGCCAAATGCCCCTTTTTGGGTGGAAACAAAAACACGCTGTTTTTTGCATGTATCTTTAAATGCAGATGAGCTGCTGCTCCCCGCCCCCTTTCCAGAAAATGGCGGTGCCTTAACAGCTCGTGTCTTGGATACTCCGGCAACGACATTAGGAAAAACATTAGAAAAACATTAGGACTGTTTGATTCCAGGTTTATCAGGGTCGACTACGATTCCCAACTCTAGTAACAACTCCTTTTGCAAAACGGGGTTGGCAATAAGAATACAAGATTGCGGTCATTACTACACACTGGAAGTAGGCTATTCTTTTTTCCGACTTAAAACTACCTTTATTAAAACAACACACTTTTAGCGTGACTGGCCAAATTAGTGACGACATTACCTTGAAATGATGAGTCACCATCGTTTCAAGTCATTGCCAATAAAGCCCAATTTTAAAGAGGGAAAAGTCACACGAAAAGCCTTGGCCGAATATTATTTCAGAGTTAAATAAACAAGAGAGAAGGTAATGTATTCTTTAATGAATTCATCTAATTCATGTTCCTCAACTCTAAGTTTTCTCAACTTAGAAATGCTCTCTCTAAATATTGAGGAGTGACTGCCTGCCTCTAACATGTGCTCGGTGAGCTTTGCTATGGCAACCAGTGCTGCTCTACTACCTATTGCCCACTGAAGAAAGTTCTGCGTCAAGGCTGCTCACAATGCATCATTCAAGGGTGTTACACAACAAACGTATTTACATTCTTAAATACAGCGCAGGTGAACAAGTGAGCCTTGTTGCCATGGCAATGTGCAGACACTCTCTGCAAGATGCTGCCAGGACACATGCATGCACTGTAAAGGCAAACGGGCATGGACAAAAAGCTATTCTAGTGTGAAGGGGGGGGGGGGGGGGGGGATTTCAGTATGAAGCACACGCTTGATAAAACATTGAAGCGTTTTATTTTTGAACCTCTGTGAGCACGCAGTGTCACAACTCCAGCTGTGCAGCGAGAGTCTGAGAATATAATGCTTGTGATATTCTAAGTGGATTCGAGTATACAAAAGACTAGATTTGTACATTTTCTGAAGAAACTGCGAGTGGTGCTTGCCCTTTAAAGTCACCACCACCTTGCTAGTGTGTTGGGATGTGGTTACTTAGATGTTCAAAATTGATTGCTAAGGAATTGCTAGTGGACGATGTGATGTTTGTTTACCTAACCCACAAGTTTCTATGATAATCTGATCTTTAGATATTTGTAAATCTCCTTTTTGATGTTTTTTTTGAGTCTATGGAATTTATTTGTACATGTTGTCATCTCAGTGCAATTCTTAACTTTAATTGCTTAGAAAAGTCACTGCACAGCAACCATACTGTATATATGAGTGGTTTGGGCTTAGTAAGATTTTTAAGAAATTAATACTTTTATTTAGCTAAGACACATTAAGTTATACAAAAGTGACAGTATAGACATTTATAATGCTACATAGGTTTTTATTTCAAATAAATTATGTCCTTTTGAACTTTCTATTTATTAAAGAATCCTGAAAAAAAGTTTCCACAAAAATATTAAGCATAAGCAGGATCATGTAACAAAGATAGTAATTATCTAAGTAATTATCTTATATTATTTTGTTATTTTTTATTAAACTAATTATTTTGTAGCAAGCTGTTTTTTAAGAAAACTTAAGTTAACTAAAAAAATAATTATACTAAAACTAAATATTGTAAATGTTGGCAGGATAAGTAAGAGTAAAAAGCTGTGAAAAAAACTCATTGTACAAAACACCTGAACAAACCCTTAACCCCAACTATGAGCAATAGTGAAATGATGCTTGCCTTAAAAAACACTACCATGTATTTTAAACAGTCATTTTGTTTTCCATAATGCATCAACAGCTTTGAAACAAACAGCTCATGCCAATTCTGTGAGCAATATGCATCAGATGGTGAGTGATTGGCCCATGGCTGTGCCGTCTGACACTGTGTCCCAACCAGGCGAGACACGTTTCCACTGAGTAATTTGTCAAGCAATTTGTCTCACCTCACTGAAAGTGAACATGTACCATGATGTGACACAATCACACCCAATCAGAACATATTTGATGTTTAATATGCAGTTATGCAGAGTGGGATTTTGGACCAGTGAAATTTCCACAATCAATAGAACGCCAAAGAAATAATAAAAGCAACCAACAAAATGCCTTACTTCTTGTAGCTGCTTTATGACCAAAAAAATTACTTGTATAAAAAAGATAATTTAGGCTTGATTGTATCATATGAAGCTGGGACGTGATGTTACAGGTGGCTTAAAAACGTGAGGGGAAATAGCTATCAAATGAGAACCCCTTTTTTTGCTAGAGAAACGCTTTGAAACATACAATTCATCAAACTAGCAAAGCCTGACATATTCATGTTCATCTTGAAATATTACTAACAATATAACATTATAAACTAATAATATAAAATGTTAAAATTCTTAAATTTACTTTATAAATATTGGTAAATATTTCACAGCAAAAAGACACATGTACCACAACATGAATGTGGACATCTTTACAATGATAATAAAAGGTCTTTTACTTACTAAAAAAGTATGAATTATCAATCAGATGACAGAATGCATGTAGTAGATTGTGTACAAGGTTTTTCAGCAATGTTTTGATCATGTTGATAGTTTAGAGGCCTTAGCAATTTGGGTATCAAATATGATACAGTAGAAGCATTACAGGGTAAGTGCAGACATGACAAAATTAACAAGTCAAAATTCAGCTACATTTATACTCTTTATTGAATGCATAAATATTCTATATGCGTGTTGCCACATCCTCTATAAGGGTTGATGATTGTATGAGACTAAGGCCACATTTACATTATATGGTTCAAGTGACCCAATTACGATTATTTCCTCCCATGTGGCACAGATCGGATATGACCCACGAACATGTAAGCAGGAAAAAACGCACAGAGATTCCAATATTTTCAGATTGGTTTCAGGCATCATTCATATGTGGTAATAAATCTTATATGAATCAGATACATGCATTTGTATCTACCATGTAAACAGACAGATCAAATATTCGCCTGTCAATGTGAGTCATACGTCATTGAAAAATCAATGGTGGAGAATGACGTCAACTCAGGTAGACACCAACCACAATCACAACTCTTTTCAATGGCGCAATGTAGGACGAAAGCTCAACCCAATGTATTGCTGACTTTTAAAGATGGTATGGAAAGCAAAAACTTGTATTATTATTTTGTCTGCGTCCATTGCAAATCGCACCATTTTTCCTTTTTTTTTTTTTTTTTGAACTAAGCTTTTCCGGGTCAGTAAGTCTACCTTGGGTTGTTTCACCAAGATATGGTGATCACTGAGATTACCGGATATGGGTCACTTTTAAAAGAAGATGTACAGTAAACTGGCCAACAAATCGGAATTGGGCATCATGAGCTAGTGTAAAAATGGCCTAATAGTCAAAGAACTTCTTGTTTGAAAAATCAACAGAGAAATGTTACCTTGCTGTAAGAAAAAGTACCCTACAATAAATTTCATAGTGAGTGAGAAAGAGGAAAAGAATGGAAAAGAGAGAACGATGTAAAAAACGATCTGAAGAGAAGACAAAAGCAACAATGCCTTGGCTATTTTGTATCACAGTGGAGTTGTGGCAAACAAGCCCATCCATGTGCCAATAAATAAACTCCAGCCTGAGGCAGTATCAGTAGAAGAGAACTGTGGTGGGAGAAAGAGAGCAAAATAGAAAAAGAAAGAGTGATAGATCTTGCACCTGAGCCAATGCCATAGAGACACACAATATTATGCAATACCCAGTGGAGCCCACCCTCTGACAGCCCAAACACCAGCACAGCATCTAAAGTGACGTTTACCTTCAATATGAGCAACTACAGCCAACATCCAACTAATTAGCACTTTTAATTTGCCACACACAGAATATGATTGCCGATATCACTATTTAATTTCACAACCATCTCATTTAACTTGGCAGCAATATTTGGTGTTCACATTAGTGTGAAGTGACTTATATCTTGAGAATCATTTGTAGCTAAAGTTATACCCACGGAGGATGCTGTAAAAAAAAAAAAAAAAAAAAAAAAAAGACAATACCGCATTAACAGTAAATCAACATATTTGATTAATCAATCTGAAAAAGAATTCTTTAAATTCAGTAATTTCCTCACACTTTCCCCCAAACTCACTGGTTCAATTAATGGGAAAATCAAACAAACAGAATGTTTTGAAACCACCACAGAACATTTATACTTTCGAGGAAATCAGCCTACCAATGGTTAACTTTAGGAGAAAGTTTTTATACATCAAAAAAAAAAAAAAACCAACTATACACAGCAGATTTAAACAAGTGTGTCTCAGGGGATAAACAGGGAGACTCTAGATGTATTGTGTCCCAATGGATGGACTGGTATGAGATATTTTTTCTATGTGTCTGGGGAGGATAAGGCTCCCTTGAGTCTAGCATATCCCCTTGATGCTTTGCTTTAGAGTATAAACCATTAAGTCTTGCTACCCAGTAACAGAGAATTTTTGACCTTGTAGCAGTTGGAAGAAAAACATTTTCAATTTCTGCTAGAATTGCACCTACTATGACATATTGCACGTCATACATTCAAATGCTACCAGATGCCAGAGAACTGTTATTAAAACTGTGAATGCTTTAAAGAAGAAGAACTAAGGCATAATTTTGGCTCTTCTGAGTTTTTCTTTTAGCAGAGTAAATATCCTGCTAATGGTAAACACAGCTGTCCCCACAGCATGTCATTTTAACACAACGTCTAACGTGGTCACGTGGTCAAAGAACTGAAAACCTTTCATTTAACGTTCTGTGGATCCTCTCAAGAGTCATGACTTTGTATTTTATGGCCAGTTTTGAGTGAGGAGAAATCAGAAAATGAAGACAAAAATATAATCCTTAACATAGGAAAATACAAGATTTTAGAGAGTTTAACCTTTTTTAATACTTTTTCAAAGCTGACTTTCAACACAATTTTGTGACATTATTAATAAATAAATTCAGATTTATATAAAGAAAAATAAATGGATATTAGCAGATATTTAAGTAGTCAATGCTTTTTGAATTTGGCATGAAATTTCACCCAATCTTATTGTGAACGATTAATCCATTAATCCTTCCAGTGAAACTGACAGACTTCTCTCTGGTGACAAATGCCAGACTTCTCCAATCATTTACACCTCCACAATGGACTGTAAGCTCACATTCATTTTTGAGCACGACACCCACATCTCAAAATCCAATCAACAACCGACAGATAGAACAATGTCTCCATCCTACATTTGATTTCCGATAGTCTGTTACACTAGCTACTTCTGTTTCATTGCAACTTTAATAACCAAAAAACCAACATCAAGGGCCATCTTTAGGGCTGCCCCTGACTAAACATTTTCCTAGTCCATTGGTATTCTTTCATTTAAGCCATTAGTCGACTATTCACGTTTATGATATTTATTTTTTTTACTTAAATTATATACTGGTGGGCTTCAGGGCTGAAAAAGAATTTTATATGTAACATTGTTAGTATTGACCTGCATTAAAGAGAAATACCAAAAAAATTAAAATGAGCCTTTAAAATATAAATTAAGCGCTTAGGCACACATAAAGCTTGCAGTAGCGCACAGGCAAAAGTAATGATTATGAATGTGTCATAAAAAACAACAAGGAGATTGTCTGTACATTTTAACAATTTATTCAAAAACTGATGTTTTCTGAGTCAGTGTCAGCTGCAAAGATGAAGTTGACAATGCTGACTTATCATCTCTGCAGTATAGTGGACGCGCTTATAGAGAGAAACGCATTTTAAGTTAAAAATGTCATGCATTAAGCACGGTACTAATTTAGCTTCCACACTCCACACAAAGACTTTAATATGCACCAAATAATAGCACACATTTATCTAGATTAACGTTAGAGTGAGCAGCCATGTAAAGTGGCTAACATTAGGCTACTACTTAAAAGTTTCAAATGATAAGCCATGTTTGAGGTTGATGATTGATAGGTGAACGTTTGGATTTCCTGCCCGACATAATTACCACATGGACCAGTCATGTTAACAGTCTGTCCTTAATGGACTGCATGACTTCGCCACTTCCTGAGAAGATATTTTTTTTTCTGCGACCAACCAACCAATTAAAATTTGGTCGACTAAGCCTCTACTCATCGACTAATGTCTGGTAGACCATTAGGGGACAGCCCTAGCCATCTTATATAAAATATTATTTTATATTTTTCTACACATTTATTGATTATATATATTTTATTTAGTTTTTTATAATTTAAATTTTGCTAATTTAGTGATAGTAAACAAGATTACAGATTGCTGAATTTAAGTGAACACATTTTACACAAAATATAGCTAAAATATATAAAAAAAAAAAAAAAAAAAAAAAAACATATATATATATATATATATATATATATATATATATATATATATATATAAACTATATGCACTGACATGGCCATCTGCAGATTTTTGAACGGACTCAAGGCAGAGACAACACTGATGCTGATATACTCAAAATGGCCAAATGTTGGCGGATTAATGGGCTTGGCTTGCCACACAGCATTAGAGTTAAGGATTTGGGAGGTGGGTTCAACCCAAAGTAGCAGTGACCTGAGAACTGTAGAATTACTGAAATCACAGTCCTCTATTTAGCCTGTAAGCAGAGCACATAACCACAGGCTGCAGCATGGTGAATCTCCCTCCAATAATTATACAACAAGTCATTCGGGATGAACTGTGTTACTATATGGCCTGTTATAATCTGGCATGAAAACATGTCACAATCACAGCCTTTCTCTTTAGATATATTTGCCAAGCAAGGGTTCCAAGTCTTTCAGTCTCACTTACATCTCTGATGAAGGACTCTAGGGTAGCATAGGCGATAGCGATGCCGTCATGAGTGCTGGTGCCTCGACCCAGTTCATCCAGGATGACCAGGGAGCGGGACGTGGCACGAGCCAAAATATCTGATGCTTCCACAAGCTCCTCCATAAACGTGCTCCTGCCCCTTGAGATGTTGTCAGATGCACCCATTCTGTCAGAACCAAGACCAGTAAAACTTAAATTAGTCTGTGAACAAGCATTAGCTTACTAGAAATGTGAATTTTGTCATAATTTACTCACCCTCATGTTATCCCAAACCTGTATGACTTTCTTTCTTCTGTGGAACATGGATGAAAATTTGGAGTAAAAGGAAGAATGTGCCAGTCACTCTTTTCCATACAATTACAATTGGATGAGACTAAAGCTTCCAAGCTTCAAAAGGAGCGCAAAATAACCATAAAGTATCATTAAAGTAATCCATATGGCTTCTGTACTATATTCCAAATTGTCTGAAGCTATACAAATAGCTTTGTGTGATGAGTAAACCAAAATGCAAGTTGTAGAGAGCACAATTTTTAGACCATGCTTATGGTAATTTTTTGACAATTTTTGTCAATCACTTTTAATATATTGAAAATGTGGCCAGGTTGATCTTTTTTCTTTTCTTTTCTTTTTAAAAATGAGTTTTTGAGTTACACAGAAGAAATGAAGTCATAAAGGTTTGGAACTTAAGGGTGAGTGAATGATACAGTATTTTCATTTTTGGCTGAACTATCCCTTTAACTCTGACCAAACCATTAGCGTTGTCACAATTTAAAATAATTTTAAACAAAGCTACTTGTAAGTTACAAATAGCTTTTGAAACTGCAGTGTTGGAATGGTTCTTCATTGTTCTCCAGCGGTTAAGCCTCATTACACAGGCCAGAGTCAGCATTAGGGATGTTAAGACCAATTCATATCCACTAATGAGAAATACTCTTAAATAATCTTACTCTTGCATTGCCTGGGAAAGTAACGACTACCCAGTGTTTCAGTACAAAAAAAAAAAAAAAAAAACCACTGGTTGGTAGCTGAGAACATTTTTCAAGGAGTTCGACAATCAAATATGAACCACCACACAAAGATCACATGTTTTAGGCAAATGCAGTGGCTCATTATATCATAAGATGCTGAGAGTGCAAGAAAAAGCTGACACTGTTGAAAAATCACCATGTAGAGGTGAAAGAGCCTCTAGGATATGTTTGTACTTGCTCTTAAACTGCCGTATTAAGCAGTGTTCATGTTTGGATTTTTTTTCTTTTCCCCATGGTTAGTAGGAAAGCACAATGCAATGCAATGTAGAGCGATATGCTCAATAGTCATATCAGGGTTTGGGGGTACTTATTTGATCATTAATATGCTTATTTATTTAATTATTCACTTGCTTTGTTTTATTATCGTGGGAAATAAGAATCTTTTTCTATCATTTTGGGAGCAAAAATGGAGTTGGTGATAAAGAAAAACGTCACGTCGCATAGAAATATATTTCAGCCAAAAGGCAAGGCTGTGGATATCACGCATGCAATTTGTCAACTTTGCACGAGAGTTATGTGGGTGAAGGAGTCTCAAACCACAGTCAATTATTCCCTAAAAGTGAAAGTGAAACTCTGTAAAACTGAAACTCTCTCAGATAATTAGCTAAATACCTCTATGCTGATAACAGTATATCAACTATCTTTATTTATTGGCTTAATATTTCTCTTGTGGACCATACATTAATGATAGTGAAAAAAAGATAAGAATCAATATTTCTTGTTTTTTTTTTTTAAGTTAGTGTTTGAAGCTGCTTTTGATTTTCATAGGTTACTGATTATTGTGCTGTGTTCAGAACTAAAGACTGTTATTAGGCCTATATAATTTTAGTAATAATATTATTATTAATAATAATAATTTGTAATTGTGCTATTAGTGTCATTAAAATGTTTTGTTATTGTGCTATGGAAACAAAATGCTGACGAACAACGATGCTAACTGTATACGGATAATGCGTCTCTTTTATAACAAGCACTCGACAATTTGTGAATAGATAACCTTGCAATCCAATTTTGATGTGGGATGTAGTTTTGTAGTCTGTTTTAAAAACATTTTCATTGAGGAGTCCTCAATCCTCATACGAGGTGTCACAAGTGAGGTTATGTGGTGATGTTGTAAAAATAATAATAATAATAATTTAATACATTAATGGGAAAACGAGCCAATTATCGTCTTGATATCGTCAAAGGCATCAGCCATTATCGTCGATACATGATACCATCATCTATTGGCACAACCCTAATGCAAAGACTAACTAATTCAGGCAAATTACAACTACATTATGCAAAATATGAACCAATTAATGTGCCAGCCATTATAGGTCATGTACAAAGATCCCCAGATCGCAGATTTATCCTTTGTTAACAGCTAATCTGAAAAACATTACCATTATCCTGATAAGAGGGTTCATCCTACTTTTTTTTTTTTTTTTTTAAATTGAATAAAACATCACAGAGAAGCTTTAGCTGGACTAATAGTGCAGCTCTTGGCTTCGCTTGAGAGAGAACACAGATGGTATCTGTAGTCTGTTTTGCTATGAGCCACAGCAACGAAATGTCATTTTCATTCCATTTGTTGCTTTTATATATTTGTCTCTGTTTTCTTGTATTTTAACATTCAAATGTTTGACTACATGCATTTCATTTTCATGTTTTTCTTCAGTTTTTGTCAATAGATTTCACTTGGAGCTTGAGCTGCAAAACCACAATTCCATTTTGAGTCAAGTGCAATTAGAATTTTTATCAGGCTGTTGCAATCATGTTGATATCTATGACAATCAGAATATTAAAAATGTGTTTTTTACACATAAATTATTTGATTCTGTTCCGTAATTCATGTGCTTAATATTAACACTTAGGGTGTACTCACACTAGGCACGGTTGCCTTGAACCAACTAGGCCCGAGCCTCTTCCAAGCGGGCCAGGGACGGATAAACGAACTGCGCCCGGGCACAGAACGGAACGATCACACTTGTCACTTGTTGGGGGTCAAAGCTCGGGCACAGTTCAGAGCGCCTAGTGTGAGTACATCCTTAATATTGACACAATAAATGTTTTCTTGTAAAAACAATTCAAAACTGGTCACGTAAGCAATAAGATATTTCTGCAGTGAATCAGTCTGGCTGCCGGCAATCTCAGGCTGAACATAGCAATAAACACAATAAAGGTCAGACAGCACTATGAAAATATGATTTAGATGTTTTAGATGACACATATTTTTTTCTTTATTACAAAATATTTACCTTTTTACTTTAAAAGGTTTCCTTTAACGCTTCATGTATTTTTTTGCATTGCACTTAATTTCCTGTTTCCATCCCAAAAAAAAAAAAAAAAAAAAAAAGAGAGAGAGAGAGAGACAGAAAAGAGCTTCCAAACCTTAAGTGCCACTTAATAAAAGTGTTCTATCAGTGGGGAAAAAAAGCCTGTTCGAACAAGGACTCACACAGACGCTCTGGACTTCTGCAGTTTAAATAGTCATCATGGGTGTATTATTACAAATATGACGATATTCTGCTTCTGTGCCTGAATAGCTGACACACAGTGCGTTAATAATGCGTTTCTTAGAAGCAGAAGTCGTCATAGTTGGGCAAACTTTTATAGTGGTGAATGAGAGACTTCATTAAATGTATTTTTAGTTAACATTTGCGCAAATATCAAAAGCTATTGAAAAAAACACTTGAAACTCACTGATATATTGGATTTGATACAGGCATAGGTTTGTATCATGTAGTGTGTCATGTCATATAATGTACTTCATGTAATGAGATTTCACTCTGTACGAAACATCAAAAAGAAGTTCTTCTCTGCTGTGAAACAGAGGCATACGTTACATTTTTTTGCACATCACTTTGGGTGTTCCTGTGCACCCAGGAACCCTGCATCTTCCCTTCTTGTCACACATTATTTGCCAATGTAAGGTAGTGTCCAGGACATCCTTGAAAAATACTGAAAAACTGAATTTCTGAACATGCAAAATAAAAAAACTTCATAAAACGTGACAAAAGGCTTCTCTACACCTTCACACACACACACACACACACACTGTATTTTTTATGTACAGTTCATGTCATTTTAAATAAGATTACTAAAGCCAATAATCTTGCCTTCTTCTCACACCATGTGCTCCTGTGACCATGTATCAGAAAAGGAAGTCGCACCTTCAAATGGTGATTGATAGTGACTCCCACATCTTACTGGACTGTTCTTTGATTTCGACCATTCTAATTGGTTGCAATAAAAAAAGCTCCAGCTACTTTGACATGTGTATGGTGTGGAAGTGGCAAGAAAGTTTGACATGGAGCACACTAAATCTCCAACCTCCGGAGAATCTTCCGTTTAAAAAAAAAAAAAAAAAACCCAGAAAAGAGGAGAGTCTGCTGTCAAAAAGAGAACGAATGCGACAGAGATGGCCAAAACGTAGGGATTTGAAATGTAAAAGCGCAGAGTTTTTATTACTCAACACTCAACAGGTTAGTAAGGTATTTTATTGAACAGATAAATTGCCATATGTAGCAGTCCAGAGTTTATTGTAAAGCGTTATGTATTGTTAAGGGTCATTTCATTATGGGTTCATCCAGTGCTGTGCTGGAATTTATTTTCAAGAAAGTACCGTGTCTATTAATAGGCATAGGTACAATAACGTCTTCAGCTAGTCAGCTTGTGACCCTTTCCATCTGAGCTGGTTATATCTCTTAAGCCTAGTAGTGAATGTTTTATGAGCAGTAGGATAATCCCTCTCTCGCTCTTTGGCAAGAATACCAAAAAAAAAAAAAAAAATGCAACATTTGACACATCAGACTGGCAATCGTCATTACTTTTGTAATGTCATTAAAATCTCAAAAAACTCAGTGTTTCCCATTAGTCAAAACAACTGCACTAAAATATTGAATAATAAAATAAAAATAAAAAATAAAATATTGCACTTACATTATCAGATGACATTTTTGGATTTCCATGTGTTCACGTGTGCCGTGAGCCATATTCATCCGCACAGTCACACAGAGTTAAAGTACAACCAAAATAATGTTCTTTCGCAAAATGCATGCAGTTTTGAATTTTAACAGCTAGAGAATTTTTATTATATATAATCTTTTTTAAAAAGTTAGAAAAAGTACAACTGACTCGCACTGTTAGAGTGTTCGCCATTAAAAAACTACCAACAATGACATTTTAACATTGGAGTTGAATTGTGAATGTTCTTTCATGTGTTTATTTTTTTAATGAACAAATATTTAGGGTAAATGCACGTATAAAGGAAAGTGTATCTATTAAATCCATTTCATCATTTCAAGTTTCAACCTTTTTGCCTTCACTTAAAATTATCAAAGAATTAAAAAATTTCTCACAAAACTGTTTTAAATGGAGTGGCATGTCACACAACAGTACGTGCACTTTCCAAAGGTATTTCATGTCAATTACCCCACAAAAGTTTTAGAGAGTGTCATAAATCTTGAAAATGAAAAGCCAAAATCAAGTCAAAGCAGCTGCAAGGGCTTTTGTGAAACTTTGAGGATGTAAACTCTTCTCCAACATTCTACAATCCCATTACGCATATGCAATAACCACTCAATGTTTCCGCTTCACCAGAGTGCAGTATAGGCCATTGAACCCTTCAGACTTAATTGGGCGATGTTTGAACCTGATTTTGACCTGTTAATTGGAACAAACCAACATAACTCTGGGGAGCGAAGGCAATTATCTTCTGACGTGAACAGCGCCAGGACTGGGTTAATTAACAAGGCAGCACTTCACTGTTAGCGCTATGTTCAGACTTAGACTGGCAAGACGGTGTCAAAAAACAAAACGCTCTACATCACATCCCCTTCCTGCTGAACGTTCTCACAGCAATGCTTAAATAGCTTTAGGTGTAGAGCAAAACTATTTTCATTGCAAAATTAACTCCATCAATATATATTATATACATCAACATACACTTCTCGACAACACTGCTGGCTGTTATGAACATTTACAAAATCCTCAATAAATGAATTAATTCTACATCATTGTTGGCCTTACTTGAAAAAGGCTAAAATCTCTGATAGATCTCAGGCACTTTACTTGTCCAGCAAAAAAGTGTAAAAAGCGGCACAAGTCACATCTAAGTCCAATTAGTGAACTGCTGTGGATGTTGTTGATGTTGGTAGTCTAATGAATAGCACAGTCAGCAGAAATCAACCAACCCCTACAACAGTAAACAATGTTAATAAATCACATCAAATGAAAGACAAAACAAGTAAAGAGGGGCTGGAAGTTCACTGAGGTTACTAAGAAATAAAAGCAAGATGTTTAGTTAATATATCTGACAAAAATCCAGATATTTCATTTGAATTTATGAGGGAGATAAAACACTGTAGAATAAATCTACGTGACAGCGAACCTTAAAAGGACTAAAAGAAACAGGCAGGCCACTTTTTATGTTCTCAGTACACATTACAGGATGACAGCAGATTACCACTGACACAAGAAATATCCATGGATTCCTTTTACAAATATAAGATTGGTTTTGATGTGCAAATATCTGTTATGATTCTAGATATGAAGCTAGATATTTTACTTTATAACTTGTTAAATATGGATATTTTCTTACATAAACATTGCTTCGCTTTAGAAGGCCTTTATTAAGCAGTGTTTTGAAATTGCCCATCAGATATTGTTGAATAAAGTCGTTATTTTGTTATTTTTTTGGTGCAAAAAAAGTATTCTCATCGCTTCATAACATTAAGGTTGAACCACTGTAGTCACATGAACTGTTCTAAGTATGTCTTTAGTAGATTTCTGGGCATCTTAAAGTGTTAATTATCTTGCTGGCAATGGAGGCTGCAAAGCCATCGGATTTTATCAAAAATATCTTTATTTGTGTTCTGAAGATGAACGAAGGTCTTACGGGTGTGGAACGACATGAGGGCGTTTTCATTTTTGAGAATGAATCAGAATTTTCATTTTGGGGTGAACTAACCTTTTAACAATTTGAACTGTTGTCATACGCAGTTGACATAGTGAAAGCAGTTCAGCGCTTCTGTGTTTACGTCCGAATGCCGGCTCAGTATTGGCCGACGCTGTACACGTGAGCAGCACGACGCATGCATGTGATGCTGACGCAGGAGCCGGCCAAGAATGAGTCGGCATTCTGACGTAAAACACGGAAGCGCTGAACTGCGTTCACTACGTCAACTGCATATGACAACAGTTCAAATTGTTAAATAAAGTCATTATTTTTGTTTTGTTTTTGTGTACAAAAAGTATTCTTGTCGCTTCATAACATTAAGGTTGAACCACTGTGCTCACGTTGACTATTTTAACAATGTCTTTACTACCTTTCTGGACCTCAAAAGGTCCAATGACGTTGCTGCCTATGTGTGCTTCAGAAACCCTTAGATTTCATCAAAAATATTTACATTTTTGTTACGTAGATGTACTAAGGTCTTAAGGGTTTGGGACAACATGAGGGTGAGTACTTAATGACAGAAATAATAATAATATATAACAGTAATATTACATTGGTGACAATATCGGACCCCAAACACACAAGATTCCAGAACATTGCTATGGTTTCCAAGTTGTCAATCATCTGAGTTTTGAGAGCGAGTTGTGTTCCGTACATACATGTAAGGATAATTTAATGGATTCACTCCGGTATTTAAATGCAATTGTCACTCCTGAAAATGTACAGTGTGTAAGTGGTCTAGTATAAGTGTTATAAGATGTGGCATTAGGTCTGAATAGGTTTGACTCCTGCCTCTGTAATCTGCGGTTACCGGGGTTTTGCGAAAAGACTAGTGGGCATGGTTTCACCCCGTTCAATTCTGGATCATTCAAGCACAAACTCTGAAGTCTGCTCAGCCTCTGAGGTGTTGTCATGGTCACTAAAGTTCAGCTTTGTGCTGTCAAACATAACTTCCTCTCTAATGGCCAGAAAACAAAAGGAACACTATCTCAGTGAGAGCTGATTTTTCCATGGGTTTTAGCAGATGGATGGGCCCCTGTTCCTTTGGAAAAAGACCCATCTACATATCTCAGAAATACCCCATTATGGCAGATAGGGGGAGGCTGTGATAAATCTCCTATGAAAGTGATCTTTGTTCTTTAGGAAAGAAAGCTAAAAACACTGCAGAAAGATGATAGAGAATAAAAGATCTAGAAAATTCTTTTCATAAGAAGATAATATGCAATTAAAAGCTCTCAGATGCATTTTGTGACAACCAGAGGAAATTATATGCATTATACTCACTGTGAGGTCTGTCACAACTACAATAATCTCTTCTCAACAATTGTTGATAGGCCACAGAGCGAAAGGTGGCGTTTGGCAGGTGGAAGTTACCTGACATATATGCCGTCTACTATGCCCACTGACGCCTCTCTGGCAGGAACAAAAGATCCCAGCTGTGCCATGATGGTCACCAGGGCAACCTGACGAATGTAAGAGCTCTTGCCACCCATGTTGGGCCCAGTGATGATCATGGCTCGTTTGCCATCCCCCTAAAGACAGGAAAGGTAATCAGATGAATATTTGTCCAAGATTACAATAAAGATTCTCAAGGAAGTGACTGATTGGTGGCTGATTGCTTGAGTGTCAGAGCTAAAGAGGGAGGGAGCACAAAGGTCATCTCAATCGTCTGGACAGAAAACACTGAGGAGACACAGCTCAGTCATTATGCGACCAGCAAAAAACTATTTATAATGCAACATAAAAAAAAAAAAAAGGTCAGAGACAAGAGCATAGATACACTACCTTTCAAAAGATTGGGATCAGTAAAGGATACATATTTTTTAAGAAATTAATACTTTCATTCAGCAAGAATGCATTAAATTGATCAGAAGTGACAGTAAAGACATTTATAATGTTACAAAAGTTTCCTATTTTATATAAATGCTGTTCATTTGAAGAAAGTTCATTTGGATTTAAATAGGCCAATGCTTAAGAGTCTATGATTGGACCATTATTGCAGTCATTATTGTTTCTAGCATGTTATTTGTTTAGCAACAGTTCTTCCAACCCTAACTGATGGAATCAATGGACATATCGAGACACATCATGGCCATATTCCAGGATGACAATGTCAAGATTCATCAGGCTCAAATTGTGAAAGAATGGTTGGGAGGGAGCAAGAGCAATCATTTTCACATGAATTATTTAAAGTCTTTAGGATGTGCTGGAGTAGACTTTACAGAGTGCTTACCTCTTGCATTGTCAATACAAGATCTTCACCCAAAATTGATGCACCTCTTGATGGAAATAACATCAACATTTATTTCCATCAAGAGGTGCATCAGTGTTTGGTCAAGATCTTGTATCGACAATGCAAGAGGTGAGCACTCTGTAAAGTCTACTCCAGCACATCCCAAAGTCTTTCAATGAATTTAAGGTCTGGACTCAGAGGTGCCAATTTGTGTGAAATGATTTTTCATGCTCCCTCCCAACTATTCTTTCACTATTTGAGCCTAATAAATCTTGACATTGTCATCCTGAAATATGGCCATGATGTTTCTTCCTACATGGTTGTTTAATGCCTGGTTCAGACTACATGATTTTAGCCCGATTTTGGCACAATCTGCTTGACGTAGGGTGTTGTGGGGATTCGTAAATGACAATGGGTGTCGGGATGCAAGATTCAATCGTTTCGTCTCATGAGTGTGTCATAGCAGACAACACCCAATGCCGCGTCTGTGACACTTCACAATGTCATGACAGCAAGACTAGCATGTTTAATTTTTTTTTCAGTCATTTACGATGAGTTCCATCACATCTGTGACACTGACCAATAGGAGCATAGAAGCACCTTCGTACATGCTTTCAAACAAGCTGAATTTCGTTCAAAACAGCCGAAGTGAAAGAGATAATGCTATTTGGTCCTGCTAGTTGGAATTTTACAATGGAGGAAATTAGCAGAAATGAGCAAACAGAGTGAAAAAAGGTAAAATAAAAACAATATTTTACTTCCGTTCTTTTTGACAGTCCATACTGTCCTCTTTATGCAATCCAGATACGAGTCCAGATACTGTCAGTTTTCTTTCTTTTTTTGGGCTTTTCTGACAACAAGAGAGCAAAACATACGATAGCCATTGTTTGTTTACGCTCACGGCACCTTCTGTCAGTCGATAGTCCCGCCTTCTTGATGACAAGCATGCACGTCATTAAAGACGGCAAGCAATGGTCGGGTAGCAACATGTAGTCTGACATGTTTCTTGTCTACGACACAAGATTTTAGGAGTCAAAATAATGATATAATCTGAAATAAGACACAGTGACTATCGTAACTGACAAAAATATTGTGTAGTCTGAACCGGGCATTAGAAATGAAAAGCTACACACTCCGTCAATATACACTATATTGCCAAAATTATTGAGACACCCCTCCAGATCACTGAATTCAGGTGTTCCTATCACTTCCATGGCCACAGGTGTATAAAATCAAGCACCTAGGCATGCAGACTGCTTCTACAAACATTTGTGAAAGAATGGGTCGCTCTCAGGAGCTCAGTGAATTCAAGCGTGGTACCGTGATAGGTTTACACCTGTGTAATAAGTCCATTTATGAAATTTCCTTACTACTAAATATTCCACGGCCAACTGTTAGTGGTATTATACCAAAGTGGAAGCAATTGGGAACAACAGCAACTCAGCCACAAAGCGGCCAAGTAAAATCACAGAGCGGGGTCAGCGCATGCTGAGGCACACAGTGTGCAGAAATCACCAACTTTCTGCAGTCAATAGCTACAGACCTCCAAACTTCGTGTGCTCTTCAGATTAGCTCAAGAACAGTGCATAGAGAGCTTCATGGAACGGGTTTTCATAGCTGAGCAGCTGCATCCAAGCCTTACATCACCAAGTGCAATGCAAAGCGTCGGATGCAGTGCAATGGCAATCCGATGGACGAGTCTGGGTTTGACGGTTGCCAGGAGAACAGTACTTGCCTGACTGCATTGTGCCAAGTGTAAAGTTTGGTGGAGGAGGGATTATGGTGTGGGGTTGTTTTTCAGGGGTTGGGCTTGGCCCCTTAGTTCCAGTGAAAGGAGCTCAATGCTGCAGCATACAAAGACATTTTGGACAATTTCATGCTCCCAACTTTGTGGGAACAGTTTAGGGTTCCAACATGACTGCACACCAGAGAACAAAGCAAGGTCCATAAAGACATGGATGAGCAAGTTTGGTGTGGAGGAACTTGACTGAGTCCTGACCTCAACCAGACATAACACCTTTGGGATGAATTAGAGCGGAGACGGCGAGCCAGGCCTTCTCCTCCAACATCACTGCCTGACCTCACAAATGCGCTTCTAGAACAATGGTCAAAAATTCCCATAAAAACTCTCCCAAACCTTGTGGAAAGCCTTCCCAGAAGAGTTGAAGCTGTTATACCTGCAAAGGGTGGGCCAACTCCATATTAAACCCTACGGATTAAGAATTGGATGTCATTAAAGTTCAAGTGCATGTAAAGGCAGACTTCCAAAACTTTTGGCAATATAGTGTATCTCCATATATATTTACTTTACTTTAGAAAGCACTTTACTTTGCAACACTTTAGAAAGATTTCTGAAGGATCATGTGACACTGTGACATTTCTGTGACAGTAAAATAAATTACATTTTATTTATATTAAATTAGAAAAGAGTTATTTTAAATTGTGATAATATTTCACAATATTGCTGTTTTTACTTTATTTTTTATCAAATAAATGCAGCCTTGGTGAGCATTTCAAAAACATTAAAATCTTACCGACCCCAAACTTTTGAATGATAATGTGTAGTACAGACATACACAAAAAAATGGGCATAACTATAATTAATGTGCTGAATTAGAACTGGTTACTCTGCTACATCATATATGCACTAAAAATCACCTTGACACCAGTTGGTTCAAAGTCATTGCAAAAATGCTTCAGATTAGCTCTAACATAATTTGTTTGCAGATGCCACTTGATTATACTGTAGTTTTCAATGATATTCAGACATTTTTTATAAGTGCCCAAATTTTGAGTGACAACTAACGTCTGTTGAAGGGTTTTAAGAAAAAAATGTCTTGAGTGAATGGACATACGACAAGTAATGTGAAGAAAAGTACGGTGTCCCAGTAACACGGCATCATTAAAGCCTGACTCACGCTTTGAATGGAAGCCCAATGATTGGGTGGGTGGAAAGAGAGAAAGCAAGAAATGACAAAGGTATTAAAAAACATATGCTAATCAGCATGGCAGAGTGGGTGGCCAATACAAAAGGTTTGGCTGCTGGTTCAATAGCATTTTCCTACAGGTGAAGTAAAAATGATTACCCTGCAGTGAAAGACTTTGGCTTGAACACAGATTCCCTCACCATTATTTTAAAGATGAAATCAAATGCCAGAATGATAATCAAGTTTTATAAAATCTCTAAGATCTAAAGGCCCCAAAGGCATTATATGAAAAGGAGTTGTTAATGAGAACGTGAAGGAACAGATATTAATATAGCTCATGAATATGGATCTAAGGTGAAGTGTGCAATTTCTGCACCACTAGTGGCATGAAAAAGAATTGGAGAGTAAAAGATTATTTTGAGTTGGGCTGTTTCAATGAATCACTTTATCCAGTTCACAAAAACAGTGTGAATGAGCCAGATCGATGCGGTTTTTAAGAATAGCAGTTAACAACTCTATCATTGAATATCAACTTATAGGGTTAGTTCACCCAATTCCATCATTAATTACTCACCCTCCTGTTGTTCCACACATAAAAAAACCTTGATCAGCAGCACACACAGAAGCTCAACCGAACCTGAACGACACACAAGATCAAACCTCTTCCGGAAGCTCAAATGTGCTGCGTAGCCAATGATGTTCATTCTCGTGCATTAAGCAGCAAGTTTGAGCATTCGGAAGAGGTTTGATCTTGTGCGTCATTCAGGTTCGGTTGAGCTTCTGTTTATGTTCACTGATCAAGGTTTATATATGCGAGTAAAAGCCTAAATTAAATCTGTTCATATAAAGTGATCGTGTCTCTTCTGAAAATTTGGACTAACCCGCTCAATTCATATGGATGAGTTTTACGTTCTCTTTATGAACTTTTTGAAACGTCAAAGTGGTAGTTGTGTTGCTGTCTATGGAGGGACAGAAAGCTCTCAGATTTCATCAAAAATATCTTAATTTGTGTTCCGAAGATAAACGAAAGTCTTACAGGTTTGGAATGACATGAGGGTGAGTATTTTTGGGTGAACTAAAAGACATGAGGGTGAGTCATTTTTGGGTGAACTAACCCTTTAAATTTCAGGTATGAGAGGTAGGAATTGATGAATAATTAAAACAGATTTAAAAAAACAAAAAAAAACAAATACACTACACTAAAAACAAAAAAAATCTATAAAGTGAATTTAACCATCACAACATCAAAATGCCCAGTATGAAAAATGGATATTTATTTTGAGATTTATTAGTGTTTTTAATTATTAAATGAGTGTTAGATGATGGAAAAGACCATCTAAATGCAGAAAATAAAATAAAATAAAATAAAAAACTAGCATGTACATTTATACATTATTACAGAATTGTATTTTTTATTTTGATGAGTTGAAAAAATTTCTAAATAACAGCTAATAACAGATATGGTAATATAGTGCATGAGTCATATCAACCACTTTTATGATACCTTTATGCTGCTTTTGTGTCCTTTTGGAAGCTTTAAAGCTTCAAAAAAGCGAGATGAGCGACAGCAAGCCCATCATTTAACATTTCCTTTAGTGAGGTTTGAAGACACATGAGGGTGTGCAAATGATTTCTCATTTTGGGTCAACTAATCCATTAAGATGCAATAGTACCAGTACTCGAAAAAATTCGATGGACGTTTTCACCTGTAAGTGAGTGTCATTGGGGACATATTGATCCTGATCTCCCATCAGCGAGGTGATGACCGGATGCTTGCCGGCCATGATCAAAATCTGACTTTTATCTTCAAGAATCTCAGGCCTATGTTCAGGACATGCAAAAAAAAGATGCATTAAACACACACACACAAAAAGAAAAAAAGAGTGCTCATATATGTGGATAAGCTGACACAAAAATTCAAGAATGAATTCGCTAACATAAAGTTTTGCAAACACCGTTTTGGCACAACACCTTACATATAAGAGTTGGAATTTATGGTATCAGCTCAACACACTTTTGAAAAGTCCAGAGGGAGAGGATAAGCTCTGGTGCTCTGCAGAACAGGCGGGAGGGGGAGGCGGTAAGGAGCAGAGGGGGAGTAGTTGGCGGAAACCTCTGCTTTCAAAGTCAAATCCACTCCCCCACACAGACTGTCAGAGGGATATGGAGTGGGCTCTATACTGCATGGGGGTGGGATTCATCCTACTGTTGGACTCAATTCGGGCCAGGGAGAGAGGGAGATGTGGGGGCTCCTGGGTCCCCTTACTTTCACTCATCTATGAAAGCTTATGTAAGATGCTTTATGCGCATCTCACGAAACACAAAAGAGAAATAGAGCTTCTTTGTAGATGCTCGGAAATGACTGATTTTATTGCACTATGGTGTGCCAAAAAAGATTAAAAATCTGGGAAAAGTCCCCACAATTGCTCCCAGAACTACACGTATTTGACTTTTGAATGTTCAAAAAGAATAGAAGACTTGGAAACAAAGTTTAATATATTTAATTTGGTAAACTGGGCAATTTATGAGGGAATATGCGTGCTTGTGCATATGATTAGGTTTGAAATATGAGAGAGGACAGGAAGTCAGCAGAGAATATGGGAATAAAAAGCCAACTTCATTACCACACCTGCAGTAATTATTTTCTTTAGCAACCTGGGCCAATGAGAAGAGGCAGTCCATGGTTGCTAGGTGACACACTGCTTTCCTCAGGATGTAGTAATGGTCCCCAAATAGCCTGCATGGCAAAAAAGATAGAAGGCTATTGAGAAAGAGAGAACGAGCACTGTTGGGTCAGAAAGTGAAGACAAAACACGTTTTATATGATTCAATTACTACTGCAGCTTCCTGATCTGAAAGTCGACACTGAAACAAATTGCTGAAAGCATCTCAGACAATCAACAGGGCTGCTATAAAAAGGATTTTTTTTATCATATTTCAAAGCTACATACTGAAGGAAACTGATCCACTCATGATTACAGTCAATAACCAGCTGCTCACGTAGTTGCTGCAGTCGTCGATGTTTCTCCACAATGAATGGAGTGTGATAGCGGCCAACAACCTTAGTGCTGTGAATAAAAAGCACATGTTTAAATGCTAAAAATTCGTTTGTATCCAACCTACTTTTCAATATAGAAGTAAGCTATTCCCTGTGAATGTGCAGGACTTCCGATTCATTAGCCAGTATAGATAAACAGCTACAAGAATAGCAAAGTGCAGTAAGCTGTAAAACCACATGCGCTACAAGCCAGTGTGTTTACAATTCTGATAAATTAAAATAACATAATAACAAATTCCAGTTTGCAGTATCAAGCAGTTTTTGGATTGTTTTTGTACAGTTTAAATAACTGGAACTGGCTACTTTGAAATGCAAATTATATGGGAGAGGACACGTGGTAGAAGCTCTCTTAAAAAGTAGTACATGGGTAAGATGATGGATTTTCAGAGACAAAGTGATCCAATTTCTCAACAATGGTGCCTACCTGCTGATTTTGACCCAGTCTGACGGGACTATGGATGACATACTGTTCTTTACTTCAATGAGAAACTGCGTGAGAAAGAGAGACAAATCATTGTCAAATTACTGTAGACTGTCTGAAAACCTTTGGTGGATTTTACTATGGTGAAGCCCAGATACACACAGTATTAAAGGCTGGAAATTATGTAAAAAAAAAAAAAAAAAAAATTAAGCTATAAACTTAATGTTTTGTACTGCATGGACACTGTATTTATCACATTACATAGTAACCTGTACATTACAAAAAACGAATACTGTTCACCAAAAATAAGGTGCTATCCTCTCAAAAATCGAAAGGACAATTTGTTTGGAACAACATGAGCGTGAGTAGATGACAACAGAATTTTCATTTTTTGGGTGGACTATACCATTAAAGTCCCCCATATTCATATGGTCTCATTTGTTTGTCTTAATGTTGGTTATTGTCAAATCAGTAATGTAGTTATGTACTGAATGCATAATGTATAAAAATAAAAAATATCCAACAAGATTTCTAGGAGTACACTGGGAAAACATACAAACATTTCCTCTGTTTTCTGTACAACACTGCTGTTGTTCTAGTGAGTTTTTTTTTCACACACCAGTCTATTATTATGGTATCAACTCCCAAATCCGTCCCTACATGGCACATAAAATGAAACTGTGGTTGGCCGCCTGCGTCAGTCATACAGTCTCTTGTGGTTCTAGGCCAGAATGAGATGACAAGTGGACCAGATTGTATGCTAATATTCAAAAGCATAGCAATGCTAGATTTGGCCATAGATAGTGGGAGAAAGTGGTATGGCCGGGGTCTATACTCTGAGGTAGAAAAACTGTTGTGTATTCATGAGGGAATGGCAACAATGAGCAGATGGAGAAACAGATGTGGAGCTGCATACAAACTGAAACATTTCAGACATTGTCCTTGTAGTTGTTATCTTCTAGTAAGGCAGTATTCAACAGTATATCTACAGTAGAATAAAATGAGTAAAATAGCTTTTGCAAGGTTGTATGTAATGTAGAAAAGGTAGTAATTGTAGACAACTGATAATGAGACCATTGGGTCTTCTAATTTATCATACAGTATTTAAAAAAATGTAACAGGTAACAAGGTAACAGTTGAATTTCAAAATTTTGCGCTAGGGAGCGCTTTTTCAAAACAATAACAGGTGTAGCTTAATGAAGCCATGAATGAGCGTGGAATCATGCGAGTTGTAGTCTTCACCTCCACAGCTGATGGAAAGCAATCTGACAGAACTCGTGTTCATGGGTAAGCTAATGTATTAAAGTTTTATTAACATTACTGTGATATGAAGCAGGGCGGGGCCAAAAGACAATTTACACTGCCGTTTTTATTATGCTTATATGCCGCTAGTGCTGCTCTTTTCATTTATTGTTCATTTTACAATTAAATTTATGTTTAACATCCAAGCTCCTTCTTTCCTGAACTTCAACTTTGTTACAGTAACTGTACGTTTGATCACTTAAATTCAAACTATTTTAATTCTTTCTAATATCTAACATCCATATAATATATAACATCCATAACATATATAATATCTAACTTTCTAACATCCACAAGTGCTAAATTACTATACTAAACAATCATACTTAATGCGTCTGAGTGTGTTGAAAATGATGTTATAACGCTACTGTGCGTTCGCTCAGGTTGGCTGGTACGAGACACTTGTTGCACACTGCAGTAAGCAAATAAATTAATAAATAAATGCAATTAATTTTAAAATATAGTGTTGGTGGAGAAAATGCTGTATTACTGTTACTACAAATAAAGCTCTTTCTGATTATGCTTTGTTAGCCACTTGACAAAATTGTGTTATCTCTGAGGCATGGTACAAACATGTTAATCGCAGTAAATCAAGATGCAAACAGACTAACCGTGTTGAACTATACAACAATGGTTAGTTTTCTGTTGATAAAGGTATCCAAACAATTGCTCACCTGTCTAATAAAAAGTATAATATATTATTATATTTGGTGTTTCTATGGTTTCTACGAACGTAAAACCAGAAATCGAGGGTAACGCTGATATGACGTCATTGACAGGCAATGACACGGGCCATTATACTGGTTAAAATAGCTGATTTCTCTGTATTTAAACATTGTTGGAATCATTTGGGATAATCCAAGTACCCAAGTCAACAAAATATATAACATTGTTTTAGTGGTTTTTGGATATTTTAATACAAAAATCTTATTGTGCCTATAAAGAAAAAATAACTTAAGTAACAGGGTTAACAGTTGAAATGTGTGCACTTTGTGTAAATTCTGCCTCTAATTCAAAATAAAGTGTAGCATATTCGTGGAATGTATTAGGTGTTAAAATGCTCAGTTCTTGAAGCTCATTTAAAAGACAGGAGTTAAAAAGATGTTGAGATGGAGATCCTTGATGCTATTACCTGCTGGCCAGACACTGTTGTATAATCCAAAGACGGGTTTTTTAACACCAGCCGAACCTCTCGCCGGTGTTCCATTATGTCTGATAAGACACTCTGGATCTCCTCTTTTCTTTTCTTGATCACTGGGAAGTCAGTCAGATCCACAAACATTTCTGTCTTATTACCCGTCCTAAAAGGAATCATTTCAGAGATATCTAATCAGAAAAGCTACATACAGAATAAAAGCATTTTTTGCATCAGATATGTTGCTTTATGCATTGCATATACAGTATTTGGATTCAGAAAAATACACAGGTAAAGGTGAATATTCTTGAAGTTGTCAAAAGATTTAACGCACTTTGCGGCTTTCTCATCCAGTACTTTCAAGAAGTTGTGGGCGGGGCTTAGAAGCTGAGGTGTGTCCAGTAGGAGATTCTTTAGAAGGGCAGAGCTGAGCTGTGATTGGATGGCAGGCATTAGGGCTTGAAGCTCAGTGCTCAGACGAGAGAGAGTGCTGGTGATGAGGTAAAATTCCTGAGTAGAGCACTGACAAGACACAGAAATGACAAAAACACAGGAAAACTTGCATGTAGAGTCTTTGAAATATATTGAAGTACACATTCTACTAATTTTTGCAGATTAGTTTCAATGAATGGTGCACTTGGACTGAAAAGTTACAAGTTAATATGAAAGTTACAATGCTTATTTCAAATCATTACATTTCAGATTTGATTTTATAATAGGACTCATTGAAAGCCTAACAGCACTTTAAATGATATAGAACATTTTTCAAGATATGAACTCTTTAAAGACTGTGAAAAATGAACAAATTCCCTTCATTTTGCTTTACTTCATTAATAATGAACCAAAAAACCATAAAACTATTGATTACCAGAAGAAATAATAATGCTTAGTCGTAACTTACTACTGGGCATCATTAATCATTATACGTCAAACGCAATGGCTCATGTGTATGCAATCTGTAATTTCCATATTTTGATCACAGTAAGCACCAAGGAGCCAATTAAATCTCTGCTTGATCTTGTGTATGTTTATAAACATCAAGCCCATTTCCCAAAGGCTTAACGTTAGTCATTCCTACTAAACATTATACACTATAATAAGGCAATGCATATCCACTCTCCTTGCTCATTAAAAAAAGTGTGAAAGTCCCCCGTAGATCTATGCAAACACCCTCTGACCCTTCCTATTGTATATCCATTTAATTTATGACGGAAATGCTACTTTGAAAGTTGTAGCACCTGGACCAGACTCACAATTATTTATTTTATTTAATGAATAATCCAGAAACTCTCCCTCACAAGTCCTGTTAATTCCATCCCCCACAACTGCAACACACAGACAGAATAGGTGTCCTGTTCCTGTTTTATTGCCGTCAGGAATGTGCAGAGAAGACTTCATTCTTTCTGAGAAGGACAAATAAACCCTCTTAATCCTATATATTCTATATATAACCGCATGAGAAATGTATAAACGTGTATCCAAATTTTCCCCTCTCATGATTTTCCTTTTATAGGGTTTATTCTATGTATTAATTCCCTCTTTTGGTATTAATATTCCAGAGTTGCAAATTTAACTAAAATCACATGGGTAGCATGTGTGGTATCGATGGACTCCAACTTTCGTTTCATATTTGGTAATATATGTTACATGCTGCTAACTCTGTGACACACTAGTATTATAAGAATCTAGAAGGTTCTTCTCTCAAACATCCAATCCAATGTCTTATGCTAATATCTTGCTAGAGAAGACTCGTAAAAAAGTTCACTCCGAGGGAACAACTCTTTATTGGCTCAGATACCTCAAGAGGGTGTGACATGTTCACTTTAAAATTACTGATCACAAGATCACAGCCCCTTCCCCTTCTCTTTTACTAACGCTAATGAGGAGATGATGCTGTGCTAGAAGCTTCTAAGGAACCCCAAGCTTGTGCCAGGCTCCAGCCTAGACCTTCCATTCACCAAAGATCCTCTGATTCTCTTTCATCAAGACAATATCAGCAAAGATTCAACGGGAGCCTCCACAAATTGCATCAGGACAGTTTTAATTCAAATGGGCGAGACATGCAAGTATCAAACTTAGTCTCATTATTCGATACATTAAGTATCCTTACCCCTTTTAAAGAAGGGCTTGTTAGAACTAAACTGATGGTTTGCTCAAGGCTGTTGATCAGCTGAATTTCAAACAATGCTGTAACTTCTTTCTTTCCTGTATTCTGCTTCGGCTCTCTCTTTCCCTTGGTAAACTGTATGCATGTATGTGTGTGAATGTTAGAGTAGTTTAAGTGTTTAGTCTAGTTAATAAGGTCTTGTTCATGTCACACAAAAAGTTGTCCGTGTTTCATGCTCATATACTGGAGTCCCTAATTATGCCGATCCTGACTACATGCTCTGAGTAGTACTGTACAATAAGATTGTTATTTCCCATAACCTGGAAATGAACATTTCTTAGAATTAATAAACAATTAACAGAGTGTTCATTGGCCAAAGAGGTTAACTGATTGTAATATTAATTTTATTACATTAAGTTAATTTTATTAAAAGATCTAAATATTTATAATTAATTATAACTAGTTATGATTAATTATCATATTTATTTTGAGCTAATTTGCTACACAGTCTATCACTAGTAAATAAGATGCATAAAATCAACAGGAAACTACAAAAAACGCATAAATACTGAGAAATACTGTTGTTGTTTTTTTTAGGTTCAATATTAAGTCTCATCCTTGATATTTAACGATGTTAATCTACCAACAATAAAGTTTTTGTACAAAACTACATTTAGACCTTTAACGCTGGACATTTTGTTTCATAAATTCTAAATTTTGCTTTTGATGAATGTGTGTTTATAAAAGGACAATGAGATGACAGAAACAGGCAGGTGAGGCAGGGTTATTGAGGACATTCTGTCTCTCCACACATGCTACAAAACAATAATCATTCCCATTCCTGCTCTCACTCTTGTCATTATGCTAATAGAGCCATTCAACAGAAACACGCCATTAAGCACCATCCCTTCAACCTCCTGCCTGATTCCAGAAACAAATGGAATGATTTTTGAAAAAAAAAAAAAAAAAGAAAAAGAAAGAAAAAGAAAAAAAGAAAGGAAAATATAGAACTTTCCATCAGTTAAAATCAGTTCTGACTTTGAGAGGTTTTCACTGTCAGACAGAACGTGACAGACCCTTTTTGTGTGACCATGGCCACTACAGTCTAAAATATACTGTTCCCACTGTTTTGAACTAATTTTGAATTGCAAATGAATGGAGGCTTCCTGGTGGACCTGTGCAGAATAATTGTTTCAAACAGATACTAATTGTTTAGGTAAAACAAGCTTTACTTTCTTGTGGTAGATACTGCAAAGTCCTCTCTCGAGGTCGGGTAGACGAGTTAGCAAAGACTGAAGAGAGGGAAGGACACTGGATTCAGAAGACAAAATTTCTGCCACTGCCTCCTGACGAGCCTGGATATCACTGAAAGAGAGAGAGAGAGAGAGAGAGAGAGAGAGAGAGAGAGAGAGAGGATTTGAAAAACAGCATAAACAGAAGCAGGCAAAGTAGTAGGGATTGGAGGAATTATAGTCAACAGATGCTATGTACACAAACCATAAAAACCACTGGAACAAAATAAGGCTTGTATCACACCACAAACAGAAGCAGAGTGTAAGTGAAGCAGCACTGTAACCCTAACAGATCATGTTGTGCTTTTCTGCTGCATAGAGAGCTGTGACATACTCAAATAAATACTTTCTTTTAATAAAGGCTATAAATTATAAAATAACAGTCTACTTCATTATTTAATGCCGTTTCATAAAAGCATACATTTCATTAAATAATGATGTTGTGTTGATAAAGAGGTTTATAGTGTTTTTTTCCAAACTTTTGCGTTCAGCATAGAACTCTTAAATCTAATGTAGCACCTGCGATCAAAATAAGCTTCAAGCTTCAGTCTTGAAGTGTGGTCTTGACTTCAGTGGTATTTTTTGTTGCAGAACAAAATGTCTTTCTTTTCCATATATTATTTATTTTTGGCTGTTTTATAATCAGTTAGTACTATAAGAAAATATTCTTAACTGATATAATGCTGTATCTTTTGAGCAGTGGCTTTAAATATGTACACTACTACTCAAAGGTTAGGGGTAAGATTTTTTAAATGTTTTTTTTAAAAGTCTCTTATGCTCACTAAGGCTGCATTTACTGTTAAAAAATTTATTATTGTGAAATATCATTACAATGAACTGTTCTATTGTAATATTTTAAAATATAATTTATTCCTGTGATGGAAAGCTGAATTTTCAGCATCATTACTCCAGTCTTCAGTGTCACATGATCCTTCTGAAATAATTCTAATATGCTGATTTGGTGCTTAAGAAACATTTCTTATTATCAATGTTGAAAACAGTTGTGCTGCAGCCTGCTTATTATATTTGTGGAAACCGTGATGGCTTCTTTCAGGATTTTTTGATGAAAAGAAAGTTTAAAAGAACAGCATTTATGTGAAGTAACTGTTTTTATAATGTCGTTACTGTCACTTTTAATCAAATTAATGCATCCTTGTTGAATATAAGTATTCATTTCTTAAAAAAAAAAAAAAAAAAAAAAAATTCATTTCATGAAAAAATTTGTGAGGCTTGTAAAAACTGTTTAAGATCATTCCCTGTATGTCAAGAGACACACATGAAGGATACTGCATCAATAACGTATCGATCTGATTGCACTGCCCACTCCTTTCACAGACAACATACAAGCATTTAGAAGGACATTCAGTGGCATGATATTCTGTGTCTCAATTCAAAAACATTCCCCACCATGTCTGTTAAGAGGTTTGGCAGGAAAATATGTGGATTTAAAGATTAAATTATAGTAATATGGAATCTAATATATTTATTCTCCACAAAAATAATCAGATCTTTGCAAGCATGCATTACGTCACACAGATCCAAACAATCCCCTACAATCTTTAAAAGGCATATAAAGATGGCATCAGATTGACAATGCCTTGCCAATTTAACTCTGGAGAAATAAAACAAACATTTAAATTTGAGTAATATCCAAATAGAATGAACTCTCAGAATAAAAACTTGCATTTTATGGCAGTTTATCCATTTTTATATGCAGTAGTGTTTTCACATAATCCATGGGGGATTTTTCAATAGAACCAGAATGAAATTGTAATCCCGTCAGTGGCTGAGAAGAGGGGTACAAAGTTCCTCCATTTGCAAAAATACTGTAGGACTTGGATTATCCTAGGCTCAGAGTTTAGAGTTCAGCATTATCTGCGGTGGTGTAGGGAATATCTGGGCATGCCACTTCTATTCAGCACTGCAAACATTGTCCATGTTACATACTAGCATTCAAATTCAAATTCAGCGATTACATGATAATAAAATTAAATAATGACTCACATCACAGATTTCAGTGGCTGGCTCACCCACTTTCTTAACAGTCTCTTCCCAAATGGAGTCTGAGTGTGATCCAGAACCCAGAGCAGACTGCCTTTTACTGAGCCTGTGGTCTGACAGCAATGAAAAAGGAAGTTGTCATTAAATCCAAACCGACATCCTAGATAATGGATAAATCACTTCACTATAAAGACACAAATGCCCATGTTATTTTCCAGGCAGCCTGTAACACAAGGCACAAATTGCATAATTTAAATTATTATGCCATTTACATCAGAAAACTACATAAAAAGACCACTTTAAAGTTGACAGTTCACATTAAATCAACTCACAATATTATAATGTAAAGTTACATTTCTTACACAGGATTTTGTTTAAATCTGTCCACTGTAATGGATGTTGTGTTTCAATGTAAACAAAAGAGGTGTACTGTTTATTACTGCAAAACAGATGTGATTTCAGTAATAATCCTAGTACAAATTTTGTCTGATCTTCACCAAAATGGAGTCAGACTATCTTCAGTCCATGCCTAACAAAAGTTGTCATGTGGATATTTTGTTCTCAAAATAATTTGCCTTGTACTGACATTCAGCTGGGGCAGAGATTAAAAAAACAAAACAAGAGCTGGCTGTTGAAAGGTTACAGGTTATAGATAATAGCCCATAGTCGTTGTTTGTAATATTAATTATTAATGTTTCAACTAGTATGTTTTTATTAAGTTTATATTGACCTTACAGTGTTTTATCTGTTACAGCTGTAATCATTTAGCTTGATCTAGCTTGAAAAATCAGTAACTGCATTCCAGCAAATAGTCTACACATTAAATATTTCAAATTTAGTTTAAAGACTTTTTCATACAGAATTAAATTATCAGTCTAATATAATTTGAGTGAAAAGATTAAATGGAAAATACACATTCATTTCAAATTTGGGTTTGTCTCTCATTTTCTTGAATATCAACAGCACTCAAGCTGCATGAACTCCACAAGTTTGTGTAAAAACTAATGATTATCTTCTCCAGCATGATCCAAAGAGCATCTTGAGCTTCAACAGAAGAACATCTGCCACTCTGTACAAAGAGTCAAAAATTTACTTAGTCATCTAAAATGTAGAATTTGAAATATTCCTTACTCATTTTTGTTTTGTGTGCGTGTGTGTGGACTTGTTTCCATGTTTGTTGACTATGTTTCCATCCACCTACAGTCAAACCAAAATTTATTCAGACACCTTGAACATTTCATTCATTAATACAGTTTTTCACTATAGTTAGAAAAAAATGGTAATAAAACATGACAAGACCTGACTGTGTCAAAAAAAATCTTAATTATGTCAGATAACACTTAAGCAAAACATGGTCAGGTCAAAGTGTCTGAATAATTTTTGGTTTGACTATTTTCATGCGCATTTTGGGATATTGCATTTAAAAAGCTGGATGTAAACGGTAAGATGAGCATAAATTAAAAAAAAAAAAAAAAAAAAAAAACTTGCATAAAAAACTTAAGCGTTCAATTGAGGTGAATATTTTTTTTTAATCTGATAAGTAGACATGGCCATAAACTATGATGGAAGCATACACTACCAGTCAAAAGTTTGGAAGATTTTTAATGTTTTTAAAATAAGTTTCGCCTGCTCACCAAGGCTGCATTTATTTAATTAAAAATATAGTACAGTAATATTGTGAAATATTATTACAATTTAAAATAACGGTTTTCTGTTTGAATATATTTTATAAAGTAATCTATTCCTGTGATCAAAGCTGAATTTTCAGCATCATTACTCCAGTCTTCAGAGTCACATGATCCTTCAGAAATCATTCTAATATGCTGATCTGCTGCTCAAGAAACATTTATTGTGTACAATTGTACAAAATATTTGTGTACAGTATTTTTATTTTTTTCAGGATTCTTTGATGAATAGAAAGTTCAAAAGAACAGCATTTATCTGAAATACAAAGCTTTTGTAACATTATACACTACCGTTCAAAAGTTTGGGGTCAGTAAGAATTTTCATTTTTATTTTTCTGAAAAGAAATTAAAGAAATTAATACTTTTATTCAGCAAGGATGCATTTAATCGATCAAAAGTGACAGTAAAGACATTTATAATATTACAAAAGATTATATTTCAAATAAATGCCGTTCTTTTGAACTTTCTATTCATCAAAGAGTCCTGAAAAAAAAAAATATTGTACACAAATATTTTGTACAGTTGTACACAATAAATGTTTCTTGAGCAGCAGATCAGCATATTAGAATGATTTCTGAAGGATCATGTGACACTGAAGACTGGAGTAATGATGCTGAAAATTCAGCTTTGATCACAGGAATAAATTAAATATATTCAAACAGAAAACAGTTATTTTAAATTGTAGTAATATTTCACAATATTACTGTTTTTACTGTATTTTTAATTAAATAAATGCAGCCTTGGTGAGCAGACGAAACTTCTTTTAAAAACATTAAAAATCTTACCGTGTCCAAACTTTTGACTGGTAGTGTATTTACTGTATAAATCCCTCGATGTGCAACAAAAACCTCTCGTGATTTTGCCGCAACAGAGCATGTGATTGGATAACTGGACTAACCAGCGGACCAATCACATCATACAGCATCTCAAATGTTGGTTTGGTTGTTCTGAAATGCCTGAGCCAAAGTCTGTCATCAGAATGATTTGGTTTAATTCCCTCCCAGAAGTGTCTCACGTGATTGTGTTCCCAACACCAGCATCCGAAAGCAAGATAACATGATGGCTTTTATTGCATTTCATCTGAGACGCAAGTAATTTATGATGGAGGAAAAAAAAGTCACAGTGGCTTCCCTGATCGCAGCAACTTCCATTTTTATTACAGATTTTTTCAATTTTGCGCACAAGTTCAATTCCCAACTCGGGATGGAAACTTGGCTAGTGACACTGATGTATGCAGTCACAAAATTAGGCCCTCCCCTTAACAAAAAACAATCAGAGGTGATCTGTGGAGAATAATTTAAAACGCATTGTGTAAATGGCAATCTTTCATGGCTGAGCATGTGATCAGATCACATGTTAATACTAGATGTAAACAGTATGACTGTTTGTGTATAATATTCCATCATCCATGTTTTCCTCCGTTAGACTGACCTGGTTGCACAGGATTTCCAGGTTCTTCATTGTAGCAGCACTGAGCAGCATATGGTCAGCATCACTCGACAACCGCTTGAATGAGCTGCAAACATCACAGAACAACCAAAATGTGTTTTCCACAAGAGCAGCAACTGCTTCATATTTACATCTACACATTTCTACATATTCGAAAAAATGTGAAAACCAAGTCAGAAAAAGCAATGTGAAAACCAAGTCAAAAAATAGAAAAACAAGTCAGACACAACATTACACAGTCATGACAAACTATTAGGCGGCAAGGCCCTATTTCAGCTAATGATGCATGCTAATTAAGGCTCTTTCAGAAAGTCTGTGAGGTCCAGGCCTCTTATTTTTCTTTAAACAACGTGCTTAATCAGTCTGTAATTACAGGAGGTTACTGAACATTCACACATCAGGGGCGACACGCTGCAAGCATTGTGATTCAGATTCGGCTCTGTTCCCTGCTACTACACTATACTTGGATAAACGAACACCCTTGTTATTACCTATGTGCCTGATGGAAGTAGGTGTGAGATGTGTCTACTTTAGGTGAGGAGGGAAAATAAGAGAGTCTCCTAATAGGTTCACGCTATACCACTGGATTCTTCAATGTGTTTGAAGCAAAAGCCAATGACAGGAAAGTGTAGGTGTAGCAGACTAACTCATTCAGGAAATACACAGTGAACACATAATTAACACTCTGTTGAGTTTGCTATATTATTATTATGCATTACTACTAAGCAACAAGCACTGTTAAAGCAGAAATCCAAACAGAAAAAAGGATTTAAATTCACACAAAAAGGACATTTGTTATTGTTTTTCTGTCAGAATAGAATTTTTACTTTTGGATCAATTATACCTTTAATTAAATCTTTTAGGCATTAATGAAAAGTATGTAAGGTACTGTACCTGGAACACATCAAAATCTTGTCTAGCTTAAACTCAGCCAGATACTGGATCACAGGACCAAGACAACAGATAATCGGGCTCTCCAGACCCATACAGAGGGAGTAGGAACCTATTTACAAAGAAAAAAAAAATGATGTAGACAAAGTCATTGCAATTCTCAATTGTACTGATTGATAGTTACACATTACAAACAATGCGTTTAAGCTTTTAGCATAAATGTGCAATTGGACAGACTGAGTCTGAGTCAGTTCAGGTGTCTTATGACCAGGTACTGTCTTTCTGTATCATTCAAAAGTTTAATTAATACTTTTATTCAGCAAAGATGCATTAAATTGATCAAAAGTGACAGTACAATCAAGCTGATTTCTTGGGTTGTCACAATTCCAATTTTTGAGTAGTCGATAAATCATGAAAATTTATAATTCTTTATAAATACATAAACTAATGTTCCTGAAATCACTTTATTAAAAATGTAAATATAAAAAAAAATACTGACAAACTAAATTAAAACAAAGGCATTTAGCCTTAAATTATTTCTCAAGTAAGCAAATGTTGCTGACATTTTCATCAAGTATTTACTCAAGGAAACAGTCATTAATTAAATTAAAACAGAAGCAGAACAGAACAAATAAAAACACAGCTTAAGTAAACAATGCTTGAGTTTTTTTGAACAGTTGTTCAAGTGAAGTAAACATACAGTATATAAATTGAAAATAAAAAAATTAAACTCTATCAAATGTGAATCAGAACTACTTGAATCAATCTTTACTAAATGGTTAATATATATAACATTAACACTAATTCAATGCTTTGGGTGTATGCCTGAGTAACCTGTTATTAATTAAAATCACCAACACAGAGTATTGGCCTTTAGGCCTAACTTTGTTCAAGTTCATGTTCATGTTTGTTGGTTGATTTTTGCCAAGAATACTGTAGAAATACTGGATTGCTACATTGTTTTCATTTTATAGATTTAGACTTGTTGCTTTTACATAGTATTTGAGATACAAAGCAAGGCATCAAAGCATCAGAGGAAACTTTAGTGATGGTGAGGGAGTCTGCTGTATGCCATTAATGGATCCTGAACAAGACAAAGAGGTGATTTAGTCCCAGTCTTGACAGGAAAAGCCACCACCCCTTGTCTTAAACATGTCCAGTCTAAAGGACAGCAGATATTGATCTGCCTCCCTTCTGCCTACAGGGAATGATTTTTCAATTAAACATACTGACCTCACATCAGTTTGGGCAGACATCTCTGTCCAAAAGACCAGCCGATGCTTCATCATGACCGGAGGTCAGACATCAAAAGACAAACAGGAGACAAAGATAAAGTAATTTACCCTTTCCCTGGTTTTCCACAGCTGAATGAGGGGTGTCTCTGTAGAAGTCTTTGATAATTCTCATCGCAGTTGGGTATTCAAACATGGCGCTTTCTCGTTTCTCAATGCGAATTCGGTCATCTGCTTGGACACTGAGAGAGGAGACAAACAGGAGGTTTACATGAGACAACAGGAAATCACACCAGGTAAAACTTATGGATGTGCAATATGAGAAAAGGAAACCCAAGGGAGTTGCTGCATATTTTGTAGATTTTGTGTACCATATTACACTTCTGAAACAAAAAAGAAAAAGTTCAAAAGAGAGCTTGTCATTAACATTGACAAAAAAAATGTTAAAGCTGCAGTCCGCGATTTTTGGCCCTCTAGCGGTTAATAAACAGAACTGCATGCGTCTTGCGGAAAAACACTGTAGCCGGAGCTACTTTTCTCCGTGTATGTCTATGGCAAGTCACGCAGTTACTGTGATACTCTGAAACAGTCTGAATATAAACACTTATTATAAGTGTACCATAACGATTCGGGGTAAGACAAAAACACGGTTTGGAAAATGGATTCATGTTGTACATTCTCATTATATAATTTTTGTAAATTTTGAACACAAAAAGATTTACGGACAGCAGCTTTAATGTTATCATTGATTAGGACATGGAACAGATCCTCCAAGTAACAGCCAGAGGGGATGCTGACCAGAAGCTGTGGACAACATGCTCAATGATCATCAACATAGCCGCTGAGAGATTTGGCCTGAAGGAGCAGCGTTCGACCAGCGGTACTGCGGGACCAAACCGTCGGGAGGAGAAGATCTGACAGCTGCTGCAGGAGCTCAGTGTGCTCAGAAAGCAGTTCAATCAGGTAAAGGAGGATGATAAGGCTGCCCTGGCAGAGCTACAGAACATCGTAAGGAGTAAGCTCACTACCACCCGTCGAGCTGAGTGGCACAGAAAGAGGGGCAAGGAGAGAGCCTGCACACGTGCAGCCTTCAATGCAAATCCTATTGGATTCACCAGGAGACTACTCGGGGAGAAGCGTAGCGGTGTACTCACCTACACTAAAGATTAGGTTGCTTATCATGCTTTAAAAAAAATGCATGACAAAATTAATTTGATGGTTAAGCTAATTTCCACCCAAATTGTCAATGCAAAAAAAAAATAAATAATAATTTAAATGCAAAAAACAAAAACAAAAAAAAGTGTCTATTTACAATAAGTGCAAAGAGCGTCCCTTGTTAGCAAACGCTACTTACACTAGCTCCAGCCACTAATGTCTGGTTGGGCCACTCAAGTTTTAAAAAAGACGTGTGGAATTCAATGTCTTCAGTGCTGCAGCAGTAGCGAGTAAGGCTCGCAGACCTGGCTTTTATCGTGATCGACATGGGTTCGAATCTGCCTTTTGCCAAGCTCACATTTATTTTTAATGAAAATGTTCTAAAAGTGGAAATAAACTGCAAACGAGTTTAATACTATAAAACGTGTTTATTGGGTAGGGTTAGGGAAAGGTGTAGGGAGGGTTTTTTTTATTCTCCCAATAAGGCAGCATCCATTTAATAATTTTAATAAATATAATCACAATTTTAATTTAATTTAATTTAATTACAGTTTAAAATAACTGTTTTCTATTTTATTAGATTTTAAAATGTAATTTATTCCTGTAATGACATCATTACTCCAGTCTTCAGAACCTTCAGAAATCCTTCTAATATGCTGAATTGGTGCCCAAGAAACATTTATGTTGTTGAAAATAGTTGTGTGGTTTAATATTTTTTTGTGGAAACCATGATAATTTTCAATTTCTTTAAGATTCTTTGATGAATATAAAGTTTAAAGAATAGCCATTTAAAATAGGATTCTTCAAATGATATCAAATAAAAAATTTTTTTTAAAAAAACTGTAATAAGGGTTTGGGGGTGTTTAACTGTCATGAAAATGATGTCACAGTGCACAAAGAAAATAAATAAATTATATATTATATATAAACTATGGCTTCATTTTCTTAATTTCTTTTTTCCCTTTTGATTTTAGGGTGAAATGTGAGCTTGACATGTTTGTGCAACTACTAAATTACTTAACATTTACATAAGAGAAATCATTCATAGAAGCAATGAATTCTGCTTTCTGTCTCATCCTGAAGCCTTCAATACCAGTGGATTCTCTCAGTGGATATAAGGTGCATATTAGTTTCTAGTACACACACACGCTTCACCAACAGCCCATTCACTTTTGCTTCCCTACCATTCAACACCACAGAGCTCTCAAGGACACAGGTTTTCTTTGTATCTCTGTGCTGTTGCTAGGGTAACCAATGAACATATGTGGCCTATGCAAGCATGCAGCCAGCTTTATCTTCCCCAACAGTGTAATTGACTTGCCGGGAAAAAAAACAAATAGTAATAATTCTTTTAAAATAGAATTGTGCCCATGAGTGCCTGCTTCCACAAATCTAACTATGCAAACACATTAACAAGAGAAAGCCGCAAAGAAACATCTTTGAGGTCAAAACCACCCGGGGGGAATATGATCACATGAATACGGATATAATACCTTAAAATTAAGCATCATTTCTATAAACAGAACCTAAAATGAATCTTTCATGCCTAAATATTTTTAGGCATAAAATATCATGGGTAGCACTGACTCATAACTTATCCATTGATTTTTTTCTGAACAACAAGATTTTAGGTTAAAAATTATATTTATACTTATAGGAAATTTCTTAGGTCACTTTGATCACAATTTTGCCGTCGTTAGTTCATTTTAATTAATCTTGTGGTGATAAATGAATTTATCCAAGTGCAAATATTCCATGTAGTCTCTTAACTAGTTACGCATTACTAGGCATAAATCCTCTGGACAAAGTTTTGCACCATTAAAAAAATTCTTCAAGGAAAATGTCACATTCTTCCTTGTGTGGATACCATGGAAAAGTTAAGAGCATGACAAAATTTACATGGTCATGTAAGACTGGATCATAACTTTGCATTATATTATTTGCATATTTGCAAGTATGTTGGCTATACTATAAACAGTGTATTTCAATGTTTATTTTTGCCCCACAGGCAAAATTATTTTCTGTGGTAACGGACAGTTGACCAACAGACGCTTTTGATGGAACATAGTTATATTTCAGGTTGAATACAAGTTAATTTAAGGACCAGTTCTGACCCTCACTGGAGTAACTTTATTAACCTCTTTGGTTATTAAAGCCAAATTATGATAACATAAGGACATTTTCCAACTTATTTTAAGGGGTAAATGATAAAAAAAATTCCAGTGATGAAGCATGATTGTGTTTGTGTATGAAGAAATGTAAGTTGTTTGATCAGTAGGGCAGAGAGGAGAATTCAGAGTAACCAGTATGCACTGGGATAAATTGATGGCAGTGGCACCTACAACACACCACCTGCAATTCTCCTGAGGGTCTCATTAACCCACAGCACAGCAACTACTCGGCAACAGTTGCTATGGGCCCTCCCGTACTACCACGCCCCTGAGAACTGAAGCGCACAGCACATGGTTAGCAGTGGAACCCTGAAATGTGTCTACAATTTTCAAAGCAAGAAGAATGGAATGGGACAATGGAAACTGAGAACAAATGTGAAAGAAGTGATTTTAACAATATTGATAAAATGTCCTCCAAATTATCTTGACTTTCTCTTCAGAATCATTAATTCAGAAATAAAAAACAAAAACAAAGGCTGTTTTAAAAAACAGACATTTTACATGGTGGTATTTATGTCCATACTTATTTACTTCCATAAACACATATAAAAACAAACATTAAGCATTGCTTGAATGTAGGTTCACCGACAGCACTTATGCAAACCTGCATAGTTCACACAAACCATTTTAACAAGTCTCGAGTTTAAGCCGCCTAACAAGAGTGCCCTTTAAAGCTTGTATGCAGACGCAAATGCCTACGCAGTGATTTGACAGTTGTTCAGGTCCATAGGTCAGAGGCTTTAACCTATCAACACTTTGATATATAATTCTGCCTCATGCTTAATTTCCCCCAGATTTCCTAGTAATAGTAATACAATATCAAAGATTATGTTAATGGCAGAACAATGACAGGGCGATGGAGGAGAAGGACAGCAAGGGAACAACAGGCCAGCCATGTCTGGTTATAAAACACAAAGAGGTAAAACGAGCTTGAGACAAGACAAAAGGACAGAGAGAGCATGACAGGAACACACAACCAGGAAAAGGAGAGTTGAGACAGTGAGGACAATTAAAGGTTAGGTGAGTCATTTCTGCGCTAATACACCAAAAAGAATTGCAAAAACAATGACCCTTTATCAAATAGGTTTCCCTGTCTGCTGTCAGTCGAGTAAACAGTTCTGCCTCCAAACTCATTGCATTGGTGTTGCTGTGCTGGGTTGGTCAGGATGCTCAAACAAACACGTAGCCACAGTGTTTACACTTCTTGGAAGAACAAATGGCTTACTTATACATATTTCTGCATTTTGAGCTGGGATAGGAGAAAACAGAGGGACAAGAAGTACTGCAATAGCTTGTTTGCAATCACGTGATTCTGATGACATGCAAAATTCAGATGGAGGGCAGGAAGTGAAGAGCAGAATGGACAAGATGGAGGAAAGTCCTTAATATCCTGGTTTAGACATCATTACAAGAGGTATAAACAGAAAAATCACAACATATTCTACTCCAGAAAACAAATGAAAGCATACAAAACTATGGAGGCATTCTACTTTTTTGTTAATGGTTGCATATCCAAGTTGTATTAACTTTTGAAAGTGGTCACTGCACACACAAGCATTATCCGACTCGGCTCCTCCCGACTTTTTTTCCGACTTTTTCCTGCGTTTTTCAGTCAATTTCTTGCATTTTCCCCCTGATGAACAACAACTTTTGGTACTTGTGGTTTCTCAGTTTGATAGATCAAAAACGACACAAAACTTAGGCATTTCATAGTGCTTCCCTATGTAGAAAATCACTTCCTGCCCTCCATCGGCATTTTGCACCATCCCGTGACGCCATGTGCAAACAACCTATTCAGAAAGACAGAAAATCAAGTGAGAAGCGAGAGAGTGAATGAATGAATGGTCAGTGCACATTAGAGACAGTAGAGAAAGATATAGATTGAGTGAGCGCAACAGTAAAATTCAAAAGATATAAGGCCTTTTGGGGAGGCATCACTCTTTCCTGGAGTATGTGCCCCTCACTAATTTCATCTAATACCTTCCATCTAGTTCCTTTAAGTGTTGCCCTTGGCAACAGTGATCAGTCACAGCGAGTCAAAATAAATCGACAACATCTGTCTTGTTTACGAGGTGTTGCCCGTCAACTGAGCAGTGTGTCTCGCAGGACTGCAATGACCATTTCTCTTTTCTTTAGGAAATGACTAGACTTGGCCATGTGATATTTAATGATCACCAGTCGGGACTCCCAGCGAGTACAGAATCCAAGCTCCTTCAAAACAGCTTGCTTGTTCATTCACTAATGACTGTTCATTCTTACAGAAGATGTCGTCACATCCAGAAATGTTACTTTGGGCTTAAGTTGTCAGCAATGCCATTGAAGATTGTTGTGGAACCCAATTCATGACCCACTTATCTTTCTAAACTGGATTTCTAATTGTTCAACACCCTTATTACATGTAGCACTAGATGCCAGCAAATTTCCCATTGTCCCCTGGTGTAATACCACATGCTTCCAAGGTTTGTTTGAGGTGGTCTTTCCTTCCTTCTGCCACATCCTTCTGCCAGGAGCTCTGATGTCACCGAGTAACTGATGGAGAACTTGTTGAGGACCCATTGCAGCTGTCGCCTTGCCAGAGTTTCTTCAATCTTAACAGTGTTAGCATGTTCAAGGATCTTGGTGTTGGGGAGTCATTCTCTCCAAATGATACCTAGAATTCTCTGGAGAAACCTGATGTTGAAACATCAGTCTTCTAAAGTGTTGCCTTTAAAGCCTGGAACACACCAAGCCGACGCCAACGAACTAGTGGTGACGAAAGCAGACAGCGGGGTTGGGTCACATCGGCAGTGTCTGGGTCCAAAGTTGCCCTGACACACCAAACCGAAGCTCAACACCTGACAGCCAAGTAGCATGTCTGTTCTGCGCCTGCGTAAGAAGAAATGCCTTTCTGTACCAGCAGGTGGCAGTAGCTGAACAGCCAATCAGAATTATCAGATGGCCCGACAGACCGACAAGCTCCGACGCCGATTCAACATGTCGAATCAGCCGAAAAAAAGCACACAAGGACCAACTTTAGCCGATGGTGCGGAACACACTGAGAAAACTTAGTCGGTTGACGAACAAAAACTGCCCGACAGCCGACTGTCGGCTTGGTATGTTCAGGGCTTAAGGTCTCTTTTCCGAGAAACCAACCAGAATAGAAAGAATAACATCCCAGGATGAGTTAGAACCACCAGCCTGGACTCCCACAGTGCATCTGAAATCTCATACTGCCTGAGTAGGTACCACATTTGATGAGGAAAGAACTTTGTGATGTTCTATATAGCATGAATGTGTGTAGTATGAATTAAATCTGGACATACTACATTTGCCAAGTCATCCAGGAAATTTTTGCATCCCGTTTTATGAGTGGAAAAGGGATAGTTCACCCAAAAACATGGTCATTTACTCACCATCTAGTTGTTCTAAATCTGTATGAGTTTCTTTCTTCTGCTGAACACAAAAGATATTTTGAAGAACGTTGGTAATCAAACAGTTGACGGTAGCCATTGACTTCCATAGTAGGAAAAGAAATCCTATGAAAGTCAAAGGCTATCGTCAACTGTCTGGTTAACAAAATTCTTCAAAATATCTTCTTTTGTGTTCAACAGAAGAGAGAAACGCATACAGGTTTACGTGGGTGAGTAAATGATGACAGAATTTTCATTTTTGGGTGAACTATCTCTTTGTGACTATCCCTTTAAAGGCATATTCGCATGCAGGGCCAGCAAGTATAGAATCCATGTTTTACAACTTTACCCAGTTGTCACATGTTGGCACCTGTAACCACTTACTGATCTAACTCTATGCCAACATCAAACAACAGGCAAAGTGCCATAATCTAACAGCAAAGCTCACCAAGCAAGGTGTTGCGGAGGCCTCCATAATTCAGTGCAGTCTGCATTAACCACCACTTTCAGTTTATGGACAGCACACCAGTGGATCTGCTTGGTGACCAAGACCTACAGCAGCTGACCTCAGAAAATGACAGCTTCATATGGCTGTGGTTTCTTCTCCTGAAGAAAGACCAACCTTGATTCAAGATGCTGCTAGACACAGTGCAACAAAAAAGAAAACAGACTACAGGGGTGTCCAATCTTGCTCCTCAAGGGCTACATTCCTGTAGATTTCAGTTCCAAGCCTGCTTCAATTAATTAATTAATTAATAAGTAATCTAAAAACCTTGGCTGTGTCCGAAATCGCCCCAAAATACCCTTAAATAGGGTACTACTTGAAAGGACAGCTATTTGTAGTGGTGACGAAACAATAATGGACATTATCGAGTGCACTCATTCAATCCCGTAATGCACTGCAATAAGGAGTGTACAACAGATGTACACTCAATAGCTACAAAATACCCATAATGCACTGTAAGGGTCGTGCAGAATGAATTCCCGCATCAGACCAGAAGATGGCGACCGCAGCTGAATCATCCATCCATCCATTTTCCAAACCACTTTTCCAATATGTGTACAGTGTAATATCATAAGTACAAATTCCTTTTTAGTTGTTTCATTAAGATTTATACATGCTAGTTTCCATGACAAAATAACTCTTTTCATTACTACTGGAGCTGCCTGTTTGCTAAGTTTCAAATCATTATTAAACAGCAAACACAAAATATGCAAAAGTGGCGGCCCTTCCGGTGCACTCCGAATTCGCTCGCTCATTTTCTTTCACTCATAATGTAGGGAATAGTGAATCAGAGTATAGGGAGCTTCGAAAACAGCTCTTGATTAGCGGTTTCAGGTTTGTTTTATTAAGGTTTATCAACTCTACAGGAAGGTAACCCCCCCAGGAGTAGGCTTGGCTACTCCTGTTCTTGAAGGTCCTTCAGATGACAACCGCAAAAGGACGAGTGAATGTTTCAGTTCAAATCTCCCTCAATTCATTTTACAATAAAAGTTGTCAAGGTGTTCCCTCAAAGAAAAGCCCTTTTGAGCTCAAGCATGGATCTAGGTGTCCACCAGGGCAAATGAGCACAACCTCTTGGTCTTGGTTGTTCACGCTTTCTGGTCATTCCAAAAAGTGAATTCACAGAACATTATCCTGTAACTGATGCTGCTGTAAAGTTGGGTGGCCAAGGCCAGAAGTGAACACTAGATGTGATATCAGATGTGTTCTGGAGGAACTTTGGATGGCCTGATCGCCAGTGTGAAAAAATATTACCCTGATTTGTCAAAGAAATGTTACCTATGATTTGAGGCAAGAAAAAAAAAAAAAAAAAAAGTACTGTAGCATTTGTTTATGCAGGTAGTAAATATTCAGTGTGGTTCTCTTGGGTTTGTAGTTATTACCGATTTCAGCCAACTTACTCTTCATCCTACATGTGAAAACATTAAATAGTGGATTAAGGTCTGTCTGAAGAAACAATCATCTAGACATGTTCATCAATCTAAAGCTGTGCCAATAATGACAGCTAAAGTGTTTCTAACTACTTTGCATGTGCTAAGATGCAGATTTGTCTTTAAAACAAGCCAAATTTCACTCCAGTCGGTTGGAAAATCCAAGGACAATAGAGTAACACATTATTTGTGGTGCTCCAAGACATACTCAGAGTAACCTGGTTGGGTCAGCCAGTGGATTAGTTCTGCTGCGGTTTGGGGTGATTTTTGCAGGATTCTTTTCACCTGCATGTAAAACGCATAAGGGTTTTGACAAAATTATGAATTCAATCTACATCTAAATACTGTATCATCACAAATAAAATTGTATATTGTCAGTGTATATAATTACGTGTACATAAGAATATATAGGATGATGGATTGTTGTGGCTTAGCAATTAGAACACATACTCTAATACACTGAGCTGCGCTTCTCAGGTGGACAATATGAGTTTGAAAATTACCAAAATACATTTTCAAATCTTTAAATGTTCCCATCCTCAACGAAATGATGTCAGTGAAGAGGTGATATTCATTTACTGACATCTAGTGGTGACAGTGAACAATTGCTAGTCACTGAGTAGCAGTTACATATTATAATTGAAAACTGTTTGAAAGCATAAAAAGACACTGTAAATAAGTTTCTGTCATGTGAGGAGGTTTATATTAAAGTGATCTTAAAATAGTATTTTTGTAGTCTAATTATAGGTGCAGTCTTGATTTCAAAGATGGAGTTCTTCAGGCAATCAATAGGCCTGTTCCAGTCCCAACATTTGCATCTTCGCACTTAGGAACTTGTCTTCTTGCATCACATTTGTCCTGTATTTGGTCTAAGTATTCAAGTGAGGACCTTTTGATTACCTGATGGGACACACTTACAACACAGTGGTGTAAAATTGCAAGTGAATTTTTACAGAACTTTCTTTGCACAAAGCTTGATTTTAAATACTTTGCACTTTAAAATGAACTTCTAAATGTCTGTTGTTTAGTAGTTCCTGTGTAACATACGACAGATTTTAGTAATTGTAATGCTTCTAATTACATGTGAAAAAGCAGTTGCAAAACATATGCATCATTTGCAGTCAGTGTATAGCCTACATGTATATGTGTACATAAGAATTTATAGGATGATGGATTGTTGTAGCTTAGCAATAGCACACATGCTCTAATACATTGAGCTGTGCTGCTCGGGTGGACAACATGAGTTTGAAAATGACCAAAACACATATTTTCGAATCTTTAATGTTATAAACGTTAGTTATTAAATAGTGATTAAACTGGGGAATCTACTAATAGCATGATACGAGTTTAATCAATAAGAACGTAGGGAGTATTACCTACAAATAACATGCATGTTTCATGTCAATGTCACTTAATTTTGTGTCAATGTTTTATGGTCAACAAGTATACACTATATAAGTGGTTTCCAAAGTTCATTTAATTCTTCTCCACATTAAAATAACATTAAAACCGAGCATGTATTTCTAACAGGCACAACGCCCTAAAAGGTCAAACACATGACAGCCAATCAAATTACCTCATCTTTTGCAGTCAAAACTGACAGCATCCACACAAGAAGCGTGCATATGATAGGTTGCATGCAGAGTATGCTGCCTTATGCTGCATTACTGCCTTTCTCGACAATGTATCTTTGTAAAAGGGGGTATTTTACTGTAGACACAGATTGTGCATAGAGATTGAGACTCAAACTCTCTTTGATACAAAAACATACCCTGTGTGAGTTATTGTTTTTAACGTTGATCGTACATTATATGATCAACAATGCAATTTTTCACAAATACTCACATGACTGCAGATGTACACAGTATTGTCAGCGCTATTCTGCAACTAAATAATAGTTCTAACAAAAGCCACAGCAGAACTGCAGCACACAGCGGTGTTTTGTGAATGAATCTGCAGCTTTGAACGAATCAATGATTCAATGAGCCTTTCATAAATACAGCCACTTGCTTCGTTACTGAATAAATGAATGACTTGATGACTCACTCATTAAGACAGTGACTTACCACCACCTACTGGCATTTTTAGTTTAATATTTAAAAGTATCACTTCATTTTTAACATCATTACATATTTCTCTATTGAACATTTTGGTAACACTTTACAATAAGGTTCATTAGTTAACATTAGATAACTACATTAGTTAACATGTACAAATAATGAACTGCACTTATACAGCATATATTAATCTTTGTTAAAGTTAATTTCAACCTTTACTAATACATTATTAAAATCTTGTTAACATAAGTTAATGCACTGTGAACTAACACGAACTAACAATGAACAACTGTATTTTCATTAACTAACGTTAATGAAGATTAGTAAAAACAGTAACAAATGTATTGCTCAAGGTTAGTTCATGTTAATACATGAACTAATGTTCAACTAATGAACCTTATTGTAAAGTGTTACCAACATTTTTTATTTAAAACATTATTTATTTTATAAAGGTAAAAAAATGCACTGAATAATCACTTTAAGGGGGCAAATACTGTCCCTTAATGGAAAAGGTTTGACTGTGGAAGATAGATAAACCATAATTTCTTTAAAGAGCAACTTGGAGTGGTGTCTTTGATACTGCGCAGCTAAGGAAAGAGAAGCACTAAAGATTCTAGCATACACTTTGGAAGTGGTAAGAGAGTGATGGTGTCTTCTTACACCATGTCTAGACCAGACGCGACTTTTTTCGCGTCGTGTCGCGCCTCAACAGCTAAAAGCTGTCTACACTGAACGCAACAAACCGACCGTTGCAAAGCACTTGGACTACGTCAGAAACAGAACGGGAAATCCGTTTACTGTCGGGAATTTGTTGTGTCGCGCCGCATCCAGCGTAGACACGGTGTTAGAGGTTAAATTTACCTCAAATCAGATAAGTTAGTTAAAATTCTACCACTGTCACAGCACTTACTTGCAGTCGCTTGCACATGCTCTCAAATGGCCAAGAATGCAAGAGTGGGTATTTGAACAGGACCATTATATATAATTTGGAATACAGTTTTAACTTACTCACTAAAAGCATATTTAAGATAATCAGAAAAAAAGAACAAATAACAAAAGCGCACAATAAAATTGCAAACAACTCCATGGAATAACTCAAAAACTCCATGAAATCAGGTTCACTATCTAAAGTTGTGTAATAAATTAGGGCTGCAACAATTATTTTGATAATCAATTAATCTGTCGATTATTTCATCAATTAATTGATTAATCAGATAAAACATTATTTTCTGTTTTTATTTGAAAAACACACTATTCCATTGTTTTCTTCCAAACAATGTGTAAACTGAAGACACACTAACAACAAATATAGTGATTGTATCTGTTCAGGCTATGCTATGCCATGCATCCTTGTATGCCATCCTTTTTTTTTTTTTTGTTATGTGCAACAAATACTTAAAAAAAATAAATCTTACATCATAAAAAAACAACAGCTTATCAGTTGTTTTGAAGCAGAAAGGCAGTTTAAATCACTATACTGATAATAAAGAAAAACAAGCACAAACTAACTGTTAACTTCTAAGAAGTAAAATGGAGAAATAAATATTACAAGAGCACCTGACATGGCATGCCGCATTGTTTGAATTGCTTAATATAAAGCATTCTCATTATTTTTGCATAGCTGGGATTGTTCACTCTTACCGCAGCAGCTCACTCTGTCCTCCATTATTTTTCAGGTGCGTTTCGTGTGTCAATTTATTTCATTATTGATTATTCGATTAGTCGTTGCAGCCCTAGTGTAAATCATCTACAATGCAGCATCACACAAACATATTCAATCACAATAAGATCTTTACAGGACAAAATATGAACACAACATGAACATTTACCTGGACAGAGCAATGTTGCGTAATAACCTCTCAGTTGTCTCTGAGAGGTCTGAAGACACCAGGATCTCTACAGGTTGTATTTTAAGAACCCTGGACTCCAGCTCTGAATGGGCCAAATTATCTTTAAAACAGTCCACCATCACGTCCCCGATGCTTGGCTGGACCACCTAAACTCAAAAGGGAAGACAGGGTTGTAGTAGTGAGAATTAAATGTTATGAATATATGGGATTGTTTTAACTAAATGAAACTCTCTGTTGTATTATAACTAAGGGCCGGACACACTAAACCAACGGTCAGTTGGGCTAATTTTTGCAGTGTTCCACACGTCGGCGGCAACTCACACGATTCAGCATGTTAAATCGGTGTCGGGGGTCGTTGGTGAGAGAGATTTCTCTGATTGGCTGATCAGTTTAGTGAACGATTCAGTGCACGAGAATAAGAGAAAGTGATGAAAGTGAGCAAAGGAGTGAAGACGGTACACAGAGGGCTGTTAGAATTTTACGTCATCTTTCCTGAGCATTCCAATGTGCAAATATTTTAATAACATCATGAGCCGCCTGCAATGAATAAAGTGATCAGAATGAATAATATTCAAAATACTAAGCAAGCACTGCTTTGCGTACGGTTTGTATATCTACGGTCCTAGTTTCAGATTCCCTTTTTGAATGATGAATATAGACTTGATACCTGCTAATATAGACGGTTATTTCTTTACATGCAGATGCAGAAATCACATGCTAGTTGGCAGTTAGCTGTAGTCTTTGCTGTGTGCTCAAACGCAGCTTTTTGTCCCAGACACAGCCAACAGGAGGCGACAACACAGTCGGCTTTTGTCGCAGCTAGTTCTTTGACGTCGGCTTGGCGTGTCACGGCCTCAAAGCTCACCCAACACTATCAATTACCACAGTGATTTCTTACCACCATCCCTACAGACAGCTCCTTGCTCTGTTTATCAAAACTCTCGCTCACACACATTAGATAGTTGTTGCCACTGTCCTGCACCACATCTTCAGCCTGCTCCAAATCTCCCAGCTTCAGCAGAGGATTCACATCTGAGAACAAGGCAAATAATTAATTCATTTTAGGTTCTTTAGGTCACTCATCAAAAAAAAAAAAAAAAGAAAAAAAAAAATACTGAAACCATTTCATAAATAGATATCCTTCAAAATGTTGTCCTCAATTTTTTTGAAAGAAATTAATATTTTTATTGAACAGGGATGCATTAAATTTATCAAAAGTGACAGAATTTTTCTATTCATGAAAGGATCCTGAAACAACTATCACAATTTCCACAAAAATATTAAGCAGCACAATTTTTTTCAACATTGATAATAATAATAATAATATGAAATGTTTCTTGAGCAGCAAATCAGCATATTAGAATAATTTCTGAAGGATAATGTGCAGTGTTGCCAGATTGGGCAGTTTTGAATTTGATTGTCAGACTCAAAATTGGCTGGTTTGGGATCAGTTTGGAGGTTTTCAAACATTTAAATTGTATATGCTAATTGGTAAACAAACAAAACACAGGTTAGTAAACACACACACCCACTGCAGAGTGGGCTGGTGTTGATGTCGATTTTATTGATTTTGAACTTTTTAGTAATTAAAGATTAATCAGTTTTGACTGTGCAAAAGTTCTGAGGTTTTGAACACGAATGACACATTTTCAGCTGTTGTGGTGTGTGCATGAGCGTGTCACGTGTGTTTCCGAAGGTTGAAGTCTGTTAATTTCTTGGCTGCCTTTCACAAATAAACTTAAAAAGTTTCTACTGGTTTGTGAAGAAACAATTTTTGTCATATTTGCTCATTTTCTTTTACTGTGTGTATTTGCTAAGCTTTACTGTTGTATTGTTCTCCTTTTATTTTTATCATTTTATTTTGTCATCATTATTTAGTTTAAATGAGGTAAATGGTCATTACAAATCTTGGTTTTCATTCTTTTGGCAGTGAATGTTTTGGGGGGGGTTGAGAGCTTTTGGGAGCTTTTCACTTTACAGTAAGTTACATTAGTTAACTACTTCAGTTAACATGAACTAAGAATGAACAATACTTCTACAGCATTATTAATCTTAGTTAATGTTAATTACAACATTTACAATTACATGATTAAAATCAAATGTTGTATTTGTAAACATTAGTTACTGTGACCTAACATGAACAAATAATGAACAGCTGGATTTTTATTAACTTAACATTCACAAAGTTTAATAAATACTGTAACAAATGTATTGCTCGTTGGTTCATGTTAGTTAAGACATTAACTAATATTGACAAATGAGACCTTATTGTAAAGTATTACCAAAAAATCTTTCCAACCCCCAACTTTTAAACGGTAGTATACAGTGGGGAAAATAATTATTTGATCCGATGCTAATTTTGTAAGTTTGACCACTTACAAAGAAATGAAGGGTCTATAATTTTTTATGGTAGGTTTATTTTAAAGCTGCAGTCTGTAACTTTTTTTTGGTTAAAAATGATCCAAAATCAATTTTTGAGCAAGTATATATCCAGCCAGTGTTCAAAACTATCTCCTTATCTTAGCTTGATTCACAACGGTAAGCTTGTAATAATGTTTTATAATAAGAGCGACCTGGTGGATTTCCGCGGGAATTTCGAGCATGCAGCAGTTCGACTTTGAGTCATTACGTCACCTCTGTCAACAGAAAGAAGGAGTCCAGGCTAATCGGCTTTATCATGAGAGGAGGATGCTGCTTGTAGCGGATCATTTCTAGCCTGTTCTCACAGCAGCTGAAATAATTAAACATATCATTTTGATGGTGGATTGTAATCCAGAAAGATCCAAATGACAATCATCAGTGACAACTGGAGATTCACCCATAGTCAAAAGCAAAAGACTTTCTTTTGCGGAGTGGATACAGAAACTGAAATCTACAGGTAACTCTAATACACACTAAATACACATAGTCACGAAATGCTGATGTTGTTAACATTAACAATTTGAGAACAAAGTATAACCGTAATAATAATTTGCATGGTTTGGCATGATTTGAGCTAAGCAATCGTTGGCAGCGTGATTTATTGTAGGCCTAATGCTTTTTTTTCCTCAGTTGGTCAGAACAAAAGTGGCAGAAACTTACTTTTTCAGATGACATTTTCCGGTGAAAATTCTTATTTTGGTCATACTTCCAAGACGTACAGTAGAATCTGTGATTCTGAAGTACAGTATCCACACCGGTGTAGTGATTGATAGTAAACATTAGATTCATCCGCTGAGAAGCCGTGCCAATGCACAACGCACGTAACGATAACAATTCCGAATATGACTGCAATTGCAGGTTTCAAACAGAGAGGGCGACAAAGAGGAAAAATGCCGGACTGCAGCTTTAACGGATAGAGACAGAATATCAACAAAAAAAATCCAGAAAAAACACATTATATAAATGTTATAAATTGACTTTCATTTCAGCGAGTCAAATAAGTATTTGATCCCCTACCAACCAGCAAGAATTCTGGTTTCCACAGATTGGTTATGTGCCAAATTGGAACACAGATTAGTTCTGTCACTTTAGGAAAGTAGTCTCTCTTTCATTCCAACCTCTCCACCACCATGGGCAAGACCAAAGAGCTGTCAAAGGACTTCAGGAACAAGATTGTAGACCTGCACAAGGCTGGAATGGGCAACAAGACCATGAGCAAGAAGCTTGGTGACAAGGACACAGCTGTTGGTGCAATTATTCGAAAATGGAAGAAAAACAAAATAACCATCAATTGCCCTTTGTCTGGTGCTCCATGCAAGATCTCAGCTTATGAGGAAAGGATGGTCATGAGAAAGGTGAGGGATCAGCCCAGAACTTCACAGGAGGAGCTTGTTAATGTTTTCAAGGCAGTTGGGACCACAGTCAACAAGCAAACCATTGGTAACACATTTCGTCACAATGGACTGAAATCCTGCAGTGCCCTCAAGGTCCCCCTGCTCAAGAAGGCACATGTACATGCCCGTCTGAACATCTAAATGATTCAGAGAAGGCTTGGGAGAAAGTACTGTGGTCACATGAGACCAAAATTGAGCTATTTGGCATCAACTCGACTCGCTGTGTTTGGAGGGAGAGTAATGCTGATTATGACCCCAAAAACATCATCCCTACAGTCAAGCATGGAGGTGTAAACATTATGCTTTGGGGCTGTTTCTCTGCTATGGGTACAGGGTGACATCACCACATTGAGGGGCCGATGGATGGGTCCATGTACTGTAAAATTCTGGACAAGAACCTCCTTCCTTCAGCCAGAACACAGAAGATGGGTCATGGATGGATCTTCCAGAATGACAATGACCCAAAACATTCTGCCAAGGCAACAAAGGAGTGGCTCAAGAAGAAGTACATTAAGGTCATGGAGAATATCAACAAAGTCTCCAGACCTTAATCCTATAGAAAATCTGTGGAGTGAGCTGAAACTTTGAGTTACCAAGTGACAGCCAAGAAACCTTAAGGATTTAGAGAGGATCTGTAAAGAGGAGTGGACCAAAATCCCTCCTGAGATGTGTGCAAACCTGGTGACCAACTTGCAAAGTCTTACCTCTGTGCTTGCCAACAAGAGTTTCTCCACCAAGTTTTGCTTGGGGATCAAATACTTATTTGACTCCCTGAAATGCAAACCAATTTATAACCTTTGTACAGTGTATTTTATGGATTTTTTTGCTTTATATTCTGTCTCTATCCGTTAAAATAAACCTACCACAAAAATTATAGACTTCATTTCTTTGTAAGTGGTCAAACTTACAAAATCAGCAGGGAATCAAATAATTATTTTCCCCACTGTATGACACCCATCAAACAGATGAAAACTGTAAGCTGCAGCTGAGAATCTGGTCAATAACATCTTGAAATTAATCTTAAAATAGAAATGAAAGGCAATTATGAATCTATGGAGTATTAAGAGCAGAAACAATACCTTCTCCCACAAGCGTGGATTTGGTGTAAAGTGCATGAAGTTGCCGGGTGAAGAGAGAACCCTTGTTGGTGCTGGAGGCCTTGATGGCTGAAGTTTCGGTCTGTTTCACTACACCTACCTAAGAAATGAGCCATGAAAACACTCTTACACTGACTGAAATCACAGGAAAAATAATAATAAAATGGGATGTTGATAGATATACTTATCTCTACATGACAAATTTGCAGCATATTGTAATTAGAAAAATGTCACTGACCTTGTAACCCTGAGAGACCAGTCGGCGAACATGCACAAACAAGCGATGAGTAGGGATGCTGGCCGTCATGAAGTTATGGTCCAGATGACAAGTGATATTGAGTTCCTTTGCAGCAATCTATAAAAAAAATGTTGGTACTTAGGGGAAAAAAACAAATCAGGTTTCTTGAAAAAGTTAATTTTGCACACCATAAGTCTTTCAAAGTCAAACATTATTAATGACAATAAGTCAATGCCACTACATTAAAGGGATAGTAAACCCGAAAATGAAAATTCTGCATCAAGCAAGCACGTTTGAACTTCTATTTACAAGGCTCAAAACTGCAAACATTTTGGTTGCATATGCACCAAAAATTTAGTCTATGTGAGATATATATATACACACACACACACACATATGCACACTTTGTAGTTGTGGTGCATGCTCCTTTTTTTTTTATTGGTGGGTGCTCCAAAATTTTTCAGTTAGGATCACTAGTTAGGAGCAGTTTGTAAAGAGATCATAAAAGTAATTGACTTGATAGCTTTTTTGTAGCTTGAAAGGTTTGGTGGAATGGCCTTTTAATGGAGGGACAGTAATCTATATGTATATATCAGTGGCGCGTGGTCCATATAAGCTGCGAATGCTCTGTATACCCAAGCCATTTGTGGACTCGGCAATTAATATTAACATTATAAATTACTATTAAATCCCTTCTTTGAGGTGTACCATAAAGCCTACATGATTTGTAATGTGTATGTAACTGTCTGTAATTTATTTATTTGCCAAACGACGGTAATTTTCTTTAAATCTGCCAGTTATGTAGACTTCCGGGTAAGCTGATCTACAGCAGCTTTTGCGCCTTCTGTTGTTATGGACCGTCATCATTGTCCCGCGTTCTCATTGGTTTGCTGACCTATGGCGGATTACATGGCAGGATAAGCTGTGATCAGATCACTCGCCCAAGAGGAAAAATGAGCTGCTGCCATATCTCGATCACCGAAAATTACATTGTATTTGATACAAAACTAAAAAGACATAACCAAATGGGGAATAAAATCATAACTAAAACTATTTTCATAGTATTTCATTTTCTCCATAGGGATTTTTTTTTTTTATGAAAACTTTTAAGTTTGTTTAAGATAGTCCTACTAGATAGGCCTATCAGAGGATGTTAATCGATAGTCTGTGCATTTGCTAAAGTCATCAGTTTGCGTAATTTCAACTTATTTTTTAAAGAATACTGATATTTTTATTTATTATAGCCTACTTATATTTATTATAATTACATTTTATTTTTTATTTATAATAGACTGCTAACACTAATTATGTTATATTTATTTTTAATTATTAATTTAAAAAATACTTCTGGCATACATTTAAATTGACGCCATGGTGTTTCTTATTTGTCGTGTCTGAATTAGATCTGTGTCCTAAACTGATTTGTGTAAAGGTGAAGTATGTCGTTTCTGTGACACTAGCGGCACTTAGCGGATTACAAAATACAGCATATTTTGCAAATTCACCTTTTGCATGTTGCGCCTCCGTCGACTCAAACATCACAAAAGCTCTTACGGTTGCTTGTAAAGGCACGTCTCAACAGGTAAATATGGGCTACTCTCAGTAAAAGATCCAACATATTAGAAATACTTTTCACTATGTTGCTATTTGTCATGAGCAAGCAACTGAGTAAACCAACACTGAGAACGTGAGCGTCTCGCACATTAGCTATAAACCCATTCAACGTAACTGCATCACCCAGCATACCCGGTTAAAAAAGTCACCGCCACTGGTATATACACCCTTGAACAGAGTAATTAATTACCCATAATGATCATTTTGATGGGCTGCTCTAGTTCTTACCTCTGCATCCTCACCAAAGAACCTGTACTTATAGCCACACTCAACGCAAAGCACTGTGTCCACATGTTGCTTTTTGATCTCCAAGTACTGTTCCTCTAGAGGGGTGTATATGGTCTTGGTTCTCCTGTTGGGAACGCCAGGCTCTTCTGAACTTTTCCTGATCACAGTATTCTTAGCAAACTGAGTAAAGGAAAGCTCCTAAAAACAAAGAGAGGAAAAACATCATGTTTGAATGGCCATTCTGGCAAACATTTGTATTTTCATTACTATGACATATATATATACAAGAACACCCCTTCAGTGGGCAACTCTGAAACATACAAGTATTGCTTATAAACTCAAACCTGTTTAATCTTAATAGGCTCTTCTTTGACCTCTTTCACCAACTCAGATGAGCTGTCCTCCATGATAGTATCGTGTTGGTGCATGGCAGATCTCTTAGCTTTTCCAGAGTCCAAAGGCTCCACCTCCATCTTTATACCCTGATCGGAAACTCGGCTCTCTGAGTTACCTGGGCAGCTGAAATCTTTAAGTCTCGTCAGGGTGGCATGGCTGACACTGGCTCTAGGGGATACCATCTTATCTACTGCACAGAAGAGAGAAATAAAATTAATATGCCAGCAAGAATAACAGTAAGTGATGCATTGTCAGTACATTTTATGTTGATCATGTATTGTACTTAGGGCTGTCAAATTGTCAAATCTAACATAAAATTTTGTGTTTACATAATATATATATATGTGTGTGTGTGTGTGTGTGTATAATTTTATATTATATATGAGCGTTTATGTGTGTGTGTGTGTGTGTGTGTATATATATATATATATACACACACACACACACACACACATAGACACACAGATATAGATATATATATAAATAAATGTAATAATATATGTATACAAACCTTTGTGTTAGATGCGATTGATTTGACAGCACTAATTGTACTTGTGTTTTTATGCCTTACAAACCTAAACATTTTATTTAAAAGTATATAAAAACCGATCTGAAGAGCACAAAAAAAAAAACATAATTGTTGAGCCCTGCTTAATGCCAGAAAGCACATTTTTACATCTTATGAGATCAGTGTAAACAAGCTGCTTTAAAAGAAAATGTCCAATGCAGTTACATACAAAAACCCCAATAAACATAATGAAAAGAATGACATGCATGGTGCATATGTCCTTACAGGTGCTGGGGGTCACCATGCACTCCTCATCTCTCTCCTCCTCCACATTGTGAGAGAGTTTGGGTCGTTTCTCTGAGGACATTCCTCCATCACGTAACTTCTTCTAAATCAGAACAGGTTTACATTTCAGTCGGTGCTGCTTTGAAACAGCAAAAACTTCGTGCATGCGAATGCGATGCATATCTGACTTAACGTTACATTGTTGACATGACTCTATAGTATGATAGGAGTGCAGATTCTTTACAAAGTAAATAAGCTGTCTTGTTCTGCATATAAAGCTCTTACCTTTCCTCTGCCCTCATGGCGTCGGTCTTGGAAGTTAATCCCAGGTTGGTCAACTGGTCGAGATTGATCGCTTGCACTTGTGAAGAATCTGCTGATAGTTGTCTGAGTGCTGGACTTTTTGGTGGATTTGGATGCAAGCACACGTTTGACACTTGTATGCATTTTACAGCATTAACTGATTATTAATACAAGGCCTGCAATATTTAAGTTGTTGTTTGAAAACAGGCCTAAACTCTGATGATTAAAAATAGTCTCTAGAGAAGAGACTAGTAGTACAGCTGATCATGTTGGCGCGTGAGTGATGTACCCACTCGCGCATGCGAACTGCAGAGGGTGAAATATGCGCTACATATGCGCAGTCGCAGCTGTAGTGCAGCGGGGAAAAGAGGCGTTATATATGCGCAGTCCACGATTTGTAATCACAAATGAACTTAATACTGATTTAAATCAATAACCAAATTAAATTAACCATGGTAAAATAACTGTTACACACTGCCCAAAGTGGCTTACTGCTGTAATACAACAAAATTAGGCTAAACTATCGACCAGCTCTAATCTGATGTGACTATCATATAAATTTTAATTTATTTAATCTTGTTTTATTTTTACATTTTTCAGTTTAAAAACCTCTGCCATATAACTATTAAAATACTTAATAATTTTTCATTTTCTGAAATTGAAATAAAGCTGAAATAAAATTATATATTAGATGAAAAATTAAAGATATTAGAAATATAAAAAACTAATAAAAATGATAAAAGCATAACAAAATTGCTAAAATGTACAATTAAAATCTAAACTGATATAATAATAAAATTATATATGATAATTATAAAGTATTATTATAAATATAATAATAATACATAAATAATTCTCAAATAACACTGAAAGAAGTATCATTAAGCCTAACTGAGTGAAACAGGTCCCTTAAATAAGCACTTAGATGTGGGACTATAAATGGGGGAGGTGAAAGATACTAGGCCTTGATACATGTAAAGAAAGACATTTGGTTGTTGAATTTACCGCAACATGTAGAGGATAATAATAATAATTAGAAAAAGAAGGGATTTCAAAACTTTTTTTTATTATTTGTCATGAAAGACTTTTCAACAATTGGATTGAGAAAAGTTACATTTCAGCTCTCAGACAGTGGGGGCTCTATGTGAAATTGTACATGGAGCAAAGACACAAAAGTAAAATGGTAACACAAGAGCACCAGACCTTCAAGACATTTCATCATAACCTCTGTGACCTGATAACCTTTTTAAAATGACGGAGAAAAACAAATCTGAAACTTTTTAAGGTATTCAGCACACTGACATTAAGAAAATGAAGATTCAGGTTCCAAAATGACACTGTTCAACCATATAAGCATTTCTAACAGTAAATGAATGAACATCAAACATTTTAAAATACTGAAATCATACACCATTTTCTACTTTACACTTTACCCATGATGAAACCAAAATTTGATTCAAATTTTAAAAAAAAGATATGATATGAAAGTGCACATCAAATACTCAAATATTACAAATGCATCATGATACTGAAACCTGTTGTTTTTCTGCTGAGGCAAAAAAAAAAAAAAAAAAAAAAAAAAAACTGAATTGCATAGAAGCCTTTACTCTCTAGTCATCCAAAACAACATAAGCTACCTCTCTTAAGGGGGGAAAAAAAAGTATGTTGTCAAGACAATGGAGATGGTCTGATTTCAAATGCTGAATGTGTTAAACATAGTCTTTAAGTATATACAATATGAAGCCACTCAGACAGTGAAGTGAACTTAGTGTACCATTTTAATAGGTGAGGTTCTCTAAAACGGCATTGACAATCTCTCTAACAATGGTTTCATGATTGACTATATTTGGCCTCAAAATAAATAAATCACACAAAGATAGCAAGTTTTCATTTAAAGAGTAAGTTTTCAGATATATTCATAGAGTTCTCTGATAATGCAATCACTAAGCTACTGTTATTTGTATTGATAAAGTAGGCATTGCTATAGCAGATATTTGCCCGGCATGGCTAAGAAACCCCTGAGCACACACTTCACACCAACACGATTCAAATATTGAATGGAAACACTCCACGCTCGGCCAAAAAGAAAGAAAAAAAGCATATTCCATCCTCTAATTCACACAATTATCTATGAATCTAAAATTGGTGTTTGGTATGACCACATTTGTGTAATATATTTATCTGATACAAATCAAAATGTTAGAAAAAATGCATAACAGAACCAATCAAATAACATTTTATCTTGAGTCTGACTGAAAACTTAAATAACCATTTCTTTTAGAAAACGCAATGCCTGAATTTCACTCTAGACAGGGAATTTCAAGATGAACATCTAATGTATCATTTAAAATAAAAGAGTACATTAGAATGTTGCGTACTATGAATTCAGTCTGAATTTCCTGTGCAAAAACTAGTAAGTGCACTGTAAAAAGTGTGACATAAGAGAACTGCGATCACACTAAGCACATATAATTCATACTGGTCATTAAACATAACGACTTACATATACTGTAGAAACTGATGTACTGTAGTAGAACCAATTCGTAAAGGAAAAGTCATTTTATTTTAGTTAGTACAAACTAAAGTCTGTCCAGCCTCTTGTAATCATCTAACGTGTGCAGGGATGTGAGTGAGATCAGAGGCAGCAGCTTGATCATGATATTGGATAAAAAGGTACTGTAATACTTCAACTTGAAAACCCCTGATGCAGGAGCTACTGAGGGCAAACAAAGTAAATGATCCAGTACTTATTTATACCATCTTTGTTCTAAACCGATGGAATCAGAACTGACTCGAGTCCGTCTGGACCGATTCCACCTGAATAGTTGGTTCATAGATCAGAAGAATGAAAGAGATAAGAGGAACAAAGGGATCAGGTTAGATTTCAATATCTATCACATAGCTGTCAGTAGGGGGCTGCAAATTGCTATTGTGTCACATCCACATCACAGAAACATCTGTAGTGTTAATGAAACCACAAAGCTTGAATGATTTTACAATGTGAGAAGCCAAAAACTGCTGGTGCTCGCTTTTCCCCCCAACGTACGTTCAGTTTATGTTTTTGGAAGGAACTTATAATCGAATACATAAAGTGTTTCATTTTTAAACATAATAAAAATAACTGAATACACATTGTTTATCTCCCTGTAGTAACATTCAGTTATGACAAATGTACCATGTGAAGTGTCAAATAATTTGGTTGTAATTTGATCTTTGAGCACAAGAAACATAAAAAAGTGTTTCTTGAGATTTTTTTTTCTTCTTTTTTTGTGTCCAATTGTACAATTATATAGAGAAATTATATAAAATAAAGCATGTGCTTAATATAATTAAAACAGATCTTTTTAAAACATAAAAAACTAAATAATGAAGTTAGCAATTTATTATTAAGTTACTGCTTATATTGTATTTGTACAAGTGTTGTGTAGAGTTATAAATAGATATTTTCCTCTGTATTACGGTGTGAAATGTCATCATCGTATTTTTACATTCATCTTCTGTGATTTCTCCACTTAAAACAATAGTTATGCCACATACACACATGCACACACTCTCACTCACTCTTCTCTTATAAATGATTGACCTTTTCCCCTATGCTATGGTTCCGGCTGCTCCAGAGATGAGGTGTGCTTTACGTGCGGTTGAGTGTCTGGAAGATTCTGGAGATCTGGAGCATGACGGGACCTGTCTCAGGGTCATTCATCCATTGCGTGCTGTTCAACGGGTTCTCCAGCATGTCCTCAAACGCTGCAAAGCCAAGAAAAACATATCTCAGCCACATCCAACTAACAACTGGCACAGACTGGACTGTACCTAATTGAAAATACAGTTTAAAGGTGCACTAAATAGTATTTTTGCTAAATGATTCAACAGTGGTCTTGGACTCTTAGGCAGAAAGTATTTAAATCACATTTAGAGTTAGTTCACCCAAAAATGAAAATTCTGTCATTAATTACTCACTCTCATATCATTCCACACCCGTAAGACTTTCGTTCATCTTCAGAACACAAATCAAGATATTTTTCATGAAATCCAAGGGTTTCTGAACCACACATAGGCAGCAACGTCATTGCACCTTTTAAGGTCCAGAAAGGTACTAAAAACATAGTTAAAATAGTCCATTGACTGCAGTGGTTCAACCTTAATGTTATGAAGTGACGAGAATACTTTTTTGTGCGCAAAAACAAAACAAAAATAATGACTTTATTCAACAATTTCTTCTCTTCCCTATCAGTCTCCTATGTTGACGTAGTGAACGCAGTGCAAGAGCTTCCGTGTTCTACATCAGAATGCCGACTCATTATTGGCCGGCTCCTGCATCAGCATCACACACATGCGTTGTGGTACTCACACGTACAGCGTCGGCCAATACTGAGCCGGCATTTGGACGTAAACACTGAAGCGCTGCACTGCGTTCACTATGTCAACAGCGTAGGAGACTGACAGGGTAGAGAAAAAATTGTTGAATAAAATCGTTATTTTTGCTTTGTTTTTGCACACAAAATGTATTCTCGTCACTTCACAACATTAAGGTTGAACCACTGTAGTCACGTCGACTGTTTTAATGATGTCTTTACTACTTTTCTGGTCCTTAAAAGGTGCAATGGTCCCTCAAAAGGTGAAATTTCATTTTTTGGTGAACTAACCCTTTAAGATCAAGGCAGCTTAGCTAATGGACCAACCAGACAGAAAGAGCAACTGAAAGAGAAGGGACCAAGAGGTCACTTGCAGAGCTCTTTGCCTTAAATGAGACATATTGTCCAGACATCAGCAATGTTTTCAGCATTTCAAAGATTGAGTCCTCCTTGTGAGAGTGGCTAGAAAGGAAGCCAATTCCAAGCATGTCCAACTTAATTCTGATTGTGAGAAGCCATGTGACAAAAGCTGAAAGGCTTTGGAAGTAACTGCTGTGGTCTGATGAAGTGAAAATTGAGCACTCTGGCTTGAAAGCAAAGTGCTATGTTTACAACAAACCACACAGAGCCCAACACCCAGATAACGTCATCTTGCCATCAAGCATAGTGGTGGCAGCATCATGGTGTAGTGTTACTTTTTAGCTAGAGAAACTGGAAAACTGGATGTCATACAGTAACTGGCCAAATGAGTATAGAGGAAGAGAAGTCACCTAGAAGAGTCTTGGGATTTGTGAGACCAAGCTGTACAACGGGGTTCTCCAGGATGGCCTGAAACAGTGGACTGTTGGTATCAATGCCCTTGTCCAGATCCTCAGGGGTGGGCTTTCTGTCACCTAGCAGCCATTCACACTGTGTGGAAATAGAGGTTTAATTTTGAAAGAATTTACAGCTTAATTAGTATAGTATCTAAAATGGCTGGAGAAATAACACGATATACATGATCCTCTGAATGTTTACATACAGCTGCATCCTGTTGATTATTATTGACGCGGAGGGCATCAATCACCTCCTTCTCATCGAATCCCATTTCCATCAGCGCAATCACTGCCTGCTCACAAACACACAGATGGGACAATGCATCTCATTTAAAACTACAGTAACACAGAAGCAGCTATTTTATGTGAATTACTGCAGGCTTTACAAAGATCCTGAATTATGCATTTACATTCTGAAGTGGCGTTTGCCTGTGAAAAAGTCACTTACACAGTACTAGGGTGTTTTGGGTGATTGCCAGGGCATTGCTATGTGGTTGCTAAATTATTTTAATGGATTTTAGCTTGTTGCTATCAGTGTTGTTATTGTTAAAGGGTTAGTTCACCCAAAAATGAAAATTCTGTCATAAATTACTCACCCTCATGTTGTTCCAAAACCATAAGACCTTTGTTCATCTTCAGAACAAAAATGAAGATCTTTTTGATGAAATCTGTAAGCTTTCTGTCCCTCCATAGACACCCTATGTAATTGAAACTTTTGACACTTCAAAAATTTCATAAAGAGATTGTAAAGCTAATCCATATGAATTTAATGGTTAAGTCAAATTTTTCTGAAGAGACTTGATTGCTTTTTATGAAGAACAGATTTAATTGAGGTTTTTACTCACATATAAACATTGATCAGTGAACATAAACAGAAGCTCAACCACACTTGCTTGACGTGCGAGAACAATCCTCTTCCGGAAGCTCAAACGTGCTGCGTAACACACGAGAATGAACCTCATTGGTTCTCGCACATCAAGCAAACATGCTTGTGCTTCCGTTTAGCACAACTGATGTGTGAGTTGATGAGTGTTTGTGAATAAGAGTCTAAATTCAATCTGTTCATCATATAAAGCAATTGTGTCTCTTTAAGAACTTTTTGAAGCGTCAAAGTTTCAGTTGCGTAGGCTGTCAATGAAGGGACAGAAAGCTTTTTCTTTGAAAAGATCTTCATTTGTGTTCCGAAGATGAATGAAAGTCTTACGGCTTTGGAACAACATGAGGGTGAGTAATTAATGACAGAATTTTCATTTTTAGGTGTACTAACAACTAAAATTATAACTATTAAAATGGTTTTAATTGAAATAAAGCTTAAATAAAATATATGATATGAAAAACTTAAAAGAAAATTAGAAGTGTTGCCTTGTGATTAACTAAAATAAAAGTTGAAATACTAAAATGACTAAAACTGAAATAAAAATAAATTAAAGCTAAATAGAAATATTAAAAAAAATAATAAAAATGACAAAGTCACAACAAATTTACAAAAAATTTTAACTAAAAAAAGTCTCTTCATATGTGTTTAGAAACCTGATTAAAATAAGACTTCTGGAAATGTGTTCGCATTTCATTAATTCAAAATCAATATAATAACAGACATGAGTAGAAGCACAAATTTCCAGTTTTCACTTTTAACAAAGACAGCTACTCTCAGTTGTCGTAAAAGAATGTCTTGTGGCATCATGCTGGTTTTAAGTCATTTCTACAGTATATAGACAAAACTGAACAAAAGGATCTGATTTCATGCAAATTAATCTCCATGCTCGGGGCAAACCAATGAGGCTGTTAACATAGTATATCATCAGTGCATCGGGAAACTTACAATGTTTGGGTTTAAAAATGAACTATTCTTCTCCTGTTTCTCATGACACCCACATGACACTTACCCGTGAGTCAGGCCTGAACTCTCTTTTCCTTCTGATCCTTTTAAAGATCTCTGTCAGTTCGTCCTGCTTGGCTTCATCTATGCTGGCCTGAGACGACAGACGAGCACGGGCTCCTGAAACTGTGGCGGAAAGACCTGGGGCAGGTGCTGGGGTTGGGGTTGGGGCGGCAGCGGCTGCTGCCCCTGGGGTGTCCTGTCCCGGCAGAGGAGTGTCAACCATGGGGTCATCTACATGCTCAATCAACCATTCCATAGCCTGGGTCACAGACATGCTGCAGAAAGAGTGATTAGTTATTAGTGATTCTTCCACTGAGAGCTGGGACACATTGATGATGTTATTCAGCACCAAACTTAAAACATCATGTTTAAACATTTTATCACGTCACATGTTCATATATCGATTGAAATGACACTTAATGGGTGCACTAAGTAATTTTTGTTTATGTTTGCTGACCAATGTGACAGCGGTCTTGGACTTTATACTGCCAACTAGAAATGCTATGCATATTTATCCATGGATAATTTACACTACTGTTAAAATGTTTGCAGACAGTAGTGTAACAGAAAATATACATTTTTTTTTTTTATTTACATTACACAGATCAAATGTGACCTTAATAAGACCTTTATAAATGTTCTATTTCAATTTTAAATACTGTTCAACTTTCTATTCATCAAGGAATCCTGAAAAAAATGTATCAGCTTCCACAAAAATATTAAGCAGCACAACTGTTTTCAAAATCGATAATAATAAGAAATGTTTATTGGGCACCAAATCAGCATATTAGAATGATTTCTGAAGGATCATGTGACACTGAAGACTGGAATAATGATGCTGAAAATTCAGATTTGCCATCACAGGAATACATTTCCTTTAAAATATATTAAAATAAAATACCATTATTATGTTAAATTGTAATAATAGTTCACGCCATGTTGTAATTACCATAAATACGAGATTTTAACTTGTAAAAAGCGTTCAAGTCCTTCTAGAGCTTGTAATTACAGCTTGTAAGATGGGAATTTTCTGAGAGCTCCTACTTTTGTACCATATGACTGCTGTGGATTCATTTAGGCATTGATAGTGTTGCCATAGAAACGCATAATTCCCAGTCTGAGGACGTTACAGCTGCGAATTGAACGTCACGTGTTGTCATCTTGAGACTACGGTAATTTTGAAATGGTGTGAACTCAACAAATATAACACAATATTACTTCTTAACTGTATTTTTGATCAAATAAATGCAGCCTTGGTGAGCATAAGAGACTTCTTTACAAAACACATAATTCACAACCACAGCTGAGAGCAATTACTGATTTAAGCGCAGAGCCTTCACAGCACGGCTTTCAGGGAAACCCATCTCAGTCAGCTGCTGCAGGGCCGTTTCATCCACACGGTCTTCCTCATCCTCATCCAGCATGGCTGTCAGAGAGCGAAGATAGAATATTCACTCACCAACATTTGCAAAGATAGCAAAATGACTCCTGCACAGTGGCCTGAGCGGTTATGAAATGAACAAATAGGTTAATATTGACTCCTTGTAAACAACAACAACAACAAAGTACTGTGGCAGTACTATGGTACAACAATGTTACTATATTGTACTTCAAATAATACAATGGTATGGAATATGTCCCAAAACATATGCTGCGTCCAAAATTGCATACTCTATAGATTGTACTACAGTTGGTTTGAAACTTACTTCAAGACCATTAAAAAATATGTTCTATATAGTATGAAGTATGAATGAAATTTGGACGTACTACATCTGCCATATTGTCATGTGATCTACTGCCTCATAGGATAGTGAATCGAATGTGTACTTCAGAATCTCGCCAGAAGTTGTAGGTCATCTGGTTACTTTTCACCTATTGTTTTATGAATACTATAAATTCGGACTTATTACTTGGCTCACATACTGTTTTTCACCTACTACTGTATATTGCACGGAATTAGGCATGTTCGGACGCAGCGATAGTATTACCTTGGTAGATGTCCGAAAAGCATGGATTTAATAAATTCAGGTGTCTATCCATACTTCCATAGCTTACCATTGGCCTTTTTGAAGAGCTCAACAGCATCTGGATTCAGAGCCAGCAGCTTCTGAGCCACCTCAATAAGCGAGACCAGAATCTTCCTCAGCTCTGTCTGAAACTGATAAAAACAATAAAAAAAAGTAAAAAATATTGTAACATTTAAAACAATATATTCTAAAACATAAGCAGTGCAATGAAAAGTCAAAATAAACAGACTGCAAGTACCCACATCTCTGATGTTGTGCTGAGTTACAGTACGGTCAGTGTTACGAGTGGACAGGTTTGCTGTGGCTTTAAGGATGGCCTCCTTATCTGGTGCTTTGTTCTCTTGCTTTTTCTGTCAACAAGTACAAAAACTGGTTAATTTCACAAAATCAAAATCTTAGAAGCGTAAAAGCATAGTAAGCATTAAGAATAGATCACCCAAAAATGAAAACTGTCACCACATACCTTATCCTCAGAAGATATGTCAGTCATTTTTGGTGGAGCCAGTGGAGGTCTTTTCTTTATCAATAATAAGCAATCTAGAAAACAAACAATAAAAAATAAGGGTTTGTGTCTTTTAGAATTTTAAATACAAAGAACATATGCAAAACACTATGTTGTACTCTAGGTCAGTCGTTCTCAGCCAGAGATGACATTAAAATGATTTAAAGTAAGACAAAATAAGCATTAAATTAAGTTAAAACAACTTCAAATCTAAATCAATTCTTATTATAATTCCCAGTGTCTTGAAAAACCTGGATATATAAAGTAGTCTAATTTTAAACATGTGTTTTCCAGACCTTTTTTATATATTTACATAAATTATACTTTTAAAAGTCCTTATCCTTAATTTTTTTTTTTTTTTTTTATTAAATTACAAAAATGATGAGGCCTTTGAAGGTTGTTGTGGACAATGAGGGGCTTGGAGTCAAAAAGGTTGAGAATCACCTTTCTAGATGCACCAAAAATGTTCATTACCTTTATCTTTAAGATTTTCCTCAGCAACAGTTTTGGATTCGGTGAGAATTCTCTCAGTGGCAGCATGAATAAGTTTGTGATGTGTAAGAGTTTTAGGATCCTCTAGACTTCCATGGACATACTGTAAGAGACGAAAATATAGATTAAGTAAAAAAAGATTTAAATAGCATTGTGCATTGTGCAGTGCCTAAAAACATAAATGAGTTTAAAAGACATTTATTTCTGTTTAGTCCTAACAAAACAAAAATATGTATATACAAAACTATACACACACATTCAAAAGTTTGGGGTCAGTAACACTTTTTTTAAAGAAATTAAAACTTTTGCTCAACAAGGATGCATTAAATTCAAAAGTGGCAGTAAAGGTATTTATGATGTTACAAAAATACTACTTCAAATTAATTAACTTTCTATTCATCAAAGAATCCTGAAAAGAAAAAGAAAAAAAAATCCACAACAGCAAATTAGCATATTAGAATGATTTCTGAAGAATCATGTGACACTGAAGACTGATGCCGATTTTTTTATTTTTTTTTTTTACTAACTAAACTAAACTTACTCAACTAAAATAGAAAAGTTATTTTACACTGTAATAATATTTCACAATATTACTGTTTTTACTGGATCAAATAAATGCAGTCTTGTCAAGCATAAGAGACTAATTTTCTCTTTTCTGCATAAGAGAATCAATATCTTACCAACCCCACACTTTTGAACGGTAGTATACATTTACTCCATAAAATTCACATCTTTTACATGCGAGTCTGGTCCCCTCACTTATGAGTTCAGCCCATTCTGGCATCCACACAGGGTGGTCCAGTACTGTGGAACTGGTACCATGGTACAGTTAAAGTCAATTGTCACCATGGTACACTGATATACACCTTCGTACTGAATAATTAATGTATCCTGCTTTTTACACGATACTCCAAAGTACTTCAAAGAACACTACGGCATTGGGATAATATATGTCCATAAAACTTGGTATTATTGTGCCATTATGCACAGGGTAATACCACTGTACTTTTCAGACCAAACTACATCTTGAAGCTTGAACCAGACAGTACAGTCTATGTGGTGATGCCACCTGCTAAAGTCCTTACAAACACATCCACAACCTTCAAACAATTAAGTTTGCAGATCAAATCCTCATAGAACATTTGAAAGGGTGTACAGTGATCTGCACAGATGTGTGTACAGTACTTGACAGATATATTGTAAACAAAAAAGAGGTTGTCAACAAGTTAAAGTCAGCTGTACACTGTGAGTCAACAAGAGTGACAGTGGTAGTTATAGTCCAACCACGGAGACGGAGGTAACGGGCCAGATTGCTAAATTATAAATAGCACCGTCGACTCGTCTGCAAGTTACTAAAAATACTTGGCAATGACTCTGAAAATCTAGCGGGCCTGTCCTGCCCGGGTTGGCTAACAGTACCAGCTAACCGATGACAAACCTACATGCTTCAAGCATTTCTCCTTGAGTTTCTCTATAGTGGTGTCTTCCGTGACTTCCTCCAGCCACTCGGTCCCCTCCATAGTACAGACGTGGACCTTCAGGACTTTGCCTGCAAAGATCTTCTCCTCCTGCACGAACATTGCAGCAGCGGCGGCGGCAGCAGGACCGCAGCTTTCCCCGCTGAAGACGCTCCGAGAGCCCGCTGTCTACAGCCCGGAAAGCCGCCCTCTTCCCCGCTTAAATCTGCCCTGGCAACAGACACGAGCTCACGGTCTCATTCGAACATTTTCATGCCGTCCGATCTGTACTGCCGCCTTCTTAGAAGGACTAATATTTTTCGATAGGACAGATAGGTTTCCTCACTCACAGCTGCAGCAGAGACGGTTGCTCCGTTGACACCTGCGATGCGAAAGCGACACTGTCGGTACGGTGCACCAGTGCGCATGCGTGAGGTTGTTGAATGTGATTGGTGGAAGTACGAACAGACGCAGACGCGTCCTGATGCGTCCTGATGGGTCCTGATGCCTGTGCTGCAGACTCTCAAAACAGCCTCGGATGGGAGTGGCAAGCAAGACCTGAACTCTGCCATTGAAAAGAACGAGCTTTTCATAGTAGCTTCAGCAAACATACCGAAAATCCAATTTTCTGTAAATACAGTTTTCTGTCAAACTTTCTGCGGCAATAACTGCTTCCAGATGTCTGCCTAGCAGACTAATAAACTAATAAACAGTGCAGTACATTAAAAGTCAACATGTACTACACAACAAATGCTGACCTAAATGATGTACATTAAAATCTGATAAACACAAACTATTAAATAAATACCTTTGTGGAAAGTGAGCAAAGTGAACGTTCTTCTAAAAGTTTAAAAACTGTCATTGTATATACTTTGCATAGGAAGTATAATAATTATCCTGAAAAGGGCAAGTCACTTTACATGCAAAATCTTGTCAATTCTTGTTTCTCAATTCTGCATTGTACAATTACAGTACAAGTACCAGTGTTGACAATCAGGGTATTAAGATGTTATTATAAGTTATTTTTTATTGTTTTTTAATGTTTAATATACAAAAAATAATATGCAGCAGGGTCAGCATTTCTCATAACCAAACATCAACCCATGTCCGACCTGTATTCTTGTGTCCTCCAAGTCAATAGGTGGCGATGTTGTACATGTTCCCTGTAGAAAAAACTCTATTTGTCGGACAGAAGGAGACCATTGAGAACTGCTGGAGATCAGTAGTATTGTTATTTTTAAAATACAGTAATGAATTAAGGTTTATGACAGATTATTAGACATTGACCTTAAGTAAACGAAAACGTTTATTCTGAATACCTTTTACTTTCTACAGTACTTCGTCGCTGTTCTTCTCTTGTAATGTTGAGCTCAGTTATTTAGCAGTTACAGTCTGCAGGATAGTTTACGTCTGTGTTCAAGTTGACTTGTAAGTTAACATGTCCAAACACAAGACGAAAAAGCTCATCATTGAAGATGGTGCGTGTCAACCTGCTTGTCTTTTGCTCTTTCTATAATCCAACATGATAATGTAATACAGTTCTCTGTCTTGAATGGGTATTACAGAATACATTCTGTATTTTTTAAATCTTTATTTATTTATTTTTTTATGTCTTTTGTGCACATGGGCAAATTTACTTTCAGATGAGCCAAAGCAAGATGAGCTGAATCCATTTTCTTTCAAAGAGTTTATCAGAAACAAGAACCAGCAGCCCTGTACTACAGAAGCCACAGAGGTGAGGAAGAAGATTACAAAAGCATTGTCACCTGGTATAGTTTTTAGATTTTAGGATAAAATGTATGTATGTGTATTAACTGTTCAGGTAACTGTAACAGCTCAAGATGCAGATACTTCTGTCAAGTATGGTTAACAATGACATTACGTTTTTTTTAGTACTTTTCTTTTAATAATTATCAGAAATGTAAATGAATCAAATCTTTATTTTTAATGTCTTTTGTGCACATGGACAAATTTACTTTCAGATACTTTCTGATCACCATTTTACTTCAGTAGTCCTGTGGTATGATTGATTTTCCAAAGGTATATGATGGTGCATGCCACGTCGAGCAGGACTATAACACCTCCATAGATTTTGCTACCAAGGGGCCTTTCTTCACAGACCCCTCTGTGCTCTGTCAGCCTTCTGAAAGCGAACCTGAGGAGACATGGATTGAAAGCTGCCACCCATCAGCCCTTGAAGGTTCTCATGACTTCCAACTACGTGGGACTTTAGACCTCAGCGGTTACTCTGAGCAGTCATCTCTGTGCAGTGATGAGAGGGAAGCAGATGTGACTGAATGGGAGCTGGATCAGTCTGACTTCCTGCCAAAGAAGCACTTAGGAAGAAGAAGCACAGGAAGCTATGAGGGTGATGAAGAGACTTCAGTGATTGATATTTCTTTCCATCTTAAGAGGAACAATGCTGAAAATGGCACAAAGAATGCTCAACAGGTATGTTGTGTGCATGGTGTGAGTTTTTACATATGCATGAGCTGAATGTTTGTTATATTATAATTGGTGCAGTGCTGCTTTTCAAAATAAATGTTTCTCAAGTCGACGTGAAATGGTAGTTGTGATAGTCTTTTTTTCTTTATTGTGATGTATATTTGAATGAAACAGCTTCTCGAATGAGAAAAACTGTAGGGCGGGACTTGATTTTGTCCATCGGGAATTGATTGGGTCATTGCTATTGGTCGATCTTATGTGAGTGACAGGTTGTTCCGCCCTCATGCCAGTAAACATCATCAGAGAAGAGATGTCGCTGCAAGAGGGAGGGGAAGTAATTTTGATTAAAGATTATGAGGACACATGAATAATAAAAAAGTGATTATGTGCACATAAATCATTTATAATAAATACTGCAATATTCCATAAAAAATTCAGAATTGTCCATTTTGATTTCATGTTGACTTTAATGTGTTTTAGCTCAGAGAAGAGAATTCTCTACTCAGAAAGCAAATCAAAGAACTCCTTAGAAGGTCAGAAACTGACTCCAAAAGGTAAGGCTCTTTACACAGAATGTAATGTTATATGTGTGTAATCCTAATGCAAATTACCAAGTTAGAATGATTCTGAGGTAATTAAAGAAACAATATGTAAGAAGTGGAAGCGGCTATCAAGTTCTGTGTGTTGTGCTCGTCTCTCATTAGCAATCGCTCCAGCGGCCTCGTTTCTGCTTGCACAGTACTCAGCCCTTTTCTGCTTCATACTACAGTAACGTTAATAATCTCATTCATGAATATGATTTCTACCCGAGTCCCGTCCCGATTCTTTTCCACCGGCACCTCCCATGATTCCATGAAATCAAGGTGTCATCAAGCTACGCCTTTGTTTTGAATAAGCGACCTCTAGCAGCAAAAATTACATATTGTGCCTTTAATGGACTGAAGTGTATCAGTACTGCTGCTGTGTAATGAAAGATCACTGGTTGCTTCTGTAGTTTCTAGAATATTTCTAATGGTTATACTTTCCAATTTGTAATAGGATCGAACAACTCACAGATGAGCTGCACAACAAGAAGTTACAGGAGGAGAGAGAGGCTAAGGCTTTGGAGACGATGGTGCAGTCAGTAGAACAAAACCTTCAGTTAATGACGGTATTATGCATTGTGTTGTCATTCATGTAACATTTTTTATTATTAAGGTTTAAAATATAAGATTATAAGAAAATTCTGTTTTATCAAATACAGAAGCGGGCAGTCAAGGCTGAAAATAGTATTTCAAAATTGAAACAAGAGATACAACAACTCCAGGTTTGACTTCTTTCCGCATGCACACTGAAAATTCACACTATATACAATATAATAAATTGTATATATATATATATGTGTATGTATAATGTAATACATTTATATATACTACTATATAATATGTTCGTGAACTTTGCGTGAATTTGTGATCAAAATGACTATTTCACTTCTGTTATTGTTCAGGTTAAAACTCCACCGTTATGATTATTTTATTGTTTTCTTTTCAGGGCCAGCTTGAAGGATATAAAAATGAGAATGAGAGGCTTCGATATGGAGAAACTACAGCCTTAACCACAATGAGACACAATGCACAAGTGGCCTCTGAGTACCTTAACAAAGCAGCTCAAGATGCAGAGACTTCTATCAAGTATGAGTAACAATGACCATTACGTTTTTTGAGTACTTCTCTTTTAATAATTATCAGAAATGTACAGTAAATGAATCAAATCATTGCACTGAATGTGTTGTTTATGTTTACAGGCAGTTGCTGACAGGAAGAGAGACACTCTATTTTGTATCCCAGTTATTGTCCTCCATTGACAAGATCACAGAGATTCATGATTAAGTGTTTCCCTTTCACAGCCAAACATCATGTTCTCACAATATGGACCCACTATATTTAGACTGTGGTATTTAATTGTTTATTATTTCATTCATAAATTTCATTAAAATCATGTTTAGGATTTATGAAATGGCAAAATGAGGTGTGGTGGGTTAAATAATGACCAAGTTAAGCTCTAACAGGAGCTTAAGCATACAGAGACATAAGTGCACCAAATAGTGCCTTGGATTCTTTCACCAAAATCAAAGCTCTATGTTGTAGTAGTAGTATTTAAAACCTTTTGCACTTTTGTCAAATAAGTCCTTTCCTAAAAGTCTATTACATATTATTTACAAGATTTTTAGTGTTTTGTGATTTGTGTATTGATATATAAATTAACATTAATTTTTATAGTTATGCTGTTTTAAATTACAACATTTTAGTTATTTGTTTATGTAAACAATAGTTTACTAATCAGCATTGGATGAAGTGCCTTATATTCATAATGCTCGTTATTGACTTAATAAAAATGTTTTCAATCATATGGTCCTATTGTTCTTTGAGAATCCAACACTTAATATCCCTAAATTGTCACATTAACATTTAATAGATGCCATCATAAAACCATTTTATTATATACAATTTTGTACATGTATTTTTTAACATATAAAATATTTATGCTAAATATTAAAGCAATAAGTATTAATTTAATTTTCATTAATTAGTTATTAACAGTAAAACATTTTTCTGTTTTTTTTATGGCGAAGGGTCGGGACCTTTATTATGAAGCGTAAGTGAAGATGACGCACTATTGACGCGCGCTTCGTGTTTGGATACGCATGACGTTCTATGAACGTAGAATAGTTTTATCAGCAGAATTATTCTTAACAGTTTATATAAAAGTTTATATAAATTAGGGTGATATTTGAAGTCACTCATTAAAAGCAACGACCTCGATTTATGTTGTAATAAGTGTAAATCTAGTTCAAAGACCCCAAATGCACTTATTGTGATCATGCTGCTGCTGTACAGGTAGATTTGAGTGAGACATTCAGAAACGCGAGCAGTGATGCTACAGGATCCAGCAGGTGTTATTACTGTGTTTGTGTTATAGAAGAGCAGCAATGTTGAAGCCCACAGCAGCCTAATGCATTAAAGAAAAGCTAATGTAAGTCCACACAGCACAGACGGACAACTAGGTATTTTGTTGCTGTAAAACTGTATCATAAACTGTATATTCTGCTTCGTGCTAATGCTCTACTTTTTAAATTTGGGTTTATTTATTTTATATTGAATATAAAGGGGCGTTTTAGGCATTTGTTTAAAGAGTTATTGTTTATTACTACAACATTAAAGAAATGAAAAGAAAGTAGGTACTGAATCAAATATTTACTCACCTAAACGTCTAATTAAACAAAAACACAGAGTCAATTTAAAAAAAATTCCATTCCACATTTAATTGTAAAAGTTAAGTATGTAAAAATAACAAAGTAAACTTTCTATCGGGAGACTTTGTAAACCAACCTCTTAGATGTTCTCAGTGTAAGTTCTTTAGATGTAAAAATAGATCTTAAAAATGTTACATTTTAAATTCTGCAGTAGTCCATCTTGATGTAAATGAGTATGATTATATTGGCTTTTCAGGTTTCATCTTGTCTAAAATGGCATCAGATGACTTGCTTGCGAAGAGGGAAAAAATCCAGAGGGAGATTTTGGCTCTTGAGAGTTCTCTAGGTGCAGACAGCAGCATTATAGACCTACTGTCATCTGACGGCAGCAGCGGTGAGTCACTGTAGAGATTCCCACTAACTCTGTATTTTGGGGCATCCCATTGCATTAACACACCCATGACGTCCACAAATGCTGCCTCGGTAGTAGGTAGGCAGCTCATTGGGACTTGAGAAACAGCCTACCTTGGAAATGTATACAATCTTATATTGCTGTATTATAGATGCTCAATTTATGAGTGAATCATTCTTTTGAGTAGGTTCTTTCAAATTAATTGATTAAACTGATTCACAAAATGTTCTAATGATTTGGTAGTGGACTATTGATGATTTAATGAAATCCTTACCTAGAATGGTCATGGAAAAGCCATGAAAATTCATTTGACAAGATGGGAGCTGTGTTTTTGACTTGTGCTCTGTGTTAATTTAATATTATGTTTCCATGACAGATGATGAATCTGATGACAGTGGACCTGTGATTGAAGGAGTGGTAAGAATCTAGAAAGTTAATATAATGCACCATAGAAATGAAATGTAATTAAAAAAAAAAAAATCTTATATATTTGTAACTCTCTCTCAAAGCCTGATGACTTGGAGACAGAGCGGCTGCGGATTCAGAGGGAGATTGAGGAGTTAGAGAATACACTTGGTGCTAATGCAGCACTGGCTGATGTATTGGAGGGTAAATAATTCATTGACAGATTGACAGTGATTTTCATCAGCTTAAAAAATTAACTTTCACATTCTCCATGGGAACTTTCTCTGAAATTAGTGAGTTGATGCTTTTGATGATGCTTTTGATCTGAAAGGTTTGTAGTATTTCATTATATTATATACATATGCTGTTTGAGTTAAATTGTTTTTTTGTTTTTTTTGGGGGGGGAAACAGACAGCGAACATGGATCTGATTCTGTGAGTTACCCCTTTGCTTCCTTCATACATGCTTATACTGCCAATTTTTTTTTTCCTCTTTTTTTTTTTTTAATGCTTTTAAAATTGTTCTACCTCCATTAGAGTGACGAAGACAGTAATGATGATGATTATGAGTTGGATCTCCCGCAAAATGTGGAGACTTGCCTGCAAATGAATTTGGTCTATCAGGAGGTGCTGAAAGAGAAACTATCTGAACTGGAACAGCTCCTCAAAGAAAATCGACAGCAGCAGGTTAACAACAAACATCTGGGCTGTAGTTCATTGAAACAGAGTTTTCATGCCACTCAATTGCATGAGTTAAATTACACTATAACCATTTTAAAGCTGACTGTATCTCCACAGAAAGAGGTTGAGGCCCAACTCTCTGGCCCAAGCACTTCTAGCTCCTCTGTACCAGGACTTCCCCCTCAGAAACTTTATCTTGGATACTTCATGAAGCCTTACTTCAAAGACAAACTCACCGGTCTGGTATGTTATGAAACTAATACTGGAAATCTGTAAGTTTTTGTGGTGTCTGTGAAATCATGCATTTCAGAGTCATTTAAATTAAAATATTTATTCATTTCTTTTTATTTGCCTCCAGGGCCCTCCAGCAAATCCAGAAACTAAAGAGAGGCTGAGTCATGGTACCAGACCCATTGATGAGCTGAAAATAAGAAGATGTATGTTTTAAGACATTGTGCTTGCTGCTTGTTACTTGAAGATTTTTTATATATATATATATATATATAAAACATGTGGTTATGTCTTTCAGGGGAGGGTTGGCAGAAGACTTTGCTGACTAACGGAGTCGCCAAAGACATTCTGAAAAGGATGCTACAACCCAAACTATCCAAGTGAGTTCCAGAAAAATTGTTAATGCTATTGTTGCACTGTCTGTTCAGTTTGGGTAAAAAGAGTTTTTTCTTTTAGAAACGGAAGTTTGCTTTTATTGTAATTTTTTTGGATGTGTATTTTTACTGTGTGTGTCTATGTATATATATATAATTACATTTAGAGAGCCTGCAATGGTGCAATGGTCTGTGTTTTCATAGGCTGGACTATTTGAGTTCCAAGATGTCTAGAGCTGGGGATGAGGAAAAAGAGCAGTTGAAAAAACAAATGGAATTAATTGAGAAAGATATTGCAGAAATAAGGTAAAGACATTTTAAGTTTCTTGTCTCATAAACGATGTCCTGTAAGATTGTACCTACACTTCCATTCAAATGTTTAAGAACAGTAAGATTTTTTTAACATATATATGAATAGGAAGCTCAAAAGAACAGCATTTATTTGTGTGTGTATATATATATTTACATATATACACACACAAATAAATGCTGTTCTTTTGAACTTCCTATTCATCACAGATACTGAAAAAAAAGTGTCATGGTTTCCACAAAAAAATATTAAGCAGTGCAACTGTTTTCAACATTGATAATACGATTTTTTTTTTTCTTGAGCAGCAAATCACCATATTAGAATGTTTTCTGAAAGATCAAGTGCCACTGAAGACTGCTGCTATGCCATCATATAAATGCATTTTTTTTTAAAAACAATAAAAACTTTCAAAAGCAATAAAAAAAAACCTTACAGACTCCAAACGTTTGAATGTTAGTGTACTTGTTGTGCAATAAAACGTGTAATCAAACCCAATAATATCACTTTAGCACCCTGAAAGATGATCAGCTGGTGGGCAATCGCCATGATGATCATGACTGGGAGAAAATATCAAATATTGACGTAAGTTATGTAGTTGTTTTACTGATATGCAGCCAAATAAATCGTGTACCATTTTCTAACATCGGTTTCTCATTTTAAAAGTATGAAAGGACTTGTTTCTGTGTGATAGTTTGAAGGTTTGCGACAGGCTGAGGATTTGAAAAGGTTCTGGCAGAACTATTTGCACCCCTCCATTAACAAGTCTGTGTGGAAACAGGATGAGATTGATAAACTGAAAGGAATTGTAGAAGAATACAATTGCTGCCATTGGGACAAAATCGCAGAGGCTCTTGGGGTAAGGATAGAGAAAAATAGCTGCTTATGTGAATATCTGTTGTGTATTATGGTTTTTAATATTTAACATCATCTTTAACAACACAACCTACCACTCATTTAATGCCTTTGACATACGTCTTGTTTTCTTTTGCTTTCCAGACGAACAGAACAGCTTTCATGTGCTTCCAGACTTACCAGCGCTACATTTCAAAGACCTTCAAAAGGAAAGAGTGGACACCGGAAGAAGACCAGGTCCTCAGAGACCTTGTTAAGAAAATGAGAATCGGCAACTTCATTCCTTACATACAGAGTGAGCCAGTTGGGTCTTCTTGAGCTTTTGTACTGGATGTGGTGTATTTGTTTCTAAAACAGATCATTCTGACTCTGAAATCAGATTGGATAACTCACATTCAAATTAAAATAGGTGATGTATAATGTAGACGTAATTCTTCTAAAAAAACCAGTAAGCGAACTATAAGGAATTCATTTTCACACGATGTGTTCTTGCATACACCTGCACTTTTTTAAAATAGTTTATTTTACAGTTTGTTTTAAATGCAGGAATGTGACTTTTATGACAGGTTTAATTGACTGTTTACTGTTTTGGAATCAAGAATGTATCATAGGAGCCATATATTTGTAATATTTATTATCTCCATAGTGTCATACTTCATGCCTGGCCGTGATGGATCACAGTTGGCATATCGCTGGACGTCTGTTCTGGATCCCTCTATAAAGAAAGGTCCCTGGTCCAAAGAGGAGGACCAGGTATGGAGCATAATTAATTTTTTTCATTTAATCAGAATTCCTATGTTGGAAAAGTATGGAATTTTGAAATGGAAAATGTGTAGGAGCCCTGTTTAATAAATGACAAACTGCTGTAGCATATCCCATCACTGAAGACAGTTTTAATATCTGTTGCAGTCACACATGAATGTTTTTTGCTGTTTCTTAACCTGCTAGAATCACATGTCCCCATGTTCACTAATTTGACTAACTGCTCTCATATCAGTTATTGCGGAATGCTGTCGCAAAATATGGCCCCAAAGAATGGGGGAAAATCAAAATGGAAGTGCCAGGCAGGACCGACGGTGCTTGTCGTGACAGGTATGACTTATTTCAGATAAAGGTAAATTTATGCTCTGCAACTAATGTTTAAAATAACGTGCCCGGAAATCATCTCCTAATTCTTAAATCAATCTTGTTGAATGGACTAGTGCTGGTAATTGATATGTAAATATTAATGTTTTTTTGTATCTTAGGTATTTGGATTGTCTTCAGGAAAATGTGAAAAAGGGGCCTTGGAGCGAAGAGGAGGTAGAACTACTAAAAAGAATGGTTGAGAAATATGGTGTAGGTAAGTGATGTCCCTCTTATTTTTATTTACTTTATTTTTTTATTTTTTTTGCATATTTGGTATATATATACACTACCGTTCAAAAGTTTGAGGTCAATACAATTTTGTTTTTTAAGTAAATTAACTTGAGCATTCAAATCAGCATTTAGAATGATTTCTGAAGGATCATGTGCCACTGAAGACTGGAGTAATGATGCTGAAAATTCAGCTTTGCCATCACAGGAATAAATTACATTTTAAAATGTATTAAAACAGAAAACTGTTTTTTTAAATTGGAATAATATTACAAAATATTACTGTTTTTACTGTTTTGATCAAATCTTTTGAACGGTAATGTATCTAAATAACAAATGACCATTACATCAAGGCTAGGTATATAAAACTTATCATGACTAATTTAAATCATGTTTTGTTTTTAATCATATGAATATGGAGCAAATATAACAAAAGTGTATAAAAATGTCTTCAACATTTTGAAATGACTCATGCAAAGGGAATTTTTAAACCAACAGATTTTATTAAACATTGCAGCTTTGACTCACAATGACAATGGTATTTTTCAGTGTAGACACTGTGTCAGCCTTCAAAAGGGCTCTAACCACATGTATTGCTTTTTTTGGCAGACCAAAATGTATCCATACTGTATCCTAATGACTCTATTTTGTCTTTGTCTTTATCCATTGTGTATCATAATTTTCCAGGCAAGTGGAGTAAGATTGCCTCAGAAATCCCAAACCGGGTTGACTGCCAGTGCCTGAACAAGTGGAAATTACTGACAAAAACTGTACGTTTTGTTCAGTCTTGTAGCTTTCAAAAGAAGATTAAATATCATAAATAATCACACACTGTTTTTTTTGTTTTGTTTTTGTTTTTTAAGAGTCAAAATAAAGGCATAAAAAGAGAAATGAAGCCAACAAGAATACAACAAAAAGCAAAAAGACGAAAAGTTTTGAGAAAAAAAATTAAAAAGGAGATGGGAACCTCCTCCAGCTCTGAGGATGAAAAAAAGATAAAGTATATGGACAGTGATGCAGAACCAGACGTGCCCTTAGTTGAAGAAATGGAAATACCACGAAAGGACTATGTACAGACAGATATGAAGAAATGGATACCTGCAAATGCAAACTTACTGGTTGTTTATCAAGAAACTCTCAGGACAGTATGGGTCCGTCTTCCCACCAATGAGGAGGAGCTACAGTATGCCACTAAAGAATCTGAGTTAGGCCGCAGTCGATCAGAGAAAAGCAAGTGTTCGAAAGTCAGGCCTGCTTTGGTGCGCAACACTGTCCTGAACCGGTTCGGAAACATTGAAAGAACTTATGTGGGTATGAATCCTGTTGTCCTGCAAAGCCAGGTAAGATGTTTTCTTTCTTTATTCTCTTTTCTTGTCAGATCAGTGCAGATTTAGATGTTCTGCCATTTTTCTTTGTAAAATGAATTTCATTTCACGCATACAGACTGACGATGAGAAGGCCATGATCAAGGTGGCAGAGAGTGATATTAGACTCTTCGTGCAGTGCAAAGGAACATCTGTAATAAAGGTGTGGTTAACAGAGATGATGCTAGATTTCCATTTATAGTAAATAACATAAGGCCATTACATTATTAATATTTGTTTAAACATAAAGGAAAATGGTTGCCACTTGGCAAAAGCTATTAAGATTTAAAAACTGTAGCCTTGAGACTGTATACATTTCTTTGTTCTGCTGTACAGAAAGGAAGATATTTGGAAGAATGTTTGTATCCAAGGGGATCTCGCCCCCCGTTGACTACAATAGTATTTTTTTTTTTTTTTTTCCCTACTATGGTAGTCAATGGGGGGGGGGGGCAAGATCTGCTTGGTTACAAACATTTAGTTGAGGGGGAGTAATTGATGACAGAATTTTCATTTTTGGATGAACTATCCCTTTAAGGCAGCATATTTCTTTATAATCATACTTCATATTTTTTAAGTAACATTTGGAAAATATATTTACTAATATAATATTTAATTAAAAAATTATATACTTTATATTGATAATATGTTTTTCTTTTCAAAAGAAAGTAAAAAGTCCAGCAAATAAAAAGAAAGTCCAGGAAAGTCCAGGAAATAATAAAAAAAGAAGGCTGGTTCAGGACATGGTCAGCCTTAAAAATGACCTCCTGAAAGCTATCACCCCATGGATTGGTAATGTGATCATGCCTCCCCCAGTGAAAGAAAATACACTTTGCGAAGGTACAGACCCTTGTTTGACTTCTGACAAAACACCTGAAAATATGTAGTTTAGTTATAAGCAGGCCTGCATGGAGTTTGCACAAAAAATAAAGTTGTATTCCTTAATCAAATTTGCACTTCTTCTGAAACGACTTTTGTCAGGCACACTGCTGGATAACGATACTATTAGTTAAAGTGATGTTGAAGCAATGTTTTAGCAACTTCAAATATCAGATATGTCTCATTATGGAACTAAAATGTGAACTACAATTTACATTGACTTTAGTGCATTAAGTTTATAGTGTTCTAGTGTAGTATTATAATGTTCAGATTCCAAGTGGGCCTAGTTATAAGCGTATAGTTTAATGCATATGTTTTTGTTGTCAATAATTCATCAATAATCACTTAACAGGTGACATTGTTGGAAAAAAAGCAGAAGACATCCCTCTTCCTAAGACATCAATGCTTGTATTTTTTATCAAAGTAAGCCTAACATCTTTGTCAACATTTCTGATGAAATATAAGAAATGAAGATAACAGAGTTTCACATAGTTTTGTGTTATGTCTGAAAACAGGCTTTTCACATAGATGTCATGGGTTGCAGAAATGTCATTGAAATTCAGCAAGAGAAAGGCATGAAGGTATTTATCAATCCAGCATCTTACGTTTATTAGCGTAGTTGTTATACTTTGTTGTAGGGCTGCCCTCGGATTTTCTAGTCGACTGGTAGTCCTTAATTTAAGCCATTAGTCGACTAGTAGTCACACATTTAAGATATTAATTTAATTACTTAAATATATACTGGTGGGTGGCATCGGAAAATATGATAGAGGATTGCCAATTTCTGAGGAGTTTAGATGACTATTAGGGGGCAGCCCTAAATAAATACAAATTTTTTAAAAAGAAATTAATATCTAGAAGATTAGGGTTCTATCAGTGTTGTCAACTGTTTTCTCCTGTCTCCTTTTTCCAGGAACCTATTGCTGTATGTAACCCGACAACAGGTATCTCCGTTTATATTTATCCATTTTAAATTTTTTAAATAGAATAGCCAAAATGCACGTATCCAAAGAGCTCCGGTTATTTCTGTCAAAACATGCATAATGTTAATGTGTCGTTCCTAAGGTTATTTAGGTCCTCCTAAAAAAGTGTCAGTGATGCTTCAGGAAGGAAAGAAGAAAGCTGAACACAAGAAACCTGCAGAACCTCCTCAACATCCACCTCCCCTGCAGCCAGTTTATCATCTTAACACTCCCCAGCTGCCAGTCAGGCAAATGATGCCCCCTGCTTTGATTCATCCCAACAGTCTTGTCATTACACAGCCAAACATGCAGGAGGCAGTGAAACCTTTAAAACCTAAAGGAAAGAAAGTATCACTACTACTACAGTCACCACCACAAGCTATGTCACCGATTCCTCTACCGGTAATACAAGGGACACCTCCAGCGCAATCCATTACAACCTCAATGTCCACATCACCAAGTGAAGAGGACTCAGACTGCGTCATATCTATGAAACGCATCCGCAAACCTACTGAGAAAGTCCAAGCCCTAATGGAAGAATCAAAAGCTAAAAGTAGCAAAAAAGTGTCACAGAAACAAAAAAAGAGCAAACACACTGTTTTTCCGACCATTACAATGCAGACGCAGCCAGTAAACTGGATTCTTACCCCCACCAGTTTGGTACAAGTAACTGGCCCACTTTCTGCTAATATCCCAAGCAACCAGACACTGATTGTGCCAAACAGTTCCCCCCTAAATAACAGTACTTGTCCATTTACCTCAACCAATTTATTCCCATTATCATCTGCCCCTATTGTTGCTGCTGCTTCTGTCAGTCCTGCCCTTACAAGTTGTTCTGTCTCAGATGCCTCCAGCTATACCCAAAAGACTTCCTCCTCTATGAACATTAGCCCCAGAGGTAATAATTCAGGCATCCAGATGCCTCCTTCAACTACTACTAGTTTAGTACCAAACCAAAGTATTCCATCTAGTGTTCAGGCTTTGTCCCAAGCACCTACCAGTGTTGACCAGAAAGGTTCTCATGTTGAAGCCACAAAGAACTCATCAGACTCCTCCTCTGATGAAGCCATTGTAAGGCAATATAAATCATCTCCATCAACTGTTCCCAGTGCATCTCATGCTGTCTTCAGTGTTTTTCCAGTTCCCTTGACTATGCAAACTTCGACTAGTGGACCAACAAATGAAGTGGCAAAGCCTTGTGGTGTTTCTGAAAATGGCTGCTTTCCTGTGAAAACTAGTCAGCTGCCAACCATCATCCAACAGAACAGTTTACCCATCACAATATTGAGCCCCTTTTATGCTCCTAGAAGACCTCTCGGACCTCTGGCTCCTGCACCTCAGATTGCAGCTCCATCATTTCATGTTGTAGCTCCATCCCCTCAGGTTGTAGCTTCATCACTTTATGTTGTTGCTCCATCACCTCGTGTTGTTGCTCCATCACCTCGTTTTGTTGCTCCATCACCTCGTGTAGTTGCTCCATCACCTCGTGTAGTTGCTCCATCACCTCGTTTTGTTGCTCCATCACCTCGTGTAGTTGCTCCATCACCTCGTGTTGTAGCTCAGTCACCTCGTGTTGTAGCCCCATCACCTCGCGTTGTAGCTCCGTCAGTAGTACCTCAAATCACAACATTAAATGAACCATTGATCCCTATTTCTGATCTTCCCTCTGATGGTGTGAGCTTCGATCCTCACTTGATATTTCCTGAGCAGTCATCTGAAGTAGAAGACTGGATAAATGGGAAAGGTGGAATCCCGATACCTCATCTAGAGATGTCTTTGCCTTACCTTCCACCATCTGCTGCCAGCATCAAAACACTGACTTGTTTGCTCAAAGCTAAACAATCTCTGCTTACATCTGCAGTGAAAAAACTGCCAGTTGAGTATCAAAATGGCATCGGAGAAGAAGCTCAAGTAGCTGCCATCCGCAAAATGATTGCAGAAAGGTTTGCCTCAAATCCAGCATACCTGCTTTTCAAGGCTCGTTTCTTGTCATGCTTTACCTTACCAGCCATTTTGGCCACTATAAACCCATCTGAGAAATGTCAGTCAGATAATTCTAGTGATGAAGATGAGGACTTGCATTTACTACAGAGGAAAAAAAGCGTTCAGCCACCGGCTGCAGTAAGTTGCGCTTAACATTGAAGTAACCTTTGTTTGTTTGTTTGTTTTTAGTATATTTTGCTAATGTATTTTTCTCTTACAGAGGATTGAGCTTAGCATGAATGAAAATGAAGCATCAGCAAAACAGTTCTCAGGAATCAGTACAAAAAGGCAAAAGAGTCGACGTCAAGTTACATAAGATTCATCAGTTGTCCAACCATGCTATCGCAATGAAGTGCTAATGGCTTTATTTTCTGTTCAATCTGACGTTTTATTAGTTTAAGGGACCAGTATGTGTTCACTGTACTGATTTATTTTACTCCATCCATATGTTTTGTTGTAAGAACATGCATCCTGGCAATTTTCAAGGGGAAAAAAAGACAGAATTTTGCACTGAACTATTGTAAATTATTCTTAAAATATTTTATACTTTTGTTTTGTTGCTGTTGTTTTCTGAATAAATTATTTAGAATTGTGAAATGTCTTGTCATTTGTTTTTGTATTAGGCCTGTAAGTGTTTATAGTTTTTATGCTTTTATATTATGTGATCATAATGTGCAACTTGTATAATCAAAAGTGACATATTTGAAAATTGTAAATTTATAATGTTTTGGTATGTTCAATACCACTTTCTAGAGTTCTTTAAGGTGCACACAGTAGTTCTCTAATTTAAAAAAAAGAAAAAAAAGAAGTTGTTTTAAAAAATGTGTTTAAGTTCACGTACACTCGCGTCACGTGAGATGAGCTCCTGTCATATCAGTAGCCTGATAAAAGCTGTTGTATTTTGTGTGAGCTGGAAGCCTCACAGATGCTCTGCCAAGTTAAGATCACAGAGACACTATAAATAATTCATTGATGACTGTCAGTTCTTTAGAAAATGTCTTTACATCTTTACTTTATGTACTGTACTCATTCTCCAACCAAACACTACAGCAAGTGCATTTCAACACAACAATTTATTGTGAAATAGAGGGAAAATACATAAAAAATAAAAAAAATGCACTGACAACTGGAAAAGGGGAACTTCTGCCACCGCAGTGCTGTGTAAACTTCATTTCCTATTTGAGTTTAGAGACCAGCCAAATGTGTAATGTGCATTTGACCATAAAGCTTCCTATCAGACAACTCTTGTCAAGCCAACAGAGAGCTAGTGTCAGTCATGTCTGATGGCACAGGAGTTTTGGAGGTGGAAGATGATGATGAGTGCTGGGCACAGCTGGATGACTACAGAATGCTTCTCATCAAGACCATTGAGCCCTCAAGGATAACGCCTTATCTGAGACAGTGTAAGGTGCTGAGTAGCGAGGACGAGGAACAGATCTACAATGACCCCAGTCTGGTTATCAGACGCCGAAAAGTTGGTAAGATGTGTCAGACCACCTAAAGTTATGTTATGTAAACATATAGTATTCAAACATTAAATATGCTACAAAATGTTGTTGACAGGGATATTTACTGTGAAATGAAGCTTTTTATCTTATTTTCTAAGCATAGGCTATACTCTTATCTTAACACATCAGGTATAGATATTTATATAGAGTTTAGGAATGACTATTTGTATTCGCTTGTAGGGGTGCTGCTGGACATATTACAAAGAACTGGCCTGAAAGGATATGAGGCATTTCTAGAGAGTTTGGAGCTAGACTACCCAGATGTGTACCGTAAAATCACTGGCAAAGAGCCTGCTAGGGTCTTCTCCGTACTAATTGGTAAGTTGTACATTTTTTCAAATGTATTATGTCATGTAAAATATACTTTAGACACATATTTTATGCAAAATGATAATTGCTCTGACAGCTGCTATCATCATCGGTCAAAGGAGTATAGACTTTGTGAAATATTGCCAGGATTTTTCTCTGAAGGTACTCCAAGGAGTCCTTATAGGGTAGGATATATAAAACCTATGGAATTTCTTATTTGCTTATATTTACATAAGATTTTTAATCATTAAATAATTTCTAAATTTCTATCTAAAGATTTGTTAAGCTTTTAAGCGATAACACAACTGTTGATCTGAACATCGGCACCGTTGTGATTCGCCATCGGCACTAGTATTCCGCAAAAAAAAAAAAAAAAAAAAATCAAACCAACAGCACAATTGCAAGTGTGGTATCGCTTTTGCTTTTATACATTAAATATATTAAACACAAGATTTCCAGTTACTTTGCGTATTTTATTATTCAGTGAGGGTGGCAAAAAGGAGAGGGGAATTTAGTTTTCAAGTTAATTAATTTATTTATTTTTGGGACATTCGTTTGGAATTATTTCACTTATATCAAAAAGTTATCACCCGATTAGTTATTCTAAATCTAAATTATCTTTCCCTCATTCTACCGAGTACCAAACCCCGTCCCAACCTACAGCGGTATATCACTGAACAAAAAAAACGATGTTTTGAGCGGTGAGTGGACTATGAGTTTGCACGATCGCAAATTCTCTCATAAAAACAAAGAAATTTAGACATTATGTAAATAAGAGATTCAATGTGTGACAGCTTCATTTATTATAACAGAACTTTGTGATATATGACAACTTTTTAGTGATTACAGAGGGAGCACTCTTTGCGCGCCTTCTGCCATGCTCCCTTATACAGTAGGCCTATTTTCTGTTAAAAGTAACGGTGGTTTGTGAACGTAGTGGACAGACGTCCCCGTTTTCCGGGGACAGTCCCGGTTTTTGGTGCTCCGTCCCCGACTGGAGCTGTCCCTGGAAATGTACATTGCAAAAAAGCCCGACCACATACAGCGGAATGTTGGTTATCGGAGCAATCGTGTAGTGATTATATTCACCAACAGAGGGGGCTGTGCAGCTACACTGTCACTGCTACACTTGGTCGCCATTATCATCAATAACAAATTAGATTTGGTGAGATTTTCGCCTCAAATAGGAAATGTCCCAGGTTTCCATTTCAGAAATCTGGTCACCTTAACGTAGACGCTTTAATAACAAATGGTTTATCAGGAGTGTTTATGCTGCTGGGTTGTGTAGGTTTTGAGACAATAGCTACGTGAACCGAAACTATTACAAGGAAATTGAAATATGTGTTTTTAAAGGTGAAGCACTTCTCCTTAGCCTTAAGTTAGTTCAGCTCTATCAACGGCCCACCAGTAATGCTCCTGAATCTTTCAGGAGATATTCTTACTATATAATATAAGTGTTTGCATTTGTAGTTAATGGTTATGTGCTGATTATTTTTTACATTGCAGAATGAAAAGAAAAACAAAAGAAAAGAAATCCGAAAACATGCTTTTATATTAGTGCAAGTTTATTAATAAATCAATAAACAAAACCTCCAGTCTTTCACATGCATCTCAAAGATCGAGTTTAATTGTGAGTGTGAAGTGGGGGCGGCACGGCGCTGTTTTGCCTAGAGCGGAAGTTGAGCTTGCGCTGGCCCTGACTAACTATCAGAAGACACTAACCAGGTTTAAATTTCAGTTGCGCAGATAGGGTTCGTTGTAACACTGCGTTACAATGTGCCCCGCTATTAGAACTATACTATTCTATACAGTTACGATACAACTGTCATAATCAACTTTTATGAATTTCTGTTGATAAACTATGGAAAAAAAGGTGAATAAAGACTGAGAGGAAGAACCTGAACATCCAGAAAATATTATTTCAAGAAATGTTCAGCATTTGTACTGGCTTGTCTATTTGTCTTGTGTTCTGTGAGAGCTGTGAGTGGAGGGAGGGAGTGTTTTTGTTCAGCTCTGTGTTTTTTCTGAATGTCTGGACATATTTCTTCATCTGTTTGGGTGTATTGTTTTGACCAGTGCTGTATAGCTGTGTTTTGCAGTGTTCATTGTCAAACTACAAAATTATTTAAATTTGAATTTCTAAAAAAAATGCTATTATTTTATATGAAAAAAATAATTATTGTCTTTTATTGACAAAATACTTCAGTTTGCTGTGTATATTTTTTTTTAATTAAGTCAGATAAAATTTTTAGCTGTCATATGGTCATGTTACAACGTGCCCCATCACATGTTACAATGTGCCCCACCTATGGGGCATGTTGTCACATTTCACTTCCCTTCTTTCAGGGTGAATAAAGAAAAAAGTATATACTGTTTTAATGAAACAAAGCCACATATTTGTACCAGACATGTGTGAAATTAATGTGGAACAAAAGAAATTCCCTGAACCCTAAGTAGATTTACACAAACTGAGAAAGTCAAAAAGTGTTAGGTTGTGCCCCGCTCTCGCCTAATTCTAAACATATTAAATCGATGCATCTCTAAGCAACACACTGTGGCATTTGATACCTGAGTGAATCAGAATTTATGAATGATTTGGTTGAATAAATGATTCAACGACTCACTCATAAAGACAGTAGGGCCCTGTCCCAAATGGCACACTTCATATCAGTTTCGGTCTTGTGGACTTATAATGGCTGCCACGTGCGTGTGTCCGTAAAGTCCATGACACCGTAGGGTGTCCCATTTGTCAATTTTAGGTCTCAGAAGGGTACTCGCGAGCTCCCCCTTTGCGGTCAATATGCACCCTCGATGCACACTTTTGGTGCGAGCTCCGCAGCAGCGTCTTCCCGACTGTCAAAGCAGCATTACATCATGAAAGTTCATAGCAAGACCGTGAGCGATAGGTGTATATTACCCCGAGAGCGATTAGAGAGTCATATTACTTTGATGTCATACACTGATTGGTCTGCGCAGTTCTGCTTCAAGTCAAACACACATTGTGGCTACATCCGAATAGGCATACTTCCATACTATATAGTATGTGAAAAGAGTAAAATGTCTTGTACCCAGTACTTCTAGTGAGATTCTGAAGTGCGCATCTGATGGACACTTTATCTATGAGGCCACAGGAGAGGAGTTGTGAATAGCAGTGAAGCCAAAGCCACTGGAAGGCAAGCCTGCAACCTTTAGCCAAAAAAGCGCAACGGCTAATGCTAACTCTCCGCCTCTGGCGGTACGCAGGGAAGGAGACCAGAGGCTGTTTTTTGAATGGATGTCAATGGATGAGAGGCTTCACTATGCTGATTAAACAGCTTTTGTGGGGAAATAGCTAATCATTTAATTAATAGACAGCCTGTTTGCTAATCTTCAGCATGTTTTACACTAAACAATACTTTTGTTGGGAACTATATGTAGATTTTAGCTTGATAAAAATGTATTTTTTTAAGAGAAGGCAGATTAGGGAATGTTCCCGACTGATGTCACTGCCATTACACGATAGGCTGAGAGGTGCCGCACGTGATTAAGTTAGCCTTTCTCCAACGTAAGAGATACAGACCCTCTCATCTTTCTATAATATACAATCTCTGGTGAAGCGACGTCACTGTAGGTCATGTGACAGTAACAACATGACCAATGTAGTATGCCTGGATTACATTAATTCTACTTAATTCTACACATTTTCATACTATATAGAACATACTTTTTACCAGTTTATGAAGTAACTAATTCAAAAGAAGTAGGCATACCTACTCAGAACATACTGTATGTGATTTTAGATGCAGCCATTCACATTCATTCATTCCTAAATGAATCACTGTTTTGAACAAATCCGTTGAATGGATGATTCAATGACTCACCCATAAAGGTAGTTACTTGTCGCCACCTAGAGGTGTAACAATTTAAACTGCGGAAAGAGTTACTGAAAATTCCCCAACACGAATGCTGAGTCTGTCTGGAAAGCACACAGATGCAGTGTGGTGATACAAACAGTAAAATGTCCCCGTGCGGTTTGAGCGGTCAAATTTGAGTAGCCTATACCAAAACTAACTGTTTTATAAAATGCAGTACTGTTAGTATTCTAAATGAAAATTAATACAAAGTGTTAGAGGAAAATACTAGCTTTTTAAACTGAGGTTCCAGGAGCATTGCTAGAAATTTTGGGCCACTTGACTATATGAATGGTCCTTATGAAAACCTCTGGTTTATATAACTCTCTCTGTTCACCCAGACACTGCCGGGGAATGTGGCCTCACTCAGTTCCTCATGAGCGAGGTGTCTCGCCTACAGAAGCTCGCACAGGATGAACGGAGGGCAAGACACGAACTGTCTGCGCAGGCAGCGGAGCATCTAGACAGCATCCGCCAGCTGCAGCTGCGTGAAAGCGAGCTTCACAAACAGCAAGACCGTGTGCAACGCATCCGAGAGGAGCGTGAGCGCATATGCGAGGAAGCGCGTAAACTGAGAGATGAAAATTACCGCCTGATGCACGATCTGACCCGACTGAGCGAGGAGAAAAACAGCGCTCTCATGTGTAATAGAGACCTCCAACTCGAGGTGATCAGTCATTCCATAAAGATTCAGGAAAGCCTGTCAGGAACATGTTCAGGTCATAGTTCAACACAAAATGTAAAGATAGAAATAAGAAATTTAATGCATTTATTTATTTGCATTTATGGTTATAAGCATAATGTTGGGGGAAGTTGAAAGATGAAGAAAGTAGCCTATTAGATTAGATATTAGATATTGTTTTTCTGTTTAATTTTATATTTTATTTTGTCTTGTCTCTCTTTGTATTTATTGCCCCCGTTTTGGTCCTTTCTATAAGATTGAGAAATTGAAACACAGCTTAATGAATGCAGAAAGTGACTCAAAGATCCAACGAAAAAAGACAGTAACTTTGAAAAATGCCATGGAGCAGAGGCCGAGTCCAGAGATGATCTGGCAGATGCAGAGAGAAAATGATCTTCTTACAGCACGTATACAAGAACTTGAAAGTGCTTCCAAGGTAAATCAGCCTCACTTATCAGACTATACTAATCAAAATATGAGTAAGGATGACTGCACACACAATTCATTCATACAGGTCCGAACTCTGGAGCACGAAAAGCTTGATTCACATTCATTAGAGGATTTCAAGCAACAAAATCACGCACAATACCAGGAGCTGGTAAATGATCTCTACAATCTAAGGAGAAATCTACATGACGCAGAGGAGTTGCGTGATAAGGTAGCCTTTGTTTAATACATTCAGATTGGACATGAAGTGAATTTTACTTTAAATTAATACTCTTTTCTACTTTTTTCATTTTCCTTTTAAATTTAAGTATCGAGAAGAGAAGGATGAGTTGGAACTGAAGTGCGCAATGCTAAAAAAAGACTCCAAAATGTATCGTGATCGTATGGAAGACATTCTGAAGCAGCTGGAAGAGGTGATCAAAGAAAGAGACAAGGTATGAAACCTTTATCTTTGCATGACAGAGCATATAGCAACATCATGTTGTAATGTTTGGCCTAGTTTACACTGGCAGCACTAATTTAGCTGTTTCACACAATGGGCACCAGAATTTAGAAGGTTTCACAAGAAGCACCAAATTAACATTGTGAGTTTTGGTCACACGTCGCTTAAGGTGACTGTGAGAGTGTCAGATGATTCCTTCCTAAATTGCGATGTACCAGCCAAGGATTTTCCTTGACAATAAAGTACAAGAATGTTGAATAAATAAGATTTATATAAATTGGGAGTTTGTCATCTGACCAATATTGGGAGATACTGTTTACTTATACAGCCTCTTACTATATTATAAATTTAAGGAAGACAAGGAAGTGTAATAAAATGGATTTTTTTAATAAAAAGATAGACAAGAATAACTATCCTCTACTAAATGAATGCCATGAATGAATAATGAAGTAAAGATTTTTAAATGCAGATGATTGATTTGGGTGTTACCAGAGCTGGGTAGTAACGGATTACATGTAATCTGGATTACGTAATCAGATTCCAAAAATCAAGTACTTGAAATTAGAGTAAACTACTTTTAAAAATACTCGTAATCAGACTACAGTTACTTTTTTATGGATTACATGTTATTTACACAATGGCATTCATTGATTCTGCTAATTTTTCATTTTTTTTAAGTTTATATTTTTTTTCATAATAAACCTTTTATTATTTAACCTTTTATTATAACCTGTTTTATTCAGTGTTACTATCAGCAAAGACTAATAGGTACATTAGTGTTAGTATTTTGAAGTATTAACTGTCCATACATTGCACTTTAAAAAGAATCTGTTGAGGCTCTTGTTGGTGAATAGAATATATTTTTTGGACTATATTTTTTCTTTGTATCTGTCAAAATAGTACAAGATTATCCTACAATATATGTGACATCAAATAAGGGTTAGCACAAAAGTAATCTAAATGTAATCCAAAAGTAGTCAGATTACGTTACCAAAAATGTGTAATCTAAGAGATTATATTACTGATTACAAATTTTGTCATGTAGTTTGTAATCAGTAACTGATTACAATTCATAAGTAATCTACCCAGCTCTGGGTGTTACTTATGGCAGTTATACATATCTTATGGAAAGATTAACTATTGTTTCTCTGGACTAATAAGGTGAAGAACCTTATTCTGACTCTAACAAATAAACTGAATAATTATTTTGTATAAACTGATATCAGCTATACAAATTCTAATGCAAATTGGAAAATCATATACTGACAATACACACTAATGACAAGGTGTCTGGAAGAAGTTTGGTAAAGCGATATTTATGTAATGATGAGTCCGGTGACAGCAATGTCTTCCAGTCCCTGAAGAGAAGATTCTGAAGTTGGTGCAGAGGGCAATAATATTGTATCGTGAGTTCAGTATCGTGATCTGTTTCGAATCGTGACATGAGGGTATCGTTACATCCCTAGTTACTATTCTGCATAATTTACTGTTATTACTACAGTAAGTACATAGTAACGTGTAACTACGTCATCTTAAAATAAAGTGTTACCAGAGTTTTTTTTAGCAACAATCACAGCATTTAACAACAGCTTACTACAACAGTCTCTGGAGCAGGAGAAATTTGCAAATTGGCATTCTGATTGGCTATTGTTGTCGGGGGAGGCTACAGTATGGCCCCCCTCTACTGTGAGTGTTATTTGCTTAATTTAAGTGTACAGTTAGAACAGTGTCATTAATGTTCTTGCTAATTCACTTTTCAAACCAATTCCAGATTAAGCATTGTTCTGAACACACAGAATCTCTGTTTTCATTGTCCACAGAAACAATCACACTAAAGTGAAACTTTTCCACAAATTTGTGTTGCCAGCCTGTTTGCCTGCTGTTTACTACAATGTCCACCTTATTTTTTAATGAAAGCAGCTATTTGTAAATTAAATATGTCTGGCTTCCAGTGTCATCAGCTTCCAGTTATTTTTAGCTGTACAAAACAGCTTGTTATGCTGCTTTATATTGCAAACTGGAATTTCCTATGATCGCAAATAGTTTCACCGTTTACTGTACTTTTTTTTATTCTTCTAGTTATTTACCTATAGCGACTAATGAACCGAAAGTTTCACACATTCACAGAAAATAGCTTGCTTTTGCGTTGTAAAATAAGATGGATATTTTATGGCCATTTTACATTATATGAACGCCAAACTCTATTCAATTTTATTAAATGTGCCTGTTCTATGCATTTCATTAACCGGTACAATTGTATGGCACTGCCCATTTGATAGGCTATTTGTACAAGAGAGGAGTACCATTTGGAGAACTCGAAAAACCTCCAAGACAAGGACCAGTACCGCAAACAGATCCGGGAGATGGGAGAACGTTATGATGAACTTCAAGTCCAGTTGTTTCGAACTCAAGGAGATGTTCTTGCTCTTCAAGCAAAACTTCGCAAACAGAAAAACCCAATTCAAGTGGTATGTACGCTTGAAAACCGTTACATGTATGAACTGAACAGATGAAAGTTTGACTTCTTGTTGTGTCACTCTGATGTAGGCACATTGTCTACACGCACAAAATGTATGACCACTGGGTTACAGTTTATAGTGAATAGTAAGCTGGTTATGATTTGTTTTATTCCTCAGAACTCAGAAGAAAGCTCTTTGCTCAGTTCATTTGAGGTAATTTTGAATAACTTTCTCTTAAACCAATTTAAATGTAAAAACCCTTCAGAATTCACTGCTGATACAAAGAACATATTATATTAGGTTGTTTACTTTTTATCCACAGATGAAAAGTCAGACTAGCGAGGAGGAGTCCAGAGAGAGGGGTGAAAAGGGTAACGTTCTCTGATCAGATCTCATGCTCAAAAATAGATAGTTCTCATTTTTTTAAGCATTGTTCCTTTTTTCTCACACAGATATGAGTGAAGAGTCACAGAGCCTAACATCTGGCGAGTACAATGTACCTGTAGGTGTCTTTGTTGTGAATATTTATGCATTCATTGTATAAAATGAAAGTGGCTTCATTTTTAATTTGCATCTTTCATGTTTGCAGTCATGTCTGTTTTCCGAGAGGAAGTTCTCTGAAGAGGACATATCAAGTAACTGCAGACTTAAAGGAAAATGCAACTTCCATTATAGGAGGTTGTTGTTGTTTTTTATTCTTTCATAACCACAATTTAACCATTTAATTTAACTATTGAATTTAACCATTAAAGTAATTACTATGTTTCAGATCTTAATTAAACTGAGTGATTTGTTCCTAAGCAATACTTCTAATGTGTTCTTGTACAGGAAACGTGCTTTAAGAACAAAAAAATTCACAGACAAAGAGAATGTGCAGTCTATCCTAGACAACACTACCGAGAGTGATACAGACGGGATGTGATCTTTGGACAAGAAGAAATGTGGCCTTCTTTGAAAGCATATTAAAAGGGTCATGAATTGGAGTTGTTTTATAATGTTTCTTGAAGTGCACTTATATAGTTAATATGATTTTTACACCAAAAATTTTTCATAATTTAGAAATAAATGGCTATTTTCTACCCTGATTTTAGCCTTCTGATTTGAACGCACTGTTTGAAGGGCCGTGTCTGCCATGAGACTTCAGTGTAAACACCCACTGCTGTGATTGGCTGACATCTTTGAAATTGAAATAAGTATTGCATGTGGAATCCTCTCGAATACTTTTTATTATTATTATTTTTATTATTACAGCTGTTAAAATTAACGAATCGTGAAAAGTGTTGATTATTGCATTATATTTAGATCTATTTCCATCACATGGAAGGTTGCAGTGATGAAGCAGAAAGTTCTTTAAAGAAAAAATACTAGAGTTGCGTCCCAAATGACACACTATACACTATGCACTTATGCTCATCCATGTAGTGCGTGAATTGTATATGGTTATTTTGTCATTTAACAACGGAGTCTGATACCCTCTCGCCCTCCGCTACGTAATTAAAGCTGCGACATGAAGTGTCCAACATTCCACACTTCGTTTTTTCCGTTAATTTAGTGCATCATCCGGGTATTTAAAGTGTACTTTTTCTTTTTTGGAATTTTCAGTGTGAACACATTATCAAAGACTATAGAATAACACAAGTCGCGTCACTCGTATTATTATGAATGGGAGAAAGTGCAACTTAAGTCCCGCCTTCTAAATAAGAGCCAATCGCCGATTGGTAAAGTTATCGCGTCACTGCAGCGGCAGTTAGAAGCTGCGGTTTCTATAAAAACAGTCAGACTCGAGCCTCCGGCATAAGAGACACGCATTTAGGACTGCGCATGCGCATTAGCTTGATCCTGCCTGAAAATACCGTTTTTTATCATGATTCGAGCGTTTAAAAACAAAATTTATGAGAGAGTTGTTGTCAGATTTCATTGGTGATTTCAAATATGAAATTTAATCGAAAGCTTGGCAAACAGCTTTGGAGAATTTGATGTTTCCCCATTCAAATAGATAAGAGCTGCACTTGGATGCCCGAGAGGCGTTTCAAATATGGTCGCCGAGTGAAATGACTTGTCTTAAAGGGACTTTGACATTATTTATACTTAAAAACATCATAGAATAGTGCATAAGTAGGCGAACTGGGACACACCTTAGGATTATTCATTATGAATTTAACTGTCATTACCGGTTTAAAAATGAAATACAGTATGTTACAGTTTGCTGGGTCCTTGCTGGTTGCAGAACAGCCTGATCTTTGAGCAAAAGTTTTTGGGAAAAGCCAGTATCGTACTGCGACTTGTTCTCAAAACAGTCGCTGGTAACATGTACGGTACAAACACGCAAGTCAGCACTGATGTGACTAGGACATTCGTTAAAAATAAACTGTATCAATTTTTCTCTGACATCGCTATCCTTCGGCAGCTTATGCAAAGTTTATGTTTTTCCACAGCCAGGAACAGCACAGCGTCTGCCTGGCATCGCAGTCTTGTTATTATCACAATCTTAACGTACACAACTACTTTAGATCCACTCGCTGCTCATCGACTCAACACCAGTGGGCGGGGACAACGATGCAATGGTGTAAAAGCAGCCATTGTTGTCTTGCTCCAGAGGCAGTTGTATGCAAATGAACTGTGCCCCTGTGACGTCACATGCTACCTCGGATCCAACCTAAGCTTTTTTACAGCTTGATTATATAAATGCTGTTTTATTGATGACGAGGGCGTTTTAAGTTATGGAACTTGCAGGATGTATTAATGATACAAAGACCTCTTATATGCCAAACAATCAAGGAAAATTTGATTTCTCATGTCATGAGAAAAAATACAATTTAATCACAATACAACATTGTTCTGCATCCAGTGACCCATAAAACCTGATTAATATCATATCAATATCATAGTTTTTACTGTCAAAGTACATCTAGTCAGTCACCTGAGTGACTGTTGTCATGAGTCTGATCTGCTATATACAATCTTTCTGTTGTCTATTAATATATACAGTACAGTAGTATATTACAACATTATGTATGTTTTTTTGTTTGTTGTTGTTGTTGTTTTGTTTTGTTTTTGTAGCCAAGACTTAACTGACTTCCCAAATATAAACTTACCCTGAAAAATATTTACAGGACTAAAAGCATGGCAATTACCCCCAGTCATATGGGCATGAATTATACTATGAACCTATGTGCCTGTGATATTCTAATTGTTTTCACGATCTTTCTTTGTTAAATTATGACAAATGAAAAATAAAAATATATATTCCAAACTCTGTTTTGTTATTTCAATGAATACTGTACGAAAATTGTAATGGTTCAAACTTCTTTCGAAGAGAAGTTTGGTTGGACCGAGTTCACCACTTCAGCTCACCGCTGGTTGAGCTTTTCCTTGCGTCACATGCGTGACTGCCATAGCAACGAGAAAACGCTTTCACACAGCCTGATTGAACGCTTTCAAGAATTCAAACAGTCGTAGATAGCATTTGCTTTTTTTGAAAACTCTAATAATAAACGAACTATCCCATTGATTTCGATATAGTTTCGTTTTGAAATAAGAAATAAGCCAATTATTTTGCCGCTACAATGGCAGACACGCGTGTGCTTCCCAGTGGTAAAGTGTACCGGCAAATGTTTGACGCCCAGGTAATAGTACGAACTCATGTTCATATCTAAACGACATATGTGTGTTTTACTTATTTTTGATGCTTTCTTTGTAATATTGTCGATCATCTTCAGGATTAAAGACTTGTTGTGGCCTAATGTGCTGAGGAAGCACTTGGCGCATGTGTTGATTTTGAGTGTTTGTGCTCAGGTTCAGTTGTCTCTGGCTCTTTATGACTCGCGTAGAAAGCGCGTGACAGACGAAGGCGACTGTCTGCTAAGTGGAGATGCTGCAGACTCTGCATCACAGCAGCTCAATGAGACATTCAACATCACCACACGGTATGATGCTGCTGCTGCTGCTGCTCACGATACGAATTGTAATTTGTCAATTTTGATTTTAATGTGAAGTTTTGAACCTTAATTAAAAGTTACTCTTTTTGATAGGGACACAATTTATTCAGGTAGAAAAAGAAAGGAGGGTCAGGATGATACTGAGGAGGTTTGGGGTCTTCCAGACACTGTCGGTGAGAACTGATGCTTAATTAATTGTTTCCACCATGGAATCTTGTTTCTTTTCTTTTCTTACATATATGCACTGTACTCAAACCTAAGACTCATTCCATGAAACCGGTACGATTTGAGTCCCTCTGACCTTTTTCAGTGTATTTTATCTATTGGGTCACCAAAATATATTTTTCTATATTTTTTTCAATTGACACCACCTATTTTGTCATGTCCCTCAAGGCCTTCTATGAAAGTGTACTTGGGATATGAATAAAAGTCCATTAATTTTGCCATTCCCATAAATATCAATCTGTGAAGTAAATTCATGATTATTCATTAAAATCACATCATTTAGTTCCGTACCTCAGTAACCCCTCAACCCCGTTATACAAACCATTCTTCCCATATAAAAAATAATGAACTGATACTTATGTGACATTATTAATAGGAAGTGACATCATAGAAGTCTTCTGAACAACATTGTGAGCAGACACTGGCAAATTACCACCTTCTTTAATAATTATAACTAAATTATGTTGTGAAGTTGTGTTTGTCAAACTTAACGACTCAACCCTGTTACATCAATTAAAGATAGAAAACTATTAGTTGTGAAAATTCTCTTTGTTATTTCAACATTATTCATGATTTTTTAATATCATGCATGCCATGCGCTCTCCATTTATTCACTAGATTTAGAGCAGTGGCCAATTTGGGCAAAAAATCACAACCCCGTCATACATTTTTATTATTATTTTTTTGTTAAGTTTATGAAAAAGTAATTTAAAGTTAGGTGAATTCTGTCTGAAATGTTCAGAGCAATCATAAGAATTCTGATTTGAGTTTCTGAAGTTAAGCCTTTGATAAAAAATGATGAGGTTGCTGTCACAAAAAGTGCCCATTTCAGGCTTTAGTATAGCAGATTTGATGTAACTTTTATGTTCGCAATTACTGAATTAGTGTGAGGGACATCTGATAAATAGGAAAATGTTGATTTTATCACAAATACATTTTATAATAAAATTCAGAGAGCTCCCATAGTGTCCATAACTTAAAATGACCAATAATAATAGGGATTTGATGCCTGAGATGGGAAAATATGTTTTTCTGGAAGTTAAATATGTCATTAATGTTGTGGGGTATTCAGAAAAGTAATACATTTTGGTAAAAAATCTAAAAATGTGTAAGTCCAAATCGTACCGGTTTCGTGGAATGACTCATCTCTTGCCAATAATATTAATCAAAGACCCGGTTTCACAGACAGGGCTTAGACTAAGCTAGGATTAGGCCTTAGTTCAATTAGGGCACTTGAGTAGCTTTTATAAACGTACCCTAGAAAAAAAAATTACTGGTGTGCATCTTGAGACAAAACAATGGCTTTGACATACTTTAAGATATGTCAGTACAAGTTACTTTAAGTTAAAACAGCTCAAACGTGCATTTTAATCTAGGACTAGCTTAAACCTTGTCTGTGAAACCGGGGGAATGAACTATATAATATAGAATAATTGGAGTACATGTCCTAATAATGTTTCAATAGGGAAGCCATTTCTAATAACAAAACTGTAGGCCTAGTCATTTTCCCAAAAGCCTGAACTAAAAGTCAGTCTGTTGTGATTCTGTTTTGTCTGTAGTTCCAGAGAAAAAAAACTCAGACATCATTGATCGTCTTATGGAGAAAAGGCAAACGGATCACAATGAAGCTGTTTCTCAGTTGCAGACAGATCTCGCCAGCCTCACTGTGGTAAACACATTTATATAGTGTTCATTTGAGCCCAGTTCATCTGTTGTGCACCTAGTTATCAATATATTATAATTATCTCTCTCAAAGGTGTCTTATATTGTGATATTTCTGCATTTAGGGTTTTGAACCATTATTTAGACAGACAGGAAAAGATATCCTGCTCAGATTGGCTGAGTATAATGACAATATTGAAAGACTTATGCAGAAGATTGAGAACATTTCTGATTTGATGGCACATAGCTATCAGGTGAGGACCAAATGTCAAATACAATACTTGCTTTCTTGTCAAATTCAATATTTTCAAGTAAATAAGTGTAGGATCACTCAATTATTATTCATCTATTGTCTTAAAAAGGACATGCATGAGATCTGGAACAAAGTTTGCCATGAATCTTCCTTGAAAAAGAAGTGGATTAAAGAGCTAGACGAGATATATGCCAAATATGAATCTGAGAGGAAAGACATGGTATGTGGTCTATATTATGTAAAGCGAATGTTGCTGCAGTCTGTAGATTTGTACACTGCTTATTTGTTCCTCTTTCCTAGATAGCAGAATTACTGAGAAAATACACCACTAAACTAGAGAAAATCAGTTATTTGATGCCGCCTGATGTCCACAGACTGATTGACAAAGAAGCCATGGTAGTATATTCTACATGACAAATATGTATTTGTATGCATTATATGTATTTTTTATTTTTTGGATTGAGTCCATATTCTCCACAGATGATAAACCAAGCCCTGCTAGCAAATCGACGTGCTTTGGCCAAACTGTGTTTGAATTTGATGGAGAAACATTTGCAGATAGATGTTTTCCAAAGGCTGAGATGGGAGGAAAAGCTTCAAGATTGGAAAAGAATGAAACTTATTGATGCAGTCAGCCGGTTCAAGTATGTCTGATGTTATAAAAAAACCCAGTAAAAATATAATATACAGTATACTGGTGACTAGCAGTACCAGTCTTTTTAAGAGGGCACAACAAAAACGAGATACTGATTATATTTATGTTCTCCCTGCAGAGACTTTATGAACAGCGCTCACATTCAGAACCCTATAAACATTCAAGATACTCTGAGAACAGTGAAGTCAGATCAGAAAACACTGAGTGAGAAACGCATCCAAATGCTGGAAATTCTTAGGTGAGAAATAAAACACAGATTTCTAGTCTTGCACTCTATTTACTCAGTTAATATTAATTGTTAACATGCTGTGTACCTTTTACTCACATTTTCTGCCCCATATCTAGAGACATGACGCCTCCAAAAATCTCAGAGTCATCAGTTGCGGAATGGTATTCAGCACTGTCTGCCATCAATGAGCAAATAGGTCAGAAAATGTGCTTCTCATTACAATAATCCAATATGATACAATGGTATTGCATGCCCTACATCACTTTATGTGCACTATGTTCCATTTCTTTAGATTGTATTCACGTTGCCACAATGGAAAAACTTCACAAAAACTATGAGAACAGCTGGCAAGTCTGTTTGGCAGAGGTTGATCAATTTAAGGTAAGAAATAAGTTCTCATTTGTCTTGACTGTCAAAACACAACATTAACACAACAATATTCTCAACTATTTACACACAGACAGAGGTGTCTACATTCGGATTCACCTCAGATGAGATAAAGAATATTGTTAACATGGAGATATTACCTCTCATTGGCCAGTGCCAGTCACAAGTGGATGTCTATTTGGAAAAACTGGATGTAAGTATAGTTTTCTTAATGCTTTAACTTTTGGACTTTAAACTTGCAACTTTATGGATGTGTTCTCTACTCTCTCATGATACACTGTGCATTTTAACCTTCTTACAGAAAGCTTTTGAAAGTTTGGCCAAAACCACGGCTAATGAGAGCAAGTGTTTATTCAAGTTTATGTGTGGGGTGGCTCAGCTGTGGGAGATCCACTGCGAAGGCCTGTTAAACAGAGAACAGCAGCTTCAAAAGTCATTGGAGTCTATCAGTCAAATCCACAACCAAGAGAGCCAGGCAAGATTGTATTAACTGTTTTATGCAATACTTTTGAAGAGGTTTCTTATGTGTGTTCGGAAAAGTAATGTGTTACAATATTGCGTTATTAATTGCATTATTGTGATGCTTTACCACCAAATCTGTTGCTCATAATATCTATCCTTTTGAAATATTTTGTAACATGTAACGTCTTGACATGTTTGCTGAACATGGAAATAAGCTGTCAAATGTCTCACCCGACAGAGGAAAGAGGCCCAGCTGGATATGATGTTGGACAAACTCAGGCAGGAAAGCTCAGAAGAAGCTCTGAAAGACTCCTTAGAGAAGACACTAACCTATTTGGAAGAGGTTAAGAATGGGTAATGCACATTGAGGTTTTTTTTGAGTGAGGTTTTTTGTTGTTGTTCTTGTTTGTACATTAAGATGCTTAAACTTGACTTTAATAAGAAAATTATACAAATTAAGAAAGAAAACCTGGACATTTTTGTAAATCCTTTAACTGCATTGTTCTTTAAGGTATATGAACATCTATAAGGAGAAAGTGGAAACTGTGGAGTGTTACCCATCTATAGTCCTTCAGGAGTTACAAGCATACAGTCTTTCTGTCAGCCAGTGCTTTAATGTCAAAGAGGTTTATGGCCAGGTACATATTCAACAAGAACAAAGGGTAACACTTTATTTTAGGGTCTTTTAACTAGTTGCTTATTAGCATGCATATTAAAGGGTTAGTTCACCCAAAAAATGAAATGTCATTTATTACTCACCCTCATGCCGTTCCACACCCGTAAGACCTTTGTTCATTTTCGGAACACAAATTAAGATATTTTTGTTGAAATCCGATGGCTCAGTGAGGCTTGCATAGCCAGCAATGACATTTCCTCTGTCAAGATCCATTAATGTACTAAAAACATATTTAAATCAGTTCATATGAGTACAGTAGTTCAATATTAATATTATAAAGCGACGAGAATATTTTTGGTGCGCCAAAAAAACAAAATAACGACTTATATAGTGATGGCCAATTTCAAAACACTGCTTCAGGAAGCTTCGGAGAATGAATCAGCGTGTCGAATCATGATTCGGATCGCGTGTCAAACAGCCAAACTGCTGAAATCACGTGACTTTGATGCTCCGAACTGCTGATTCGACACGCTGATTCATAACGCTCCGAAGCTTCCTGAAGCAGTGTTTTGAAATCGGCCATCACTATATGTCGTTATTTTGGGGTTTTTTGGCGCACCGAAAATATTGAACATATTGAAGTAATATTGAAGTACATTGAACCACTGTACTCACATGAACTGATTTAAATATGTTTTTAGTACATTAATGGATCTTGAGAGAGGAAATGTCATTGCTGGCTATGCAGGCCTCACTGAGCCATCGGATTTCAACAAAAATATCTTAATTTGCGTTCCGAAGATGAATGAAGGTCTTAGGGGTGTAGAACAACATGAGGGTGAGTAAAAAATTACATTATTTTCATTTTTGGGTGAACTAACCCTTTAATAGAATATTGGTTGTTTATTAGTACTTATTAAGCACATATTAATGCCTTATTCTACATGACCTTATTCTACATTCTTAATCCTATCCAATACCTAAACTTAACAACTACCTTATTAACTATTTATAAGCAGTAAATTAGAAGTTTATTGAGGGAAAAGTCATAGTTAATGGTTTATATGTGTTCCCTATACTAAAGTGTTACCGAACAAAGCTGTGCAAGACAAACATTGTTAAAATAAATTTCTTTTTTTGTCAAAGGACTCTAAGGATTTTTGCCAACTTTATCCCGCTCTTAAACTTGGTGAGTTGAAAACTAGTGTCAATGAGCCAGGTTTCTGTTGCCTTTGAATTGTTTAACACCGATTTATTATGTTTATTTGGTGTTTACTCAGATCAAAGCATGACAGCCATTAAGAATGAAAGATTGAAGAAAGAAGTTGAGGTGAAACCTAGAGATGCACAAAAGCCACATTTCAACAACCAAGGAAGCTCAACATTTGGCTCGTCCTGTGATATGGTAATAATGACACATACATACTTCCCCTTCTTAATTTTTGTCTGTTATTTCATTATTTAATTATTTTATTTCCTCTATTTTGTAGGATGACCAAGATTGTAAAGCTCTAGAATTTTCAGCCTCTCAAACCAATGAGACTTTCACTACCGCAAAAGGAAATTTGTACAACTGCTATGGGTTTCACACTACACGTGATGAGGATCTGGAGACAAACCTTAAGGAAACTAAGCTGGTTTTATACCCAAAGGCTCTAATTGTTGAATTGCTAAAAGAGTAAGTGTACAATAAAAATGATAGAATGAAATAATGCTTTGGTTGATGTCTATCTTGTGTTCTACCAATGATTTACACAGCACAAAACAGTATCATTAAAATCAACAAAACAAGATCCATAAGCTTGAGTGATGAATTTGGAGATCTGAAATTAAAATTGTGCAATTAAAAAAAAAAACCCATGTTCTTTTTGGACTATAATTTACTTCTGCATTAAGTTTTTTTTCTGTGTTGTTTACTTTCATTATTATTTTTTATGTTTAGTTCCTGCATAGAGCAATAAAAGAAATGAATACTGTTGTGTTCCCCCATCATAGTGTGAGGCAAACATTTTTCAGCCATCTGGAAGAGAGATTTCATATTATTCTAACCAACACTATGACTGTTGTGGAAGCCAAGAATGAGAAACTGAAAGCAGAGCTGAAACTTCGCCTCCAACTCCACCAACCCCGTGCTGTAAGAATCGAGACGGATATTCACAATGTCAGAGCAGGTTTGTCCCCTCATCACATCTTTTGGCTTTTACTTATTTAGAAGAGTAACAAGAGCCTTTGTGAAAAAGAAGTATACTTTTGCATAAGAGTACTTATTAAGGAAATAATATACTTAAAGCTGCAGTCCGTAACTTTTGGTTAAAAATTATCCAAAATCAATTTCTGAGCAAGTACATAACCAGCCAGTGTTCAAAACTATCTCCTTACCTTAGCCTGAATCACAACAGTAAGCTTGTAATAATCTTTCCTAATTTGGATGGTACTGGTGGGTTTCTGCGGGAAATTCGAGCATGCAGCCGTTCATCTTTGCGTCATTACATCACGTCTGTTTACATGAAGAAGGAGCCCCAGCTAGTAGGCTATATGGCATGTGGAGGATGCTGCAGGCGGCGGATCAGCCTTTTCTCAGAGCAGCTGCAATAAACTTATCATTTTGATGGCGGATTGTAATCCAGAAAGGTCCAAATGACAATCATCAGTGACAACTGGAGATTCACCCGTAGTCAAAAGCAAAAGACTTCGGACTGCGGAGTGGATACAGAAATTGAAATCTACAGGTAACGTTAATACACTAAATGCACATAGTCACGCAATGTTGATGTTGTTAACATTAACAATTTGAGAACAAAGCATAACAATAATAATAATTTGCATGGTTTGATGTGATCCGTGCTAAGCGATCGTTAAATTGAATTACCATTGGCAGCACAATTAATTGTAATGCTTTTATTCTCAGTTGGTCAGAACAAAAGTGGCAGACATGTGACATTTTCCAGTGAAAATTCTTATTCTGGTCATACTTACAAGACGTAAAATCTGTGATTCCGAAGTACAGAATCCACACCAATGTGGTGACTGGAAGCAAACATTAGATTCATCCGCGCTGAGGAGCCGTGCCGAAGCACAACCCACCTAAAGATAATTCTGCAAATAACTGCAATTGCAGGTTTCAAACAGAGATGGCGACAAAGAGGCAAAACTTACGGACTGCAGCTTTAAATGCGTAGATGAAAATGTATTATATATATATATATATATATATATATATATATATATATATATATATATATACTTAAGTAGGACTTGTGTACATTTTTATGAATAGAATTACTTCTATTGTCTTTGAAATATGGTTAAAGCGTAGTGCCGAATGAACTAACAAGCATATATGATAAATTCAGATTTAATGTCATTTCTGTTTAAACTTGTATCTCATGGATCATCATGAAAAAGTAAAAAATACTAAAAAAATACTATTAAGATTGGAAGTACACTACAAGTGCACATTCAATAGAATTAAGCATACTTCTTTTTTTACAAGGGAGTTCAGTATATCGAGGACATTCATAATTCTCTTCATTATTTGGGCAGCTGAACTAGTGCTACATCGAGAACGTGTGGATCGACACTGCAAGGGTGTACTAGAGGTCCTAGAAGACTGCCGGACAGACTTACAGGAGTTACAGATACAGAAAAATAAACTGACTGAAGACTTCCAAATGCAGATCTACAGTAGAGAGAAAGATTTTATCTTTGCCACTAATTCTGAAAAGTAAAATGCAAATAAATGTACAAAAAAATAGTGGTAATAATGTGTGCAGTTTATACTCAATCTACTTATTCTGGTCATTTTTATTCACAGGATAAATAAACTTTGTACCTCACTTCAAACCAGCCTGGACAAACACATCAATAACATCCAGACTTTACAAAGAGACTTCAGACAAAAGATGGAGTTAAAAATGGAAGGCTTGAGGGAAGCAAATGTTCAGATAATGAGATCTTTCAAGTATGTCACTGATATTTTTTGTATAAGTCATTATCAGTGTTGTGTTGTGCAGTGAATTTGATACAGGCCCAGTTAAAAATATTAATGACAATTGTTGTCTATTCCACAAGATTGTTTTCTGAGGGGGGAAATTTTACACCCCAAGAAATTGAGGTCTTTCAGTCACATCTGGAAAAAATGGACAAACGTATTGATTCAGCAGAGGGGGCCATGATGGAGGACATGGAAGAAAAAGAATCAAAGTGTCTGGAGCAGGTTAAGATTTCCAGCTCATAAGTCGATCACTGTGATCATGAACAAAATAATTAGTATTTCGACAGGAATTCACAGTGAAAATCCATTTTTCCTCAGGTCAAGGATATAATCAGGAAGTTTGAGGAAAAATTCCGTTTTCTTGCTATCGAGCTGAAGTTTCTTGAAAAAATGCAACAAATCTTTAACAACACACGAGTCCAGATCAAAAGCGTGGTATTTTCAGTATATCATTTACTCTTATTTCATTCCTGCCCTCAGTCCACTGTTCATAATCTGTTTGTATTTGTATGTGTCTGTTCAGGCTTTAAAGAGTAACATGCAGAAAAAGACGATTGACAACATGTTGAGCGATTTAAAGGAAATGACTGCTAAGTATGGCCAACCCAGCCCTGATAAGAAGGTAAATCCTCTTAATATATTATTAGATTCACATTTATGTAATTATAATACTGGTCTACAGAAAACTATTTGTTTTGTAGATTGTAACCATAGTGGAGATAACAAGTTTAACAAATTCTCTGATGGAGGAGCTACAGAAGCGGTGTCAGTATCTTGAATGCTTCTTGGTAGGGCATTACACATTCCAATGCTACTGGTATACTGACATGTAATTCCTATAGACATGGATAATAATGTCTGATATATTTTTGTAGGATGCCTCTATGGCTGTCCCCCGACCAGAGACTCCACTTCAGGGGGCTTTTGCAGTTGCAGCTCGCACCAGGTCCCGTATACAGGAAAAAACAGGCAGTCCAGATGGAGACAGCCTGCTCCATCCTAGCCGCATTGGAGTGTCTTTCCTGGATGATGCAGCAGTGGGGGTTATCAAAGGCCTACTCAAGTCAGTGTCCTTAAAGAGGGCATAGTATGCCCTTTTCAAAGTCTTGATTTTGTTTTTGGGGTCTACTAGAATAGTTTTCATTTTAACATTGTCCTCATAGTCATAAGTGAATTGATTCAAGTTTTGCTTCAGTTATTTGTGTAATTGGTTCTGTTGTGGGCAGATTTTTGCAATGCTCACTAACGGAACACATGACATCTAAGTAAAATGAAAACTTAAAAAAATGAGGAAATAATCTACTTCTCTTTATGTACATAATGTCTCTTTCCTTGAACAGGGTAGGCAAAGCTAAAGAACCCAAGGAGGTAAACATTGACCCAACAGAAAGACACTTTTCAGCAGGTTGGGTTGTTCATGTGTCCTCATTAATTAATACTGCCTTTATAGTGAAATACAGTGTTATTAGTTTGCCTTTTTACACTTACCTGTGACTAGTTTTTGTGAGGTCTTCTAAAATTCGAAATTATTTGCCTTCAGCAAAGTTAAATTCCCCTCTTGAATCAGGTCAGAGGTCAGGAAAGAGCGCCAGTCAGTCTGGAATAGAGACTCTGCACAGAAAGTCAGTGGAGTCAATAACCACACAGAGGTTTGACATTTCAAATATGATAAGAGATTTAGGAAATACTGTTAGAGAAGTGGCTCTCTTCCAGTGGTAATATAGTAATATAATAATAAAATCTGACTACATAGAAAAATGTGGTTAATGTAAAAGCTGTTAATGTAATTATTAGTATACTTTCCATTCATTGATCATGTAAAATGTACATTTATGATCCAAAATGTTCTAATTTAAGAAACAATTTTTTTTTATTTCTTTGAAATTATTCTGTCTGTGTAAGGAGGGTCTCCAAACCCAACCGCTTTGATAAGAAATTCCTTATTTTTGGCTCAAAACCTGAAGAGCAGAAGGACAGGTTAGTACATCTGCTAGCTGTTATTTTATGTTTTTGTGTTGTTGTTTTTTTTTTTGCCATATTGATTTCATGTTCTTTGAAATTTGTATTTCTCAGTGTTTCATTCAAAGCCTCCATCACCAGTATTCTGTGGAAAGCCAATGATATTCTCCTCTTGGTGGCAGAGGTACTATAAAAATATGAACACAGTCAGTGTGTATTAAGCATTTGGTGTTAAGTAAGTTGATTGTAATGTGTAACTGAACTATATGTCACCATCAGGAGTTCTATAAGAAGAAAGAGCGCCGCCCTATCACTCGTTCTGAGCAACTGCAGGAGACATTTGATCAGTGTGCAGAGGAGATAAACAAAAGACTTCTTATCTACCAGAGTCAGTCACATGATTACCATAACAGCTGCCTGCAAGGTTAACTCTTTGAATATTGCCCTCAAATGTTGTTTGCAAAAAGATGAAAGTATTGCAATTTAGTATGCAAATATTTTGATAATCTCACCATTGTATGGTTCACATTTAAATTTCTTAAAAAACATTGAAATTTTCAAAAGAAAAAAAAAAACTGAAATGACACACCTAAGAAGGAAATTATCGCTAACACTTTATTTCGATAATCCACTATAGACATTCTACTAACTATAAGTAACTTTGCATTTAATAGTATTAGTAGAATATCTGCTTAATATCTGTCAAAGGCGGGCGTACACTGTGTGAGTTCGGCTCATAATTCCTTTCACACAATTTGTGCCACGACAACACAAGCATCAACGATTTCCATGCGATTTCTCCCGAGAGAAAAAAAACCTGCGAGCTTGTACAACAGCAAAAATCTTACCATGTACATTTAATTTTGATGGTCCTACAAAAAGACATTCTACTGACTATAAGTAAATTTTCAAGTACATGTCAACTCATTCTACTAACCCTAACTCTAACCTAAAAATCTACTAATACTCTGAGAGTTAGTTGACATGTAGTTGCTGAGTTACTTATATAGAATGTCCAAAGTGGATTATCCATAAAGTGTAACCAAATTATCTATAAAAGCAAAATTTAAATTGACTTTAAGAGGAATTAAAGACACTACAGGCAAAAACATTAATTTTCAACCTGGCTTTATCCAATGTTCAGATTTCTGTTCTGTAAATAGTGCATATTTAATTAGTTAATCCATCATTTGCATATTTAAACATAACATTTTTGTCTTGCTGTGGAAAATAGTGGAAAAGATGGCGACGGACAGTTAAAATGCAGTGTTTTTGGAATATAACATACAACCATACAATCCCATACTGCCTTGCAATCCCTGTTATAACAATACAGAGGTCTAATTACAATACAAGATCATGTTCATTTAGATTACAATATGTGAAAGTTTTCACTCCGTGTAGAATTTCAGGTGCAGTTGAAGGCCATTGAGGAGTTTCTGTCTAGCGTACCAGAGACGCTTTTCTCTAAACTAAGAAATCAATACCTTGAGGAGCTGACGCAAAGCATGACACAGATTCAACACCGGTTTGAACTAGTTCAACAGCAAAGTGAACAAAAGAGGGTATGTGAACAAATGCAGAACAATGGTAAGGGCAGAGGAAATGATCCTGTCATAACCCTCCTAAGTTCCTCTCATGTAGTCATTCTGCGGAAGAAGCCATTAAACTGTCATAATGCAGTATTACTGTTATTTGCCTCAGATAATTGCAAAATATTACTCAAATACATGCACCCCTAGCTATGTATAAAGCATAGTCACCAGGTTTCTGCTGTTCTGTGGCCTGCTGTCATAGAGGGAGCACAGTGGTCAGTTGCGTGTGCGTCTGAGCCATCCGGCTTGTGAGACAGAACTGAAGCAGCTGGTGGCGGCTGAGGAGGACAGACAGAGAGAGCAAAGACAAGCCATCCAGAATACCAGACAGGAAGTTCAGGTTACAGACTTACTGCTTCAGACTTTCACTCAAATAATCGCTGTTCTGCTTTTATTGCTTTTTTTTTTTTTTTTATAAACCTCAATAAATTTAAACTTGGTCTTATTTCTGGACAGGCCTGTGCCCTCAAAAATGCAGAAGAATTTGTAACTGCTCTTTCCAGGTTGGCAGAGGCCTTACTCTTCCAGTTCGACAACCTCATAACCATCCATGAGGTTCAAGTGGGATGTAAGTTTATGAATTAATAGTATGGAAATGTAGATGGTGCCACAACACAGGTTTGGGTCTCTCAGGCATGTTATCAGCTAAGGAAAAAGAAAAAAAATATATCAAATAATATAACTTAATATTATAATAATATTATCAACATTATTTTTATTGTATTATTATTGTTGGAAAAAAAAAGAAGTAAAAATATAAAAAAGGAAAACCGTGTTCCCTAATTCAATTACTAATAATAATAATAATATTTTTTGCATAATTTTATTTGTAACACAAGAGTAAAATTACAATACTAATATTTATGGCAGTCCTAATTCCTTTGCTTTTTAAACGTTAAACCATAGAGCCTTTATTTTGGCGGAAAATGTCTCAGGTTACGAATATAACCATGGTTCCATGAGAAGGGGAGCGAGATACTGTATCTTGAATCTGTGCTATGGGGAATGCCATCAGTGTGACCGGTATCTAAAGCATGTGTATACAAACACCAATTTCCACCAAAGTCCATGATGTTATTGCCAGAGTGCCCACGCATATAAGAGGGCATCTACATCAACTGCTGTCATCAACTTTTTTTGTCTGAAGGTGATGTGCAGGCAATCCCGAGGCATGGCAACAAGAAACGGTGTCTCGTACCCCTTCTCAGGGAACCATGGTTACATTGTAACCTAAGACGTTCCCTTTCAAAGTGGAACTCAACACTGCGTCTTAAATCGACGCTATGGGCAACAAATACTCACACCGCCATGCTGAGGGAATGCCTGCCTCATTAGCTGTGCCTATGCACAACCACAGTGGGCTTAGCATTATTGACTCTACAAACTTTTTAGCCAGAGTCCGAAACCTCAGTCATACAGGGCGCATCCTAAGACTTATAGACCGTCAAGTGGGCCCAGTTTTAGCCACGTGTGGCCCAAGAGCAGAGCTCTAAGGTTTAGCTATGTCAGCTTCTTTAGCTTGACACAGCTATTCGGGAATACTGGCCTAGGGAGACCATTTTTATATGCTACTTTTCCTCTGTAATTAGGTTTTAATTAAATTAGGCTTTAATTAAATTAGGCCTCTGCAATTAGGCCAAAATCGTTTCCTTCAATTATTTCCTCCTAGCGTCCCGCCTCCTCTGCGCTCTTCTCCTCGCAAAAGGAAGAGCACGAATGTCCACGCTCAGTTTCTGGCCCTGCCTCCTGTCCTAAAACTGTGACGGACCAGGTCCCCCAGAGATATTAGGTGAAGACTTAGACCGGTGCGGGATGTATCCCCTGAAAGCTGCCTACGGCGCCCTCGCCTCTAAACCTCCTGACTACTGTCTCTATAGATGTGCCAAAAAGTTCAGAGGGCGAGACTGGTGCATCAAGGAGAAAGTTTTTCTCATTCTCCTTGATGTCTGGCAAGTTCAACCACAGATGCCTCTCCGTGGCCACCATCGCTGCCATTGAACATCCAATAGCAGCAGCAGTTTATTTGGTATCCCAGAGGTCCAAATTCGTGGTGTGGCACAGCTCTGCGACCGCCTCGGGAGACTGTCCCCACCCATGGTCCCAGTTTTTAAGCAGATCCACCTGGTACGCTTGCAACGTCATAATTGGGTGCAAGGAACCACCAGCAGCCTGGCTTGCTGCCGCATACTCCCTGCAGTTCAAACATGAGATAGGGTTAGGGTTAGGGTCGAAGCAGGACAGGGTCGAAGCGGGGCGGTTATAGCCTGACGTGAATCACTCATGAGGGACTTCCTGTCTCTAGCGCCCCCCAAACCAGATCTAGTCTACTCGTGCCGCGGGCCATCACTTCCAGCAACTCCTTGTAAGTGGAGCTGGCAGGCTGAGAGAGCTCACTATAAGCAATATCCTCGCCCTCATCAACCACATCCACCTCATCTTGGCTGGATGATGCCAGCAACATTTGCTATCTGCTTGTGGACAGCAGAGGGGACGGATTTATTAATAACATCTGCCTCAACTCTCTTTTTTTTAAGATTAGAAACTGACATGTAAATATTGGAGCTAACAGGAGGAGTCCCAAAAGGAAAAAGACTTCCGTCAATCCCCTCGATCGATCCTGCCTTGCCGCTAAGGTGGCCATGGGACCCGAACTGCAGGGTGTAGGCGCTTAACTCAAGAGTCAAGCATAGGTGGAGCTTCTCACCGCGACCGCATCACAGAGCATTCATTCAACTTCCTCGAGAGCCGAATACACTCCGTTCAAAGCCAGATTCTTATCACTTAATCGGGAATGAAGCATGAACAGAGTCTGCTACCACGAATGCATCACTAAGAGTGCTTTAAACTCCCTCAAATGCTTAAAGGCCAATTCACACCGCACCGACAAACGCCAACAAACTTGTCTGTTGGAGTTTGTTGGATACTCCTGTTGGCGTCTGTTGGCGTTGGTCGGAATCTGTTTTCACCCGACTGAACATGTTTAATCGCCGTTTGTTGGGTTGTGGAATGTCTGAGCAGTGTGAACAGTTTTCCAACAAACGGCAACAAACTCTGACGTAATCTGACCTGGCCACGAACCGTTGCCATGACGATGAGGCAAGTCCCCTGCAAAGACAGCTTGTTTGATCGCGCCCGCGCCTCACGCACACACAACAAAGCACTGGAAACGTGACATCGCAGCTTGTTCATTATAATAAAAATAAGATACAGTTAAAAAAAAACAATAGTCCGTAGTGCAATCCGTGCCATTCAGCAAGAGCACTGCTCCACTTCACCGAAAGCAAGAGGTATTACTACCATGAGAGCAACGCAGGTTTACCTTCAGTTTTGTTTTAAATTAATTCGTTTTGGCTTGTTTAGCTACATGGTTGTATAGGCCTAGGGTTCACATAAATAAAAAGGGTCACGCTAAAATAAAAGTTTAAAAAACTGGTGTATACCAACCGCAACGCAATAGGTTGCGATCAGATCGATGGCTACAGCGCTTCGGATTTCAGGTTAGTATTTTTGTTTTGCCTCAATACTTTAATACAATAAAAATATATATGATACTATATTATTAATATAATAAACTTGCCTGACAATATTGTTAACATGGTTACACGTATGTAGTTAAATAATTTTCCCAGTCAGACTTGACTCTCTGTGACTTGTTTGTTGGCGTTTGTCGGTACGGTGTGAATTGGCCTTAAAACACTAACTATTACCCCTTGGGGTGAGAATCAAGGAAGAACAAAACTTCTTATACCAGCCTCTTTCAGTCAGTCTCGTGAATGCACTTTCCATAAAAAGTAACAATGTAACTTTTTAGTAACACAATAGTGTAACACATTACTTATAAAAGTAACGTTCCCCAACACTGCTTACAACAATCATTAATTTACTGAATTGAACCTGAATGTCTTTTGGAAAAGCAGATGCTGAACAAAAGAAGGAAAATATTACTAAACTCATTCGCCAAGCACAAACTGGACTTTTGCTGGAAGCCAAGAGCAGTACTCTGATGCAGAAGGGAAGCAGGTATGAAAATACCATAGCCAAGGAAAATGTCTATATATATTCGGTTTTCATTTTAATTTAAGCTTTAGTAATTTTGTTCTTTTGTAATTTTGATTTTTTTTATTTATATATCTATTTAGATTTAATTTATTTCATTGTTGTTTTATTAATGTTAGTACTTCAACTTCAAACTTATTTTATATCAGTTAGTTGCTAAGGGAACATTTCTAATTTTTGTTCAAGTTTTTCTTCTATTTATATTTTATTTTATTACAGCTTTATTTTGAATAGTTTAACAATAACAACACTGATCTCAATGTTTTGGGTCTCTTCAAATGACTTCAAAACAAGAACATGATTCCATATCTAATAAAAAAATCTAATAAAATGTAATTACAAATTCCAAATAATTCATTCTGATAGAGTTACACATCTGTAGTGGTCACCATGCATCAGAGGGTTAACTGTTTATGGGACATTAATTGTGAATATTACATGCTCAATAACATGTGTTGTTTTGTAGAACATGGTCAGGCATTTGTTACTTCGGATCCACTGATGACAGCACATTTCATAAAGCAGCTCAAGAAACAGCCACCATCACAACTGCTAAAACAACACTAGGGCATCTTAAGACCATTGAGGTGCGAGATGCCATGCATGAGGTACGTTCATTTAAAATGAGTTCTGTTCTTGTCTATACATGCCTGATAAGAGCATGAAGATAGGCTTTTATGCTCTTTTTGGATCTGCATACAACCGTACATAAGATTTATGTAGTAGGATTTACAACAATAACAATAAACTCTATTGGAGCTGTAAAGTGCCAATTACAGCTCAAATGAGGCTGCGGCAGATGCTAGTTCATCCATTCAGAGGTCTGTGACATCATGCATTAGTAATTTGCTAGGAACAGCATTTTGTCTATTTCATTTTTGTTGCACCTAAAGCAGAAACCCTGGTGCAGGCTGAATGTTAAAGAATATGAACATATATAAATATAAAACGAGTGTTCTGCTTGTGTGCCTGCGTTAATCTTCCCCCAGCTTTATAGGCGGAGGGTTCAGGAGGAGCTGGACAAAAGCCAGCGAGAGTGTGACGCTCAGGAAAGACAGCTGAAGCAGTGGCACGACCATTGGCAGAGTCAGCTAAAAACCCTCGCTTCACTCAACTCTGAATGACCATGAGACATTTATGAACACTGACAGTCTAAGCCAAGGCATTAAACACCATCAAAGAGAAGAGACACTACAACACATGGATTTGTCTTTCAGGAACAACTGTGCTTTTGCCACTCAACATTTACACGCTTATGTGTTCTATGTTGCTTGATTCATTTAATGATTAGCATAATGGCTTTTGGTATGAATAGGCTAATACAAAGTTTATGATAAAAATGTTTATTCGATTTTTCATTGTTTAGTGTTGTGCAAGGATTAAATAAAAAGAAATTCTAAGAAATACAACATCTCAGTTTAACAAGTCCCTAAAACACAATAAAACTGCCATACAAACAGAATATGTAAACATAAGCGCATGATAAATTAAGCACTAAAATAGTGCTTTACAGTCCATTTGGTTGAGATTCAGCAGCATGAATTCTCATTGTAGAGTTTTTTCACATTTTTATGTTTGAGTACAAGACCCTAAAAACCGTGTTTCACAGTTCTCTGGAAATCCAACAGCACTACCATACTGCCTTGACTTCAAAGTTCATGTCATAATAAAGTTATGGAAGCTCCTGTTCTTAAAGAAACAAGTCTGACATTTCAGCGTTTTCGTAGGAGAATATCCCAACTTTCTCTCCAACGCAGTGCAGCAAGCTCATCTGATGTTAACGCAGGCCAGCCGTAGGTGAGAGGACTCAAGTTGCGGTAGGACACATATACTGAACAAAGGACTGCCAGAATAACACCACCAAATGCTTTCCGTTGAGCTGGGGATCTAAGAAACAGCATGACATACAGATATGAGCATAGATGTGATTAACAATGGTGTGATACAATGATAAACTTACAGGTTTCATTCAATATATAAATATACAGTGCCCTCCATAAGTATTGGGACAGTAAGGGCAAAAATGCTCTGTAAATATGATTAAAAGATGAATATGAGGCGTAAGTACAAAATGTCACATTTTATTATTGGCTGTTTCAACACAACATGTTTTACCAACTAAGAAGAACAGCACTTTTAGAGTTTCATCCCTCTGTCCCTAATGTGAGCATATACATACAGTATTTCACAGAAGTGAGTACACCCCTCACATTTTTGTAAATATTTTCTTATATCTTTTCATGTGACAACACTGAAGAAATGACACTTTGCTACAATGTAAAGTTGTGAGTGTACAGCTTGTATAACAGTGTAAATTTGCTGTCCCCTCATAATAACTCAACACACAGCCATTAATGTCTAAACCGCTGGCCACAAAAGTGAGTACACCCCTAAGTGAAAATGTCCAAATTGGGCCTAATTAGCCATTTTCTCTCCCCGGTGTCATGTGACTCGTTAGTGTTAGAAGGTCTCAGGTGTGAATGGGAAGCAGGTGTGTTAAATTTGGTGTTATCGCTCTCACTCTCTCATACTGGTCACTGGAAGTTCAACATGGCACCTCATGGCAAAGAACTCTCTGAGGATCTCTGAGGCTATAAGAAGACTGCCAAGACCCTGAAACTGAGCTGCAGCACGGTGGCCAAGACCATACAGCGGTTTAACAGGACAGGTTCCACTCAGAACAGGCCTCGCCATGGTCGACCAAAGAAGTTGAGTGCACATGCTCAGCGTCTTATCCAGAGGTTGTGTTTGGGAAATAGACGTATGAGTGCTGCCAGCATTGCTGCAGAGGTTGTAGGGGTGGGGCGACAGCCTGTCAATGCTCAGACCATACGCCGCACACTGCATCAAATTGGTCTGCATGGCTGTCGTCCCAGAAGGAAGCCTCTTCTAAAGATGATGCACAAGAAAGCCCGCAAACAGTTTGCTGAAGACAAGCAGACTAAGGACATGGATTACTGGAACCATGTCCTGTGGTCTGATGAGACCAAGATAAAACTTATTTGGTTCAGATGGTGTCAAGCGTGTGTGGCAGCAGCCAGGTGAGGAGTACAAAGACAAGTGTGTCTTGCCTACAGTCAAGCACGGTGGTGGGAGTGTCATGGTCTGGGGCTGCATGAGTGCTGCCGGCACTGGGGAGCTACAGTTCATTGAGGGATGAATGAGCAGAGCATGATCCCCTCCCTTCAGAGACTGGGCCGCAGGGCAGTATTCCAACATGATAACAACCTCAAATACACCTCCAAGACGACCACTGCCTTGCTAAAGAAGCTGAGGGTGAAGGTGATGGACTGGCCAAGCATGTCTCCAGATCTAAACCCTATTGAGCATCTGTGGGGCATCCTCAAACGGAAGGTGGAGGAGCGCAAGGTCTTTAACATCCACCAGCTCTGTGATGTCATTATGGAGGAGTGGAAGTTGACTCCAGTGGCAACCTGTGAAGCTCTGGTGAACTCCATGCCCAAGAGGGTTAATAATGGTGGCCACACAAAATATTGACACTTTGGGCCCAATTTGGACATTTTCACTTTTGTGGCCAGCAGTTTAGACATTAATGGCTGTGTGTTGAGTTATTTTGAGGGGACAGCAAATTTACACTGTTATACAAGCTGTACACTCACTACTTTACATTGTAGCAAAGTGTCATTTCTTCAGTGTTGTCACATAAAATGCTATAATAAAATACTTATAAAAATGTGAGGGGTGTACTCACTACTGTGAGATACTGTACATATACTGTATATACAGTATGATTCAAAAGTTTGGGGTCAGTAAGTGTTTAATAAATTAATATTTTTAACATGTATAATGTTACAGATTTCTATTTCAAATAAATGGTGTTCTTTAGACCTTTGTATTAATCAAAGAATCTTAAAAAAATGCATTCGCTTCCACAAAAATATTAAGCAGCACAACTATTTTCAACATTGATAAAAATAATAAATGTTTCTTGAAAACCAAATCAATATATTAGAAGGATTTCTGAAGGATCATGTGACACTGAAGACTGGAGTAATGATGTTGAAAATTCAGCTTTAACATCACAGGAATAAATTACATTTTTAAAATATTTTAAAATAGAAAACAGTTATTTTAACAAACACACACACTATCCAAGCATAATACTATGCAAAATTTCTACAGTAACTGATGATTTTTGGACAGAAATGGCTCTTACCTCATTACATGGATGTACAGGTGCTCTATGACAGTCGGTATCTGCAAGATCTTGAAGGTGAGCGCTGGAAGATAGTGATAGAGAAACAGAGTCTTCTCCATTAGGAAGAATGGCAGGTAATTAACTGCCCAGCCTCCGAAGCAAACGACACCAGCCAAAACCAGCTGTTCCCAAGCGTCTAAGAGAGAGAGAAAAAAAAAACTGAAAATGAATGGCGATGGTAAAGCAAACATATCTACTATTAATGCTCACAGTTCATGTGAGAGATTTAAACAAACCCCTACCCATAAGAATTCAAATTCTGCGTAACATCTTCCCTCACCGTTTGTGTGACAGACATGAATGCTACCTCAAATCATGTGGCAGTATTTTCAGACACATACCCTGAGGAATGTCTTCAAATTTCCTCCGTCGTCTTAGCAAGTAGGTTAAAAACAGAAGACAATACACAACCAGCACAAGGTTTGCAATGGTCCAAGTCACAAAATTCCCTATCAATTGAATTTGTGCCTGTATTAAAATAGAAAAAAATTAGAGAGATTAGTTCTGTTATCATTCTGTAAAACACACAGACATAAAAGAAAAACCAACAGAATGATGTTGACATACATTACTTGAAGGATGAAGCCAGTATGCAATGTTAGTGTCCATTGTGATCCATTCAAGAGGTGATGAACTATATTTGTGCTCGGACTCTTCATTCTTTACTGTCAGCATCTTCCACTGTTGCTCAAACATACATGAAGTGTGTTCATTCTACAACATCAGCTCTAAATGGCTTTTCCGATGATTGACATACAATCAAGATTAATATTTAATATTCACCTGCAGCTCAAGAAATTTGGCCATAAAAGTGAGGTTTCTTTTGACGTCGCCGTGAGTAGGTGACTTCAGCTCCAACTCCCTTTCCTTCTGTTCCTGACCTGTATAGGATATGTGTTTAATTGAAAAAGAAGACATAAGCAGTATGAAAACATATACAGATGTTAATTCTCATACTTCTGCCATAGCGGTGCTCCTCCACGTTCCATATGCCACTCTGCTGGTAGCCTTTATGAATCTTATCCCCAACCACCTCCAGCTGTTTGAAACCCCACTCTGGCAGAGACGCTCCACTGAGCTGCAAAACAGTACAAGACAGGTATAAATACAACCGGTATAAATAACTCTCTTAAAGTAATACTCCACCCAAAAATGTAAATTATGCCACCTTTATGTCATTCCAAAAATGACTGACTTTCTTGTACGAAACATAAAAGACGATATTTTGAATGTTTGTTTGTTTGTTAGTTTTTTCCTTAATGAGCTGTTGTTCTTCAAAGCATCTTCCATAGAAGAAATAAAGTAAAAGTGGACAGAAGTTTAATTTTTGTGTGGAGATTCTCTTTAAAGGGTTAGTTCAGCCAAAAATGAAAATTATCCCATAATTAACTCACCCTCAAGCCATCCTAGGTGTATATGACTTTCTTCTTTATATTTTATAATTTTTGTAGTTATATCAAAAAATATTCCGGCTCTTCCAAGCTTTATAATGGGAGTGAATAGTAATCGATATTTTAAAGCCCAAAAAAGTACAACCATCCATCATAAAAGTAATCCATTTTGTAAGAAAAATATACATATCTATAACTTTATAAACTAGAATCACTGGCTTCCATACACGAGCCGATTCTGGCGGAAGAGTGAACTCTGACCTGACGCATGACGAATTGACGAACGTGGAAGCGCAGAGGATAGAGCAAAACAAAATGACGGTCATGAATTAGAAGTCTACAACGAGAATTTTTAAAGAGAAATGTTGGAGGAGCTTGAGTTTGCCCAGCCCAATTTATTTGAACTGCGAAGGCTGTCTACTCTCACCTAAGCTTACGCTACTCCTACATCCTATGTCATACGCCGGAACTTTACTCTCTCGTGAACACGCGGACAGACGGAAGCTAGTGATTCTATTTTATATAGTTATAAATATGGATGTTTTTCTTACAAAAATGCATTGCTTCGCTGACGAAGGCCTTTATTAACCTCCTGGAGCTGTATGGATAGAAGGATGTTCTTTTTTGGAATTCAAAATCTCAGTTACTATTCACTCCCATTATAAAACTTTTTTAATACAACTCTGATTGTGTTTGACTGAAAGAAGAAAGTCATATACACCTAGGATGGCTTGAGGGTGAGTAAATCATGGGATAATTTTCTTTTTTGGGTGAACTATCCCTTTAAGGGCAGTAACAATTACTAATTATATACCGATATATACCAATATGGTAACACTTTACAGTAAGGTTCCATTTGTTAACATTAGTTAACTATATTAGTTGAGATGAACTAACAATGAAAAATACTTCTAAAGCATTTATTAAGCTTAGTTGATGTTCATTTCAAAATTTATTAAAGCATTATTAAAATAAAAAATGTTATGCATTATTTTTTTGTTAATCCTGAACTGACATGAACCAATAAACTTGTATTTTAATTAACTAATGTTATCCAAGATTAATAAATACCATATCAAATGTATTGCTCATTGTTAGTTAATATAAAGTTACATACAAAAGTATGTAGGTAATGTTGTCCATGTATATCTGCATAAATTAGTCTAAAATTTGATTACGTTTACATACTTCCTAAAACTGTATACTGCATTATTATTATTATGCCTATATTCTTTTGTACAACTATACAAACCTTCAGAACAGCGGAAGTGTTCACATGGACTAGTCGCACCTCTGACAAAATCGTCTTCCAGATCTCTCTATCAGACTCCCTGTTCACTACGTCCTACGGTGCAATGAACAGAATGCATAACAAAACCCATTTTGAGTAAATGTGAATATTTATTATAGACCTGTGGGACTGAGATCTTACCACTCTCCATAGATTTTGAGCTGGCATAGACACATTAAAGTCAATGTATCCAGACACTTCCTGTGAGTGAGGACTCATGGGGGCTGCAACATCATGTCTTAAAAAAAAACAAAGCACAGTCAGATTATTGCTACTACCAAAAAAATATTACAAACAATATTTTGTTCTATTATTACTGTTAAATTGTTTATTATTTTTTAAAAAATATATTAATGTTAATATTAAATGTAACTTGTTGGTGGAATTGTATTACGTGTTTAGGTAGCGTGATGTCATTCCATGTAGCAGCTGAATAATATCGCCATGTCTGACAGGTCTGGGTGGGCTGCTAACCACAAGACTCTGCCTGCAGTTTAAAATCACAATACAATTCATGTATATATTTATCTGCAGCCCATATATGGGTCATATGAACTTTACAAAAAAATTCTAAAATTACTAACAAATACATACCGCCCAGGGTCTTTAATAATCCACCAGTTGTTGACATCTTTAAAAGGATAGCAGGTCACCTGCTGCTGGTGGGAGCTACCGCGGCCATTTTCATACCTTTAAGCATAGGTAAACAGTAAAGATCTGCAATGAAGATGTGGTTGAACATGCGGCTTTGTGACTGCTGATGGCTCACCTGATTGGATAGTTAGCCTTGTGGGAGTGAAGCCAACATGGAACAGGTTTACTGGACACGGTGCGGAGAGTGACCTGTGAGCCGAACGCTACATCCAAGGGCTGCCCCTGAGTGATCCGGGCTAGACCGCCCTTTATAGGAGAAATAAAGGAGATGACCATACAAACATAAATGCTCCTGTGATAAGATTCACTATTTAGGTAGGTGACTAAATGTGTATTTGAACAAATCTGTTTGAATACATTATGCACACTACCGTTTCTGTTTTGTTTTAGGGAAGAAAAGACTATCGCAACTTCCATTGTATTAAATTGATCAAATGTGATCAACTTTTGAACAGTAGTGTACTTAATAGGATTTTTTCTATACCTCTAAACTTGCTTGAAAAGCACTGCTCATCATCTGGTCATGTGGTCCACTGCGATACAGCAGAGTAAGATGGATGTAGAAAAATCCAAGGTACATGATGACTGGTAACACAACAAGGGCCAGGAAGCGAACCAAAACCTGGACCACTACTTTGCCCTTTTGACATAGATCGCAAAATCATAATGTTGTACCCAAAGTGCTGTAAAACATATGGATATTTGGTAACTATTACCCACATGGCTTAAGGTTCGATCTCCAATAAGTTGCCAGGTGTGTACAGCTGCCAGGCCTAGCAGTAAAAAGTATGTGAACATACCCATGTACTTTACCCTGAAAAATAAGACATATAAAAGAAAACTTACTACTTGAATTTCATTCGATGAGCAAATTAACACTTTTTTCTGAAGAAAATGTGAGTGGTGCTTCACAAAATCTGTTTTTCAAAAATCGTACATACCCAATTCCATATGCACAACTGACCCCACAAATCACAAGCCAAAACCACCTAAAAGATGAACTGGAAGAAGAGAGAGCACATGACGCATTTAGGTCATCATCATTACAGCCACTGGAGGTTGACAAGACAATCCAGATCAGAGACATACAAAACATATTAGCCAGCAATTCTTACTTGCGTGCTTTGTGGAAGCGGAGGTAAGACAGCACAGCTAACAGTAGGAAAAAGATTAAAACAGACTCCAGCAGCATGAAGCGTGATTGCACAATCATGGAATTTTCTGTAAAAATGAAACAAAAATATTTACCCTAACATGCAAGAAAGCCGTCGTCAGGCAATGACTTGAAAATGATATGTTAAGTAGTTACCCATGAGGAGCAGCGCACAGGCCCCCAATGCTGACAAGTGGGAATATCCCAGCTCCACCACCAGAAGATAAGCAAGTGGTATACAAAAGGAGCCAGCAAGGGCCGGTATTATCCGAAGGCTCCAAACAGGAACATTACTGGTGTATTCTACAATGGAATCAAGTGATAATGATGCTTAGTAAAAGTAATGAAATTACTAAAGTCTGTGTTAATGTATAGCAGCGTAACATATAAAAATAAAAGAAAAGTTGACATGTTGTCTTGACAAAACCTTGCCTGAACGTTCACGACAGTTTGAAGGTTATATAAACGTTGTCGTGTAGTTTGAATATTTTGAGATTTGAAGCTTGATGCAATGTAGATGATACAGAATTAGTCAGAACAGCCTGAAAGACTGTGCAAAAGATAGTTTCATTATGCTATAGGTCTAGTGGTTCTCAACCAGGGCCCATTGGGGGGCCTCAGCATACTTACAAGGAGGCCACAGGCTAACTTAAAATTACTTAATTATATTTAAAAAACGAACTAAATTAATATGCTAAAAACTCAAAAAAAAAACAAAAAAAAAAATCAAGATTTAAATAATTGAAATCATATTTATTTTTACCCCTCAATAACTATTGCTTTTCATATACACTACCAGTCAAAAGTTTGGACACGGTAATATTTTTAAGAAGTTTCGTCTGCTCACCAAGGCTGCATTTATTTAATTAAAAATACAGTAAAAACAGTAATATTGTGAAATATTACTACAATTTAAAATAACTGTTTGCTGTTTGAATATATTTTTATAAAGTAATTTATTCCTGTGATCAAAGCTGAATTTTCAGCATCATTACTCCAGTCTTCAGTGTCACATGATCCTTCAGAAATCATTATAATATGCTGATTTGCTGCTCAAGAAACATTTATGATTGTTATCAATGTTGAAAACAGTTGTGTACTTTTTTTTTTTTTCAGGATTCCTTGTTGAATAGAAAGTTCAAAAGAACAGCATTTATCTGAAATACAAAGCTTTTGTAACATTATACACTACCGTTCAAAAGTTTGGGGTCAGTTTTTATTTTTTTGAAAAGAAATTAAAGAAATTTATACTTTTATTCAGCAAGGATGCATTAAATCAATCAAAAGTGACAGTAAATACATTTATAATGTTACAAAAGATTATATTTCAAATAAATGCTGTTCTTTTGAACTTTCTATTCATCAAAGAATCCTGAAAAAAAAATATTGTACACAAATATTTTGTACAATTGTACAGAATAAATGTTTCTTGAGCAGCAGATCAGCATATTAGAATGATTTCTGAAGGATCATGTGACACTGAAGACTGGAGTAATGATGCTGAAAATTCAGCTTTGATCACAGGAATAAATTACTTTATAAAATATATTCAAACAGAAAACTGTTATTTTAAATTGTAATAATATTTCACAATATTACTGTTTTTACTGTATTTTTAATTAAATAAATGCAGCCTTGGTGAGCAGACGAAACTTCTTTCAAAAACATTAAAAATCTTACAGATTCCAAACTTTTGACCAATAGTGTATATAGATCAACATAAAGAATCAGAATATTGGATCTTCTGGAATCACAAAATCATGGTTAATTAAATTTAATTCAACACTTACAGTTTCTGTTAATAAAAAGTTTAAAAACCGTCAGCATTTTCAAAGTTACAGGAGAAATACCAGATGAAATAGACATATGGGGGCCAATGAGGGCCTTCAAGTCAAAACAGTTGAGAACCACTGGACTAGGACAGGGGGTTTGCCCAGGGTGTGAACTACGGGGGAGCTCGGCTCCCCTTAATAAGATATGGGCTCCCCTGAAAACGTGATTTGTGACATTTTGGGTGGTCTCAAAAAATATTGACAATGTGTTATTTTGACGTGCAATTTCAGTTTTGTGTAATGTGATCATCGTGGATTATTATGTGTAAAATTGCAAAAATACCATTCATTCATGCATGAAGGTGATTTAAACCTAACTCACTTCAATAAAGATAACTATGCTCTTCTTGTCATGAACATCAAGGTGTGGGGGCGTTTCGACGCAAATTCCACTCATATTTAGTACATGTTAACTCAAACAGCAAAGGAAGCTGACCCCAGGCCTGTGTTAAGGTGAGGCATGTTATTCGCAATTATGTGTTGTGGCTGGGTTGTTAAAGGTCTGCGTGACTCTCGATGTATTAGACCTAATTTAACGGAGGAATTTTAGTATTCTTCTGTAGCCTGACGAGTAACTTTAACCGCTGTTCTTGTGAAATCAAAGACAGCCTGATGCTTTGTTTATAAACTATTTGTGGGTGGTTGTTTGTTGTTTCACCTATCAATTTGTCGATCAATTTGTATCAATACATCGATAATGTATAATAGCGTAAATCCTGTATAGTGATTTATCCTAAATAGTGCTTGCATAAAGCAAGTAGTGTACACAGTTGTAGCTGTTATGTATCTTTGTAACTCATTGTGAGCCCTCTTTTGAGGCACGCGCAAGCACACGAAACCCCCCACCTCCTGTTATAAAAACAAAAGTGGGCTCCCCCAAAGTCCACGGTACAGTTCAAACACTGGGTTTGCCAAATACTCTTTGATCTCAAATTATTATTATTATCATTATTATTAGTAGTATTAGTATTATTATTGTGTGTGTGTGTGAAAGAGAGAGAGAGAGAGAGAAAGAAAGAAAGTGAAAATGTGCATTAAAAATACAGTCAGTGTTTGCTCATCTCATTTAAAAGTTAAATTAAAATCCAATGTATGACTTTGTGCCTCAATAATGATTATTTTTATGACTTTGAAACATAAGCATCATTATCATATTACTTTATGTATGTTATTAGGCTAGGCTTAAAATGATTATGCAACACAATGGCCTGGTTACACAGACAGGGCTTAGATTAGGACAATTAAGTAGCTTAAATAAACATGCCTTAGGGGGAAAAAAAACATTACTGTTGTGTATCTTGTGACAAAACAATGGCACTGACATATTTTAAGATATGTCAGTGCAAGTTGCTTTCAGTTAAGACAGCTCAAACATGCATTTTACTCTGGCTTAAGCCTAGTCCCAAAGCGGTCAAGGGTCCATGCTCCATGCTCTGGGGCTCTAGCCCTAAAATAGTTTAATATAACTCCTCTAAAGCCAGTTAAATTGGGTTAGCGACACTAAAAAAAGAAAACTGTAAGGTCTGTACATGAACAGTTGGTTGGCTTTGTCAACCCAACATAAAGTGTATGGTATGATCACCTGCTCCGATTCTGTTCCAAACAAAGTTGCCATCAAATCCTCCTAAATACGCTACATGGACAAATAATATACATTAGTAAATATACATTAAGTGGTTTTCTTCATGAATATGATTTATAAATATCAATGATTTTCTCACCTCCTAAAGCTAGTATCATGTGACCAAAAGGTGGACCACTCTCATCAATAAAAAACACTTGCTTCATGTACAGAGACAGGAACTGTCCATAATAAACTTCATCAAACCTTTAGTAGTATACAAACATAATAAACATAGATTAATTTATTTCACAAAATTAAAAATTTTATAAAAATGTTTAAAAATAATGATTAAACGCAGACTTACACTACAGCTTTAGGAAAGTGAATGCCATAAAGTCGGGTCACGAGCGCAAGTGCTGTCACTGCCACCAGCAGCAGATTGATCTCCACTGTCACACTGATTGGCAGTTTCACACATTGCATCCTGCCTGAACAGAACAAAACATTCATTCTTCAAGGTAAAACATATAACTATTACTATATAGGCTACGTATGAATTTATTCTGCATCTATAATGGCAGAATCCAGCATGGAAAATGCATTTCGCATATTATGTAAATGTATGCAGTTCATTTACCTTGATTCAGTTAGATTTAGTTGTAAATTTCTCACGAGTTTCCCAATCATAGGTTAACACTGCTGATTTCGCGTCTACATGTGCTGTGTCTTCTCGCAAAAAGTAATGAATACAGATCTTCGTTAAAACTTGAGTTGAATAAAAAATGCAGCCATGTCTTTGGCACAAGCGACAGCTTTAGTCTTTTCTTTTAAAACACTAAAATACGTAAATAAACCAACCGTATGTAGTCTGTACCCTAGAGTTTCCGGGCAGTATTGCCCACATTTCAAAATAAAAGTTCCAACATCCCTGCACTAGATGAGTACCTTTCTCTAAAAGTATTTGGATGTTTGCTGTTGTTCAAAGAAAAACAGCACATATACTTTTAAGGCAAATAAAAATGAAAAAACAATTGTAATAGCCTATTAACTGTCATTGTTTAAAAGTATCTGGAAAAAAAATAAGAATAAAAGTCTTGCATTATTTGTTTGATGATGTTGCTTGGCTTTTGTGCAAGTTCACGCTTTTTAAAGTTACTTTTTGGGGCCATTGTATAAGACATTTCATATGTAGTTATGTGAGCTACTTTGCTATTAGTGTTGGATGTATAAAAAATAAATCAAACAAATACTGTGTATGTCAAACAACTGACATCCTTTTCGCAAACTGCTTGTTTTATGTTTTATAGGATGGCAAAGGATGCTGGAGCCTATCTCAACATACATTTGACACAAATAAAATGAAATAATGTAATTTTTTAATTTATTTAAACATTTAAGAAAAAATATCTGACAAATCACAGTTCAGGGAAATGTTTTCACAGTACAATCACAGAGAAAAACAAAAGAAAAGAGTCATTCTTTTAAAATTGTAATATTGATGTAAAAAATAAAACGTTAAGCTACATAAACTGCTCTGCTAACAGAATGGAGTGCTAAACAAACCTATAGCATTACACATTCACAAACATTTGCTATGAAAATGATAAAATGGATCCAGTTACAAAATATATTGCTTTGAGATTCAGAAAAGACTAATATAATTTCCTTGGCAATAAAACAAGAGCAGTTGTGGCAGATTCTCTATCATTTGGGACACTGCAGTCACAAAACGTGTCACAAACTCACCTTTGAAAGGTACACTGTATATAATGAAGCACATACTGCACATTGGAAAAAATTTCACACAAAACGCTTGTTTACTCTGAAAATGAGGAACAATATTTAATTTAGCATTCTATCCAGAACTGAATGTAGTGAATTGTTCCATGTAAATTAATTTAGTTGAATTCTCTGGATTTAAAATAGAAACTACTATGGAATATATAAAAAATAGTGCTACATTAAAAACTACCTCTATAATGAAATTGCAAAGCTCAATATAGAAAACGTAAAAAGAAACAATAACTGTCTAACTTGCGTCTAACCTAAATATACTATAGTTAGACATTTACCAACTAAAATGTTATACTTATCATGCTTAATTTACCAGTAAATCATAATTTGAAAAAAGAAACAAAGTATTTTATAAAATCCCCGATACTTCCGAAAGAAATACAAAATATAGTTGTTTAAAATAATTACCATTATTTTGCATATGAAAATGTAATAGAAAACTTCACATTATGTATATAATTGGTAGGTCCCTTAAGCAATGCATAGGAGGCTTGTAGTAATACAAGAGCCACAGATCTGCTAAACAATTTTTCCCCTAACATAGCGTTTTGATCTGCGTGCAGGTGTCAAGTCAGTTATGGCTTTTCTTTTCCTCTGATGTCTCTGTTTCACTGTTTGTTGTACTTCTGACTCCTCTGAATCCGATTCATCTTCTTTAGTGTTCTTTTTAGGTTCATGCATTTGCAGTCTCATTGATCTTCGTCTGCTTGAAGATGTACTTGAGCTACTCTTAAGAACATGCTTTTCAATGGCAAGACCTTTCTCATCCTCATCAGAGATATTTTCTTCACCTTCATCAGATTTTTCTGCAGATGTGAATATGTCTTTTGGGGCCTCCATGGCCACTCTGCTCTCCTCATCTGCTTTGTTTTCTTCTTGATCGGATGTTTCCTCTACCTCCAGCACTAAAGTGAAGCCCTCATTTGTACTGGACTCAAGCTTTTGCTTTTCTGTCTCCACATGTTGCTCTATCACTTCCTCCATTTCAGGCTTATTTACTCTTTTCTCTTTCTGCTCCTCTTGAGATTCACCTGCATCTGTCTTGGTCCCTTCATGTATATTACAATCTCCATCTGATTTAGTCCCTTCTGCATTTTTCTGGATTTTCTGTTGTATTTCTCCACCCAAATTACAGCCCTCAAAAACTGCTGCAGGTACATCTGAGCTCAGCTCTACATTATCTGCTGTAAATGTCACTTCATCTGTCTCTGTTTGTTCCATAACTGCCTCCTTGACTTTCTCGCTATCTTCCTCATGCTCTTGTTTGTGAAGACGTTTAGATTTTCTTGGAGCAGCTATTTCAACAGTAGTCAGTCTTTTTCTCAGGGTCCTTCTTTCCACTGCTGTTTCCTCCAAACCAAAAGAACTTCCTTGCACTACTTCCTCATTTTCTCTTTCCTGGAGTGGTTTCTCTTCCTCCTGTACACTTGAGACCTCGTCCTCCTGTTCCTTAGGCACCTGTACATCTCTCTCAAAATTTTCCTCTTGGGTCTTGTTCTGCTTAGTGTTTTCTGGGCTGGCACTGTTACTTTCATTGATTTCAAACAGGACTTCATTTCCTTCCTCTACAGCATCATCTTTTGTCCCTGTTTCTTCTGCCTTTCCTTCTATATTTCCCTGAATAATGCCTTCTCCTTCTTTTGTCTTCAAATTTTCAAATTCAGCAATGCTCTCCTCAGCATTTAATGCCTTATTCTCCTTCTCTATAGGGATATTTAAATCATCAGCTGTTTCCTGTATTGCTGAGTCATTTTCATTTCCACATATGTTGTCCTTTGTTACGTTTTCTGACTCCACCTCTTGTCTGTGGAGGTGTTTTGATTTTCTTCTTGGTGTAGACTGAACTGTTACTGTTCGGTATCTGAGACTTCTTCTTGTAATGAAGGGTGCTTCTTGATCCAAGCTTTCTAAATCAACCTTCTCCTCCACAGCTGTTGTCTTAAATTCATTCGTCTGATTGGTTTCCCCCACATTTTCCTCTTTTGACAGTGCTGGTTCTTGTTGAGCAACATCCTCTTCTACTGAGCTTGTTCTTTCGTTCTCCTGAATATTCTCCTCGTGTTTCTGGCCTGTGTTTTCCTGTGGAGGCTCCGCTTTTTCTTCATCTTGAACTCCCCCCTCTACATTTTTTTGTGTTTTATCAGCTTCCACCAGAATTTCATTTTCAGTTGTTTTAAATGAGCTCTTGGTCTCGTCTTCTTCATCATCTGTAGATTTGTCAGGCAAAGCTTCATCCACCTTTCCTTTATCATTTGATATGTCTATCTCTTGCTCATATGAAGTAGTTTCCACTTTTCTACTCATGGAAACCATATCTCCATCTTCATCAAGACTTTTCACATTGGCCTCTACTGTAATAATCGGTAGACAGACATTCACAGTCTCTTCTGTCGTTGATGAGGTTTGTTCATTTCCACTCATATCTGCTTCTTTCACTGGTTCCAACTCTGCTGTGTGAAGACGTGTAGATTTTCTTGTCTTCTGTGTAGATGTGACTGACTGTGCACTGACCCTCACACTTCTCCTTGTGATCCTTTCGCTTTTATTTTCATTGGTTTCAGAGCTTTCCATCTGTGCGAACTTCTCCTCTACTTGAATGGCGGTCTCTTCTATAATGCATGTTTGCTCCTTGGAAACCACTGGAACTTTATCCACCTCCATGGGTTTTTCTGCCTCAGCTGTTTCTTTCTCATTTTTAACCAATGGCTCCTTTTCATGTTGCTCTAAATTGGCATCTTCTCTTCCCATCTCAGGAGCTGCATCATTCTCTAAGCTTGTTTCCTTGTTCTCCATCCTGTTGATTTCTTCAAATCTTTTCTCTATTACATCCTCATCAGTTTCTCCTTCTACAAGTGGGATAATCTTCTCAGTATCCTCTTCCACTGGCTCCAACTCAGCTAAATTTGCTTCCTTGTTCTCCATCTTGTTGACTTCTTGATCCATTTCTTCAACTGTCTTTTCTGTCATTGAAATTGATTCAGTTTTACTCTTGGTCACCACTGTGTGTCTTTCTTGACGTTCAACATCTGCTTCAGCTTCTTGTTTTTGTACACGTCTGGATTTCCTTCTTGGTGGTGACTGAACTTTTATTGTTCTGCGTCTGAGACTTCTCTCTGTGTTGACTGGTGCCTCCTCTTCTAAGATTTCCTGGACAGCTTCTGGTGCCTCCTGAGTAAGACCACTAATTTCTACACCACTGTCTATTTGTTTCTCTTTTAAAGCAACATCTTGATCATTTTCTGCCATTGTTGTTGCTTCTGGATGCTCTTTAGATGTTACAGCTTCTTCCACATCCTCATCTGCGACTGCCTTATATTCCTCTACAATCTCCTTTACATCATTTTGTCCTTCCAAATTTTCTGTTGGTTTCTGCTCCTCAAATGTCATGTCCTGTTTATCATGTTTATTCTGTTCTTCAACTGTGTTTTCTTCCTCCATTTTGTTCTTTTCTTCCTCAGGGGTCTTTTCAATATCTTCCTCTTTTTGTAGTTCTTCTTGCTGTTCCTCATTTTCTGATGTCTGGATGCGTTGTTGATATTCACTTTTATCTGGTTCATCTAGTTCCAGTTGTTCCTCTGTCTGGCAATGTGTTAGGACTTCTGGAGTGTCACACTCTCCTTCTGTATTTTGGGAAAGCTTGTTTAAATCTACAAGTACTACTGTGGCTTTTTGCAGCTGTATTATTGGAGTACCATCATCTTTCTCTACCTCCTCATCTGCTTCCACAAATGGGACCTCCTCTACAATCTGAGGTGCCTCCTTTTCATCATCTGTTTCTACACCCATCTGCAGTTCAGACGTCTCAGGTTCAACAGCTGTAGTTTCTTCAAGATTTGTGTTTGTTATTTCACCAATACTTTCCAAATTGGGCTCTACTGTAATTATTGGTATACACACATTCACAGTCTCTTCTGTCTTTGCTGAGGTTTCTTCATATTTATTTCCACTCATATGTGCTGCTTTTACTGGTTCCAACTCTGCTTTGTGGAGACGTGCAGATTTTCTGGTCTTCTGTGTAGATTCTGTGACTGATTTTGCACTGAGCCTGAGACTTCTCCTTGTGATCCTTTCATTGTCACTTTGATTGGTTTCATTGCTTTCTACCTGTGAGGTCTTCTCCTCTATTTGAATGGTGGTCTCCTCAATAATGTACGTTTGCTCCTTGTTAACCACTGGGTCAATTTCCATGGGGTTTTCTGTCTCAGCTGTTTCTTTCTGATTTTTAACCAATGGCTCATTTTCCTGTTGCTCTAAATTGGCTTCTTCTCCCATTTCAGGTGCCTTCTCATCTGTGTCCTTTGTCATATCTAAATTAGTTTCCTTGTTCTCTATCTTGTTGGTTTCTTTAAATCCTTTTTCTATTATTTCCTCATCATGTTTTTCTTCCATAAGTGGTATAATCTCCTCAGTAGCCTCTAAAGTTGATTTTTGAAGTGTTTCCTCTTTATCATCTGTTTCTGCACCTTCTTTGTGCATTTCATCAACTCCCTTTCCTATTATTGGGACTTCTCTAGTTTTATCTTCAAAAACGTTAGCTTCTTGTTTTTGTACACGTCTAGATTTCCTTCTTGGTGGTGACTGAACTTTTATTGTTCTACGTCTGAGACTTCTCTCTGTGCTGATTGGTACCTCCTCTTCTAAGATTTCCTGGACAGCTTCTGGTGCCTCCTGAGTAAGACTGCTAATTTCCAATTCACTGTCCGTTTGTTTCTCTTTTAAAGCAACATCTTGATCATTTTCTGCCATTGTTGTTGCTTCTGGATGCTCTTTAGATGTTACAGCTTCTTCCACATCCACATCTATGGCGGCCTTATATTCCTTTACAATCTCTGTCTCCTTTACATCATTTTGTCCTTCCAAATCTTCTGTTGGTTTCTGCTCTTCAAATGTCATGTCTTGTTTATCAAGTTTATTTTGTTCAACTGTGTTTTCTTCCTCTGTTTTGTTCTTTTCTTCCTCAGGGGTCTTTTCAGTATCTTTCTCTTCTTGTAGTTCTTCTTGCTGTTCCTCATTTTCTGATGTCTGGATACACTGTTGATATTCACTTTTATCTGTTTCATCCAGTTCCAGTTGTTCCTCTGTCTGTGAATGCGGTCTTTGAATGGTGGTCTCCTCAATAATGTACGTTTGCTCCTTGTTAACCACTGGATCCATCTCCATGGGTTTTTCTGTCTCAGCTGTTTCTTTCTCATTTTTAATCAATTGCTCATTTTTCTGTTGCTCTAAATTGGCTTCTTCCATCTCAGGTGCCTCCTCAACTGTGTCCTTTGTCACAGCTAAATTTGTTTCCTTGTTCCCAGCTTCTTTTTCTACCACATCCTCTTCAGGTTCTGCTTCTACAAATTCATCCTCATTCTGATTGTTTTCATTTTTATTGCTTTCCACCAGGTTGCTCTGAGCATTGTGCATTGTGGCCAAATCTTCTGTTGGCTTTTGCTCCTCAAATGTCATGTCTTGTTCATCGAGTTTGTTCTGCTCTTCAACTGTGCTCTTTTCTTCCTCTATTTTTTCTTCCTCAGGGATCATTTCAGTGTCTTCCTGTGTTTGTATTTCTTCTTTTTGTTCCTCCTTTTCTGATGCCAGGTTGCACAGTTCTTGTACACTTTTATCTGGTTTATCCAGTTCATGATGTTCCTCCATTTGGGAATGTTTTAAGACTTCTGGAGTCTCAACCTCCTCTGTATTTTGGGAAAGTTTGTTCAAATCTACAAGTACTACTGTGGCTTTTTGTATTTTTATTACTGGAGTACCATCCTCTATCCCTGTCTCCTCATCGGGTTCTGCTTCTTTTTCTTCATCATCTATTTCTACACCCATCAGTAGCTTGGATTTCTCAGTATCAACAGCTGCAGTTTCCACAGTTTTCATATAATCAAGACTTTCAAAACTGGTCTCTGTTGTAATAATTGGTAAACAGACATTCACGGTCTCTTCTGTTGATGCTAAAGTTTTTTCATCTTCATTTCTAATCATGTCTGGTTCTTCCACTGGCTTCAACTCAGCTAAATTTACTTCCTTGTTCTCCATTTTGTTGATTTCTTCAAATCCTTTTTGTGTTGCATCCTCATCAGGTTCTCCTTCTACAAGTGGGATAATCTTCTCAGTATCCTCTTCCACTGGCTCCAACTCAGCTAAATTTGCTTCCTTGTTCTCCATCTTGTTGACCTCTTGATCCATTTCTTCAACTCTCTCTTCTGTTGTTGAGATTGATTCAGTTTTACTCTTGGTCACCAATGCGTGTCTTTCCTGATGTTCAACATCTGGTTCAGCTTCTTGTTTTTGTACACGTCTAGATTTCCTTCTCAGTGGAGACTGAACTCTTATTGTTCTACGTCTGAGACTTCTTTCTGTCCTGACTGGTGCCTCCTCTTCCTGGACATTTTTCTCCTGAGCAAGACTGCTCATCTCTATACCACTGTTCTCCATCGTTTTGATTTCTTTAACTTTTTCTGTTACATCCTCATCAGGTTCTGCTTCTATAAGTGGGATGTCCTTCTCAGTACCTTCTGTAATCTGAGGTGTTTTCTCTTTGTCATCTATTTCTGTAGCTTTCAGCACTTCAGAACTTCCAGTTTCAATGACTACTGTTTCATCAACATTTGTGTTTGCCTTTTCACTCTCCTCTGTACCTACTTCTTCTGCAATAACTTCATCCCTTTCTGGGTTTTCATCAGTCCTGGATTTTGCCTCAACTTGTGGCTCAACACTTTCCACCTGCTGAATCACTGCTTTGCTACGTGTAGATCTCCTAACAGGGGTGATCTTGATTGGTTTCAAAGTGCTTCTGAGACATCTAACTGTCACCCCAGGGTCAACAGGTTGATCTCTAAGACTTGTTGATCTACTTGGGGTGTCAGTAGATCCTTTCTTTTGAGCTTGTTTGCCTTGTTTGGGAATCAACTTATCTGCCTCATATGAAGTTTGTGCATCCTCTTGTTCAGTGTCTGTTTTCTCCTCTGGTTTCTCAACTTGGCTTAGAAGAACAACTTCTGTGGTTTCAGGTTCTGGCTCACCCTCTTGTTCTTTGTATCCAGCTGATTGTTCTGGAGTTATTTTGGCATCAGCTGCTGCATTATATGTTTCTATTGTGTCCAATGTACCATCTTGTTCCTCCATTCTCATAATTTCTTCAGCTGCTTGTTTCTCAGTTGACACTGACTTCATTTCATCTTGTTTAGCAATATCTATCTCTCCGTGATTATCGCTTGCCTCTTTAGGAGAAAGTTTGGCTTCAGTCAGTGTCAACATCATAGAGCTATTCTCCACTGTCTCCTTATCCTCTTCAGGTGTTGTTTTCAATTTGTGTACCTCAGCAGACTCTACAGATGACTGTTGTGGTGCTTCTTCTTGGTCTACTTCTGATATTTCAGGAACTACATCTACAGTTTCCCTAACCTGTGTGATTTGAGCATCCATAGTAGAATAAGTTTCCACTGTAAGCTTGTCTTTTTCTTTGTATTCCTCAACCTTAGACTCTTCTGCTTCGTTAGCAAGAGTCCCTGATTGATCTGTCACCTCTTCTAAAGCTTCAGTATTGTTATATGTTTCAACAGTCCCACTCACAGCCTTTTCCTCTTTAGTTTCATCCAGCATTTGCTTTATTTCCTCCTTCTCTGCCTCACACACAGGTTTATCTTTCTCAATCTTTTCTAAATTCTCAATTTGTTCCTCTTCAGTTCCTGTACTCATCTTGACAATTTCTATATCCACCACAGACTGAAGTTGTCTTTGGTCAATAGACCCTATAGTGGCTCTTTGTATTACTACAGTGTGCTCCTTATTAACCATTTCACATTCCTTCTCACTGCCTCCTTGGCTCTTTATTTCCCCAGCTGTGGTGAAGTGGGTGACTGGAGTCCCCTCTGATGTAGCTGTGACTTTTTCAATTTCCCATTGCTCCTCTTTCTGTGAACTTGTAACCTCTGAAATGTTTGTCACAGTTGTAGTTACTGTGTCTGTTGTACTCTGCCAAATTAGAGAAGACAGATGTTAATTACTGTACTAAACGTAAGTGTGAAAATTTGGAAAAAAGGACATTTTAAGTAAACAAGTACATAATAATACTGTTCAAGCTGTTTAGTAATGAAACAAACATAAACCATACGTTTATTTGGTTGTATTCATACCCTGAGAGTTTCTGATTCTTTTACAGAAAAAGTGTCATCAAGATGTACCTCGGTTGACACTTCAATTGGACTTTCAACTCCTGCCTCAATGTCTTCCACCCTTTGTGAGACATAGTTAATTATGAACATAATGTAGTAATTAATACTGATATATGGTATTCTGCTGACAAGTAATGTTACCTGATTATGTTCTTTGAAAGCCTCTCCTCTGAATTTTCTCTGATACCTCTGCGTTTCAAGTTGCTACCTCTGCCACGCCTTGTGACAGGTATGTCATCTACTTCTGTAACAGTGAAGAACATCAATTAGATTTGGCTGGAGAGACTTTATTGAACAAATTATTGTTCAACCAAAAGATTATACTTGCCTTTGGTGATGTCTGTAATGGTCTCCTCCTAAAGTTAATATCAATAATGGATATAAAATTTACTTCATAATATACTTCATAATTCAATAAAACAGATTCAATATGAATTTAACAATTCAGTCTGATTTATTAATCAAATCAAAATGTTAAAAATTTAATCAGTTTGCCAACACAATTTGTGAGAATTTAATTTGCATATGCCAGTGTGATGTATCCCAATCTTTCAGCAGAAGGAACTAGATGACATATCCTGAATGATATCAATTCCACAGTCTGACTTGTGATGCAGCCTTGAATCATAATCGCACCATGTGCATTCATTTGGCCAAAGGTGGACTGGTCCCCCGACTAAGTCTTAAGTTTTTTTATCTTCTCCATTCTGTCACCTGATGGAATTTGGGTTCTTTGCCAATGTTGCCTTTGGTTTGCTTAGTTGGGGACACTTAGGGCCAGATTTACTAAACCAGGCAAATTAGCATGAGAGCGCAATTTCACAAATGCGCCGATGGGAGTGGCAAGTTTTGCGCGTCCAAATTAAAGAACAGTCAAATTATTTACATAATGACCAACACAATCTAACAAGAGCAGTGCAAATTAGCATTGGGTCTCAAATAAACAGAGCTGATGCTCATCAGGTACAGGTCGACACAAGCGCAACTTGTAATCTGTCAATCTTGTAATCTGCTTGGCAAATGATATGTTCGGATAACGTCTTCCTCTGGCATTCCAAAGAAATTAATACAAGTGGAAAATATTTTCTCCTTTCTACCACACGCTCTCTGTTCTCTGCGGTGTCTCCTCCTAGCAGCAACATTTGTTCCAAAATAGGTTAAGACATGCTTTTTTTGGCCGTTAAATAATGGTGCAAATATCAGTAAATTGACAAGCGCAAACATTAGCAAATCCTGTTGTGTGATTCATTTAAATACTCTCCTTCCATAAATTTTGCATCTGAAAGGGAAACTCCTACAAATGCATATGCAATAAGGCCAGCCGCAAAATCAACGTGTCATTAGTAAATCCGACAGTAGATTTTTAACACCAAAAGAGGGTTTGTGCTGGCGTAAGATGTTAGTAAATCTGGCCCTTAATATTCAGCAATATTACTGACCTGATTGCACTGACACTATCAGATGAGAAATGAACTGAGCTATATGATGTCATCATTGTTTTCTTCAGAGCTGCTTTTTAGCTGAATTGAGCATTAGGAGAAATATTTAAATAATCCTATAATTGAATCAATCAAATCATTGTTAATCATATTGAATATTGAATTGTTCTGAAATTGCCAAATATATATATACATATATATATATATATATATATATTTTTTTTTTTTTTGAATCAAATTGGAAACTAGTTAATCAAATCTATTTTCTGTCAACACAAAGTTAATTAATACAAAGGTAACAGAATCAGAAATTCATGTACCACAATCTCTGCTGTATATTCAGTGGTTTCCTGAACCTTTGTGATCTCAATTTCCATGGGAGCAGTGACATCATCTTCCTCAAAATTCAGTTTGCTCACAACCTGGTCCTTCTCTGCTAATAAAGAAAACATTATTAGGGCTGTAATCCATTACAGAGTTTAATCATATTATTTACATGATATCCTAATTAATTAATTAATCAAATTTATTATCCCAAGTAAAAGAAAAGCTACCAAATTAACATGATTCAAAGACATCATCATGTCAGACAAAAGCACTGAATAGCCAAAAAATGGCTTTAGAAGTCAGTGTATTGTTTGTTTGTTTTTTATTTACATATCACTGAAACTTAAAAAAACAGGCATTTTCCTTACCTTTTAGCTTCAACTTTTGTAGCCTTTTTGCTATTAGAGTTCTCTGGAAAGGGCTTCCTATTTTCTCTACTTCCCACAGAATCTCTTTGTCTGCTGGATATATACTGAAGTACTTTTCACAAACTGTAAAGAAAGAGTTACCAAATGTAAACCAGGAATAATATCTGTTATGTGAGAAAAGGTGACATTTGACCTGAAAAATGTAAGTCTGTTTCTATACCTTTAAACATAGCTTCTGAAAGAGGAAACTTTAACCCTATTAACTCCTTTCTGAAGCTACCAACAAAGTCTTCCAGCATCTTCACGCCATAACCCTTGCCCCGGTGACACTTCCTGACAAATACTGTGTCCATGACAGGAAGTTGATAGCACTGGGTCAAGAAGTTTGAGCACAAGCTACCTGTAAGTGAAGAGTAATATGAAGTTTTCTAAAAGGTAAAAACAACAAGTAAGGTCTGGATGTGTACATAAGGTTTTGAAGGAACTTTCATTACCTTTGGGTTTATATGAGTAAAAGCCAATGGCCTCTCCATCCTTCCATAGTATTTTTGCACTTTCATGCTCACAATGGCAGAGAAAGGAAACCTCTTCACTGCTCTTCTCATTTCTCAACACAATTCTGTTGAGAACATATAAGACTATCCTCTCCCCAAGAGTGCTGACCTGCGGTAAGCATGGCACTAGTCTTGTAGTAGTTTTAAAAATGTATTCAACTGATCTCTGATTTTCAAAGCATTACTGGCCTTACATAAAAAAGAGAAAACACTGACCTTGATCAGGCCTGTTCTTGAGGGCTCTGCTGTTTTAAGAACATCTTCAACTCCCCACCATTGACCCAACAAATAAAGCCCAACAACTGCAAATATAATGTAATAAGTCTGGTAAAATATTGTGTTAACATCACAATATGTTACAAATGATTCTGATTTTCATATCTTCTGACCATATTCAGACCATGATTTTCATATCATACTGACCAAAGTTGTCAGGTGAGAACAATGCAAGGAGCTTCTTTTTAGTATCTGTTCCATATAGAGGGGCAAAATTCACATTGCAGAGTCCAATGGCTATCTGTCACCAAGAGAACATACTTGAAAATGTGAACATGTTTTGAAACCACATTGTTCATATAAGAAATGTTGTTTATAGAGTATTGTCATCAATAATAATAAATAAAAAAATAAAAAATGCGAAAATATAATCAACAATAATATTAAACTTTCCTGAGAATTAAATATAAATTTAACATCTTACCTGTTTGGAATCAGGTAGGCTGAGGAACTCAGCTGTTTCATGATTTCTGTAGGGGAGCTGAGACATGTATTCCTCGGCTGCCAGCTCTAAGGACTCGTGATCCACATTTGTCAGAATATCTACAGGGAACGCCATCCTGTGGAAGAAATAATAGTATATTTGTTATTAAAAAAAATACCACTCGCATAATATCTAAAAATGTATGTCTTAACTTGGCTATGGAAGTTGTAAGTGATAATGTACAACTGCTTTTTGCCCCTTTATTTTGAGTGTGGTTTGAGACCAACATATTTACAGTAAAAACAGTAATATTGAAATAAAAATATAATTCAATACTGTGATGGCAAAGCTGAATTTTCAGCAGCCATAGTTCAAAAGTCAGGTTCCATTCATTTTCTCCATAGGGAAATTAAATTTTAATGATAAATTATAAACCTTTAGAAATTTGTGTCGCTTCACCCAACAGTTCTGTGTATCACCACACAACACCCTTAGCAACCACTCTTAGCAACATAAACACTATTGTTCATTGAAGCTTACTGTATTATGTAGAAGAGTATTGTGAGAAAGAGATCGAGTGAGCGAGTTTATTACCTGCATTCAGATTTAGCATTTTCTTTTAGGTCAGTCATGTTCATAATAAAAAAATCTGTTTAAATGTTCGATGTATTATCTTGTCCTTTTAACTGTTAAGGGGTTTTCCCGTGACTGACAGCGCTAGTCAAAGCATTTGTCAGTTGCGTCTTGTTCCGTGTTCACAACAATTCAGTCTTTTCAATGTAAAAGTCTTCTCTACTGACTGACACACTCATTAAGACAGGCGTTGCCGACATCTAATGGCATAATAATATAACTTCTGTTGCTGTTCACAGTCAGGGACTATTTTTTACGGCGGAAGGAAGCCTTTTAGTGATTTTTGAAAGTTGCATTGATACATATTTTTGGCTTTAATATTTGTATTGTATGGTAAACGTTTTATAAAAGCTCTAAGGTGCTCGAGGCTAGTGCTGTATCGTGAATAAGTCGCGGCTAAAGGGGTTGACTAACAACGCCATTCAGCCGTGACTTCTTCATGATACAGCACAGCCTTGAGTACCTTATTGCTTACATATTATTGTTTTTATATATTAAATCAACATTTATAAATGAGCATTTTTTCTATTTCTCCATTGTTTTAAATTTGATTATGCTGTTCACAATATTTTGTAGGATAGCAGTTCTTTCCCTCACTTAAGTCGTTAAGTACACAGTCTTGTACCTTTGTTCTTTTTGTCATTTTTTCAAAAACTTTTTTGCTTCAAATCAAAGTTTGTTATGTTGTGATTCACCTTATAGCTGATCGGGTTGGTTCATGGCTTATAACTCTTTAATGAAGACTTTTTTTAAATTCTTATGGGAAAAATGAATGGAAAAAATAACGTCCAGAAACAGCACCTCTAAAAAAGGGAGCGGACACTGTTGCACTCTATTATTTCAGTCTTCAGTATCACATTATCCTTCTGAAATCATTTTAATATGCTGATTTGGTGTTCAAGAAACATTTCTTATAATTATCAATGTTGAAAACAGTTGTTCTGCTTAATATTTTTGCAGAAACTGTGATACATTTGTCACGCTGTGGTTGTACAAAGCGCACGATGAAGAAAGTTGTAAACAAAAACAGTCTTTATTACAATCCACAAGGCAAACACAGGAGAACGTTAGAGAACACAACCATGAAAACCCTTGATGATACAGGACAAGAACTGGGTAATCAAGGTAGAAACAGAACAGGTGTGCACTCTCAGAAAAAAAAGGCACAAAAGCTGTCACTGGGGCGGTACCACTTTCAAAAGGTACACCTCTATTTTAAATGATGACTCCCACCCTTTGCGCTGTGAGCTTCAGCTTTTTAGTCCCAAGATGCAGAACAAAGCGATATAAAAGCAGCTTTATATGAATGTACAGGTTTATGTATATATTATAAGTCTTAGAGTGGTGGAGCTTTGAGCACATGTATCATGTAATTGTTATTTTGTTCTTGTTTTTTTTGTTTGTTTTGTTTTTGTTTTTATAATATGGATGTCCTTTTTACTCATCATGTCATTATACTGCAAAACAAATTTACCTGCGGGTATTAATAAAGTAACCTAACCTAACCTAACCTTTGTACCTAAAGAGTGCATATTATTAACTTAAAGGTACATATTGGTACCAAAAGTGTACATATGAGTACCTAAATGGTACATATTAGAAACCTTTTAAAGGGTACCGTCTCAGTGACAGCTTTTGTACCTTTTTTTTTTTCTGAGTATGGGGAACTAATTAACAACCATAGAAATAAACTAGTGGAGGGACGTACACATCCTGTACATACACGTGACAACGTTTCTTTCAGGATTCTTTTTTTCAGAAAGTTCAGAAGAACAAAAGATTGTAACAACTAACAATTTTCAAAATTCTCAAAAGAACAGAACTTTTGGAACAAATCTACAATAAGCAATGTGTTACGTTGTAGATAATGTAGTTGCACAATTCCTGATGAGCATAGCTAAACATCACTTTGTTTGAACGGCAGAATATGCATAAAACCCTCTACACAAAAAGATGTAAAATAAGCAAACTTTCCTTTTCAACCTTTAAAAAATAAGATTTCAGAGATAATCAAGATTTACTCTGGAGTTCTGAGATTCTTCATTCAGTGTAGATCCCGTTGTCACAAATGTCACATTGACCTCTAACTTAGACTTTGACACTGAGGTGTGCAAGGTGCTTCATGTGTTCTTAAATGTATCTACCTCTTTAACTGTGGTTTTTTTGGAATGTGGTAAATGCTGCTTGCGACATAAGGCTAAGAAATGCCCTTGAGTGATAGAACTGACAGCTGCTCTTGATGATTATTGCAGTGGAAAAAAAAAAAATATCAATAGATAGCTTAATGCGGTGGTGTGGCACACCAGAATGCCTCAGCTCAATCACATAGACATTAATAGTTCTTGAGCATTTCATAAGAAGTAGCTCTAGAGTCCTGGAGCTGAAGAACATATAAGTGGGAGGAGCAACATATGTAGCATACATACAAAAACAAACAAAGTCATCTGTGCTCTGGGACCCTTTTCTGGTTTGGCATTCTTTTAATGTGTAAAGCTGTCTTACATCTTGCAGCCAAAGCTTTTGTCTTAAAGATCAAGTGTGTAATTTCATACTTGTACAGACTGCTGAGAGACAAATACTACCTCTGAAAGTGCAAATCGCAATGATAAATGACATACACAGTAAACACTTGCAGTATTATTAGGGAAAAACATTGAATACAAAACAGAATCTCCAGAAGCTAATGAGTCAATATGTAATTAATTATGCATTTATGAGCACAGACTGAATGTTAGCTTGTGCCTGAACCAGTCAATACAAGAATGTGTTGTTAGTGAGCCACATAACAAAGTGGGTTTGTTCATGTTTGTGCTTATATATTTGATAGTAAAAAACAGTTAAGGGCTGCCTTGTGAATTAGTCAATGGCCCTTCTGTCAGGAAACATTACCAGTGAGGCAGAAAAGCAAGCTTTGTGCGTGTGTTTGCTGAAAACCAGATGAACACCTTCCTCATGGCAACCTACCTGCAGGGCAACTGAATATGAATATCAGCTCTTTGCAGAAACATGCTCACTGTAAACTACAACTGCACAACCAGGTTGACTGAAAAATATCAAACATAACAGCTAACCAGCAACTTAGGTTGTCACGATGTGCTAGATTAACAAAATTGATGACAACAAATTAATGTCAACTTCAGATGAACTTTACAAGCCAGTCATGTATGGATTCAATTCATGTATGGATTCAATTCAATTCCATTCGTAGTCACGTATACGATCAATTCACAGCTATCAATGATATCAGAATAAAACATTCTCTCCAATTTAACTGTGGAGAGAATGCACTGTATTTTCCATATAAAAGAACAGCAGACATGTATGAAATGTATTGTACAGCACAACATTGCCCATGTTCATTTAAAATACATGTAGGAGGTGCTTCGCACATGGTGTTAACATGTGACATTGTAGGCCAATATGAAAACAAGTCATGCAAACATTCTACAGGTCTACTCAACACAATAGCACCCAATTGTAACATATATCATATGCAACATACACACTATTTTTTATAAAGCTTTTTATATAAAGAAAGAAATCAAAGGCCAGATAAAGTTAAAATACAGAAAGCGGACATTTTAACTAAAATGCCAGTGAAATGCTTGGGGCCCCTAACAAAAGCCCTGAAAGGTTTGGTAACACTGTGTACTTAAAGCGCAAAAGCAAAAAGCCAAAGCAGAGTGGGTGTGTGTGTCTCGCCAAGCTGCAGGAGGAATCCCTGCCTTTAAAGTCCCACGAACCAAAACAAAACTTTAACCTATCCAACATTTCTTGCACATGTTCCTCCATCTCTAGAGACATTTATGGAGAAACTAGACATTTGTGGAGAAACACTTTCAAAGAACCTATACGAAAATATTCCCTCGCAACCCTTTGTCTGTTTTTGAACGACAGTCGAAAGGTGTTTCGAGAGGTTTTAAGTAAGGATGGCCAACTGTGATGTGCGCGCATGTGTGTGGTAAAAAAAAAAAAAAAAATTCGCGTTTAAACATCTGTAAACATAAATATAAACACACAGTGGGGGCCTTTCGAGCGCATTTAAGCTCACTCTTTAGGTGGACCGAGCAGGATTCAAGTAAAGCGCTGACAAAATATGCAGCCCCCCAAAGCTTGCAATTGCATAACAAACAGCGCACATGTGTCATTAATAATGAACTAACCTAATTAAATATTAAGACTTGCTCTTATATGTTCTGCAAGAGTGTTAAAACAGTTTTATGCAAACTATTTTCGACATAGAATGACCAGCCTTGGGCAAAAGTGAAGAATTTTAATAAATATGCATGATGCATTCCTTATAAAAAGTGGACCTGATGAACTCGAGCAGCGAGAAGCTTAGTAAACAAACACTAATCCAGTGCGCTGATGATGCGTACTTGGCACGTCACGCCATTACATTGTTCTGATTTAAAGAACAAAAATAACAACAAAGCATTTGTCATAGAAAGCAAGCAGAACTTACCTGTTTTTTTTAAATTCCCGTCGATTATAATATGTTTTAATTCCCGAATTTCCCGTAAATCTCCGTGAATGAATATTACGTGGCTGTTACATTGTAGTTGTGTATGTAAGTGCGAGCTCGAGCCCCCTCCCACACTCTCTTTCCCTCCACTTTGAGAAGCGCAAGAGCAGCCAACGGGAGATGAGCGCACAATCGCGTTATGCAATCACATTCACAATGCTTAAAACCTTCTACATTCTAGGTCTAAATCTGGAACGCGTCTGATATTCAAAACAAAAATATTTGAAATACACATTTTGTTAGTACAAGAAGTAAACAACTAAATCTTATCATCAGGGAAAAAAAAAAAAAAAAAAAAATCTAGCAGGTTAATGTTTTTTGACATAGGCTACTATTCAGTGTTGAAGTACTCGAGACCAATCTTCTTAAGACCATTTTTGAAGGTCTTGGTCTCGGCCGCATTTGGTCTCGGTCTTGTCTCAGACTAAAGGTCTGATTTCTTTGTTAACATCATTAATTTGATTGAATGTAAAACTTCCTGCTTCACATGCAATCAATAACTTATTTCTAATTTCATTTATTTTGTTACTGTTGTGCCGGGTCACAAATCAACACCAAAATCAATACAAATGCCCACAAAATTCAAGATATGATTGCAAAAAAAGTACTTGTATAAGAATCTTGATTTATATTATATAATTAGCAATTAAGCAATATCACAAGAAAGAGGGCTGTTTTCACAAATATGAGCACAATTGCAAACGTTCGAAAAACAAAATTTTATTTTTAAAATATTAATCTCAACATTATTTACGCATTTGTAATTGTACCAATTCAGATGCAACTTCTGTCCCACATCTGCAGTGTAAAGATGAATTTTGTTGTTAGATATTTAAATTGATTGGTAACAGCTCTATATAGTGTCTTATTATTCTAATTGTAATTATTGATTAAAAATTAGACATAAATGAGTAAATGTGGATCTTTCAGATGAATTTGAGCAGTGCTAGTCTGGTCTTGGTCTTGACTCTGTCTCGACTTGCCTTGGTCTTGGTCTCAATCCCTCAAAGTCTTGGTCTTGAATTGGTCTCGACACACTGTTCTTGGTCTCGACTTGGTCTTGGTTTAGGTGGTCTTGACTACAACACTACTATTCAAATGTAGAATCTGACTTCACCTGCAAGAAAATCTGATGCAAAAGGTCATTCAGTGAAAGATGAGACTGTTCAGACATCATAATGTGCAATGACAGAAAAATTATTACTGTGGTAGGTATATAGCATGCATGATTTACAGTCCAAAAAGTAGATCCCCTTCAGCAAGTATTTTACTTGAGATATCATTTAATTTTTGTGACAGTTATTGAAAAACTTTCAATAACTTATTTCTTAAATTACCTTCAACAAAACTGGAAAACATATTTTCTCTCAATGTTTTCTCTAGTGCTGATATATAGATTTTTACTTCAGAATGAATCAATACTGAATTTACTTAAGCTGGACAATGACACCATTTTCTTTAAGAGCTGCTGTACAGCCAAAATTATTTACCAGTTATCACTGTAAAGCTGCTTTGACACAATCTGCATTGTAAAAAGCGCTGTATAAATAAAGGTGACTTGACTTGACTCAAAAGATCATCTTGCAAAATTATTACATGTTAGATCAAATGACCTCAAATCTAATTTTGCAGTACACAGCGACAAACATGTAGGGCTTAAAGTAGTGTTTAAAGTCACCAAGAAACCAAAAGGATAATTCTTCTTTTTATGGAATATTGCAGTATTTATTATCAATGATTTATATCTGTGCACATCATATTTTTTTTTTAATTCATGTGCCCTCATAATCTTCAATTAAAATAACTTTCCATTCCTTCTCTTCTCTTCTCTTCTCTTCTCTTCTCTTCTCTTCTCTTCTCTTCTCTTCTCTTCTCTTCTCTGCCTACATTTTTTTCTTGTTCAAGATGTGGTTTCACTTGAAAATACATCATAATAGGGAAGAAAAGACTATCACAACTTAGTGTTGACAAAAGTAGTGGTCATTTTAGTTTTTTTATATTTGCCATTTTAGGAGAAAATAAAATCAGAATGTCTAATTGTGTCTAATAATCTTATTTTATAGGGGAATCTTATCTTATATCGTTCAGTTATAAATTTCTTTAGTTTCTGGTACCATTATTTTTATAAAATTTAAGTGCATTAATTAACATAAGTAGTATTGACAGTTTTAGTTCATGGGTTAGAGTGTGTTTTGTGTTTAGAGTGGGGTTTGGTACTGTCAAGAAAAAAATACCCATAGGAAAGAGAAAGCACAAAAATAATCTCTGTACAGAAAAACAAGGGCTCACAAATGCAGAGCTAAAAGATCAAATTCAGAAGAATTGGTTAACCCAAAAGCAAAACACTATGACTACCCAGCTGAAAAATCCAGCATTGCTGGTCACCAGCATAAGGTATGCTTTGCATGCTGGGAACATCATAGGATGCTGACTGATGGTTTGCTGGTTCCTAGTCTGGGAAACAGGAGTGCTGGTGGACCAGTTAACTCTTGCTGGTTTATGCTGGATTTTTCAGCAGGGTATAGAAACAAAACCTGAAACCAGAAATCTGAGAAAATTAAGATTTACCCAGAACAATAGCTAAGAAAGGACAATGCCAAATAGGTGGGTAAATACAATGGATAAAGAAATAACACCAAGGCACACCTGGAAACATTAAGTTACTTACGTAACCCCGGTTCTCTGATAAGATAGTGAGGTATCTCACTATGTGAAACACCTCTGGAGTTACAGATCCTGGAAGCACCAATAACACCATATCTGTCGAGTTGAAAGACCAATCACAATTTATACTCTCAGCATATCTCTTCTCTTTGCAACTGCAAGGTAGGAAGTGTGGTGAGATACCTCACTCATGTTATCAAAGAGCTAAAAACAAAAATCCCTCATGAATGTTTTGTTTTGTTGTTTTTCTTTTCTCCTTTTTTTTTTGGAGGGAATGTGGCCATGACACCGGCGTGGCACCCCTACTGTTTTATGAGAAGTGCCATGGAATTTTTAATGACCACGGACAGTCAGGACCTCAGTTTAGTTTCCTCTGAAGGACGGTGCTTCTTACAGTATAGTGTCCCCATCACTATACTGGGGCGTTAGGACCCACACAGACCACAGAGTGAGCACCCCCTGCTGGCCTCACTAACACCTCTTCCAACCTAGTTTTCCCAGGAGGTCTCCCATCCAGGTACTGATCAGGCTCAACCCTGCTTAGCTTCAGTGGGCAACCAGTCTTGGGCTACAGGGTGATATGGCTGATATAATAGCTTCCACTACAGCTTTTAAATGCAGAATGGGATGGAGAGAACAGAGACCTGTCAGTGAGCATCCTTAGTTACTGCTTACTATGGAGCATGTTATGCCCTCTCACTATAAGTGGTGTTTTTGCTTAGGATGTTGCTTTAGAGTTGTCATGTTGAGGCCTCTGTCCGCAGAGCTCCTCCACGCAGCGGTGCTTGGTTGTCAGGCTTTTGAGCCTCCTTGGCCACTGCCTTTAGGAAGCGCCATGGCCTGACTTATTTGAACTTCACCTGCATATGGTACGATTTGATTAGGTTCCATCGAGCCTCCTTTGCAAGCTGTTTTTTGGACTCTCTGAGTCTATTAACTATTGCTTAGGTTTGAAGCACTGTTAGGCTTTTTCGCATTATGAGAATTTTCCTGTAAGGCCCCTCCTTTTTAGTAAGCAGTGTTGTCAATTTGTTAGGCTCCCTTTGAGCCTCCTTGGCTACTGCTTTTATAGAAACTGCTCCTCAGTGCTCCACCTGGGGCAGCATCAAGTTGTTAGGTGCACTGCGTGTCTTCTTAATGGGAGCTTGATGGAGCTACAAAGCAGAGTTGCTAGGCCCTCCTTTGAGCCTCCTTGCAAGATATCCTGAGTGTGGGGCGTTGTTAGGTCTCCTCTCGATTTAGAGTCATCATGCTGAGGCCTTCGCTCCTAGAGCTCGGCTAAGGTTTGCTAAGTTGTTAGGTTCTCTGTGAGACTCCTTGGCTGCTGCTAGCATTGTCAGGCCTCCTCTTGCTAAAGCAAGTTATATTTTTTGAGGCCTCCACTCCCACTCCCTGGGATAGCGATTGCGAGTGGTAGGCTCTCTGTGAGCCTCCTTGTAAGATGTCATGAACGTAACCATGGTTCCCTGAGAATAGGGAACAAAATGCTGCGTCCCTTTGCCATGCTTCCAGTATTCCTGCACATGTATCCTTCAGACAAGAAGTGGAAGACATATTTCACAGGTAATAATAATAATAATAATAATTCCTTACATTTATATAGCGCTTTTCTGGGCACTCAAAGCGCTTTACATATTGAAGGGGGAATCTCCTCAACCACCACCAATGTGCAGCATCCACCTGGATGATGAGATGGCAGCCATATTGCGCAAAAATGCCCACCATACAACAGCTTATTGGTGGAGAGGAGACAGAGTGATGAAGCCAATCAGTATGGGGATGATTACAAGGCCATGATGGTCAGAGGCCAATGGGCAAATTTGGCCAGGATGTCAGGGTTACACCCCTACTCTTTTCGAAGGACATCCTGGGATTTTTAATGACCACAGAGAATCAGGACCTCGGTTTAACGTCTCATCCGAAGGACGGTGCTTTTTGACAGTATAGTGTCCCCATCACTATACTGGGGTGTTAGGACCCACACAGACCACAGGGTGAGCACCCCCTGCTGACCTCACTAACACCTCTTCCAGCAGCAACCTAGTTTTCCCAGGAGGTCTCCCATCCAGGTACTAACCAGGCTGAGCCCTGCTTAGCTTCAGTGGGCAACCAGTCTTGGGCTACAGGGTGAAATGGCTGCTGGCCCTTTTAAACTCACGGTTGCACCAGTGGTGATGTCATAGGCTGCCGCCTGCCAATGTCAAGTTCATTGTAGTGTTAAGACTCATGCCTGAGGCATTCCCCATAGCAACCCCTAGGGGACACAGCGTCTCATTCCCTATTCTCAGGGAACCATGGTTACATGCATAACCTGAGACATTTATTATTTTCACACCACACAATGTCCTTTTAAAAATGGCTCTCTGCCCTTTGTTGTAACCCCATGGGTGGAGGGGGGAAGAAATTTTCTGTGGGGCACTGGGGGAACTGGTGCCAATTCCACAAATGAGCTGGTCATAAGATAACTTTGATATTTCTGAGAACAATTACTTCTGTGAACAGTTCCCATGTCCAACACCTTCTCTTGGTGGGAGGGGGAGAAAATAACTGCTTTCTTTGAGGGAGAAAGCATTGCTCCTATGACATTGCTCGTGGTTTCTTCCTTTCCTGAGGTTTTGCCAACAGGTGTCTAGCCGCAGTTGCTGGCTTAGACTGTGGCTCAGCCTGCTGATGCTGAGAAGGTTCAGGCTGACTGATCATTCCTCTGGTGGGCTTCAAAACCGGGGTGTTCTGGTTCAGGAGCCCTAGCAGTGGATTTGCGAGGGAGGCAACTTTGGAAAGTCTCTCACTCCTGTTTTCTCAAAACACACCACTGTATCATAGCAGTGACCAATGCCTGGAAAGAGCTTTGGGCTCAACTGGAGCATCCTAGAAGGCCACTTTTTCTCTGTCTGACAGCCCTGACAGTCCCAGCCAGAGAGCTCGCTCATCCACCATTGCCAGGCCCATGCTGCGACCACAGTTCTGGACTATGCCCCTGGAAGATCTCAGGTAGAGATCTGCAATAACGCTGATTTCTTCCCAAAGAGCTGTAGGTTTTGTGTCCCAGCATTCATTTGCCTCCCCATTTTCTCCATAAGCTCAGCCTATCTCAACCCTGCTTATCAACTGCTTATCAAGCAGAGAGGTGGCATTAAGAGCCCTCACTGCCAGGTCAGAAGAACAGTAGAATATTCTGAAAAACCAGGGCTGCTAAGTGCTCAGTGTGGCATGTCCTAATTTTGCCGAGTTAAACACGTTCCTGGGTCAACATTTTTTTTTTTTGATCCTGGAACAACATTCCTGTCTGAAAATTTTATGCTAACCATATTTCTATCCCTAAACCTAACCCTACCCATAAGTTATCCCTAAAATCAGAGGGAATGATACATAACACTAATGTAGAAGCACCTAACATTGGTTGTAAGCCTAAACTTGACATAAACTTGATTCTGATTGGTTGATTGGAATATTGTTCCAGTAAAAACAAAGATTTTGATCCAGGGACATGTTGCGCTTGGTGAAATCACATTCTGCCCGTGTGCGTCCTGGCAGTGAAGCTGAGGCAGAGGAAAAGGCTGCCCTGCAGTTAGGGTTTATGATGTGCCACTGACAAGAGGGGGATTTGACATCCCTAACTCTTCCATGTTATTAAAATTCAGCCTGGGAACCCTTTTACAAGAACTTTGTGTGAAAAGGGCCATAAACGTTTCATCTCTGAAACGTACGCGCAGACTACTGGAATGAGCTGGTTAACAGCTGGGGCACATGACAGCAGTCTCTTGCCATCATAGAGATCTCCATTCCCTTGCCCGCCTACTGCAACGGCCAGTCAATGGAGAGTTTTTCCATTGCCCTCCGGCACATTGCAAGTAGGTCAAGCTCTGCCTGAGTTGGGGAGGGGGACACTTCGCTTACCGAGCGAATGTTTGAAAGAGAACAGTCAGAATCAATGAACAAAGTTAAGACATATACAAATGAACTTCAAAATAAAAGCCACAAAGTGCCAAAGTTGCAGATGAGTAAGACCAAAATCAGGTAGCATGAAAAGATTTTCATTATTGTTACAATAACATATCATTTTTTATAGACAGTAATGACTTTATACTAGAAGAAAAAGGACACTTTTACTTAAGTCATCGTTTTTTTTTCCTGTGCCAAATGAAGACCCAATTAATCTCACATCTCTCCCCAGAAGAGACCTCAACACTGTACTCAGATCTTGCAACATAAGTATGCATTTTAGTCAGAGTTTTAATAAGAATGCCAACATTCGTCAAACACCATGTCCAAAACCAAACTTTGCTGTCCACCTTTATTTCATAGATATGTACTTTATCTGTCAACAATAGACCTTAGGAAACAAGGCTGTGAGAGATAACACTCTCCAGATAACACTCACCCACCATTTTTTTTAATTTGCGATAAAAAAAAGTTTTATTTAATTTATCAAAAATTTTTCTAAAACTTGTTTTATTATTTCTTGTTGTTTCTGAGCAAAATAGTTTTTCATGAAGATAAATACACTACCAGTCAAAAGTTTGGACACACCCTCTCATTTAATGTTTTTTCTTTGTTTTCATGACTATTTACATTGTAGATTCTCACTGAAGACATCAAAACTATGAATGAACACATATGGAATTATATAGTAAACAAAAAAGTGTAAAATAACTCTAGATATGTTTCATATTTTAGATTCCTCAAAGTAGCCACCCTTTGCTTTGTTGACAAGCGCTGCAAACCCTTGGCCTTCTCTCAGTGAGCTTCATGATCACCTGAAATGATTTTCACTTCACAGGTGTGCCAGTCTGGTTGGTACACAGATGACAGCCCTATTTTACAACTGTTAGAATTCATATTATGGCAGCTAAGTAAAGAGAAACAACAGTCCATCATTACTTTAAGAAGTGAAGGTCAGTCAGTCCGGAAAATTGCAAAAACTTTGAATGTGTCCCCAAGTGCAGTTGCAAAAACCATCAAGCGCTACGACGAAACTGGCTCACAAGTTAACAGCACCTCAGATTAGAGCCCAGATTAATGCCACACAGAGTTCTAGTAGTAGACACATCTCTACATCAACTGTTCAGAGGCGACTGCGCGAATCAGGCCTTTATGGTCAAATAGCTGCTAAAAAACCACTACTAAGGAAAAGCAACAAGCAGAAGAGAAACACAAGGAATGGACATTAGACCGGTGGAAATCTGTGCTTTGGTCTGATGAGTCTAAATTTGAGATCTTTGGTTCCACCCACCATGTCTTTGTGTGACACAGAAAAGGTGCACGGATGGTCTCTACATATATGGTTCCCACTGTGAAGCATGGAGGAGGAGGAGGTGTGATGGTGTGGGGGTGCTTTCTTGGTGACACTGTTGGGGATTTATTCAAAATTGAAGGCACACTGAACCAGCATGGCTACCACAGCATCCTGCAGCGACATGCCATCCCATCCGGTTTGCATTTAGTTGGACCATCATTTCTTTTTCAACAGGACAATGACCCCAAACACACCTCCAGGCTTTGTAAGGGCTATTTGACCAAGAAGGAGAGTGCTGGAGTGCTGGAGTGCTGCGCCAGATGACCTGGCCTCCACAGTCACCTGACCTAAACCCAATCGAGATGGTTTGGGATGAGATGGACCGCAGAGTGAAGGCAAAAGGGCCATGAAGTGCTCAGCATCTCTGGGAACTCCTATTTCACACTTTTTTGTTTACTACATAATTCCATATGTGTTCATTCATAGTTTTGATGTCTTCAGTGAGAATCTACAATGTAAATAGTCATGAAAATAAAGAAAAAAACATTAAATGAGAGTGTGTCCAAACTTTTGACTGGTAGTGTATATCTTTCTATTTGAACTTTAGTGAGACATTATACTTTTTTTTTTTTTTTTGTATGGTTGCGCTGTACCATTTCCTGTCACTAGGTGGCGTACAATATTCATTTTATATAACTGTGACTTTTGAGTTTGAAGTCAAGCTGTTTTACACTCATTAAACAGAAATTTTCAGGGTAGATTTATTTATTTTTGAGAGTCAATTTCTGTATAGGCACATACCTTTTTAACAACAGAAATGTATAAAATAAAACAAAAATGTTATAACTCTTATTTTGGACAACAAATATCGTAATTAATTAAATGCATACATTTAGAAGACTTAAACACAGTAAAAGCCTCAATAAAAATTTCAGAACCTGCCCCTACCTGACATTTATGAAATATACCCTTAAAACCTATGATAGTTCAACCTTTCAGTTTTATGTCATTCTGGCTTTACTGTGTTCACTTGTTTAACAGCTATTGCAAATATGATATTTGAATTTTAGGTTTGAGAGTAGAATTGATCAAAAATGATTCTACATTTAACTAGTTTTAAAATCGTGATGTTTGAAACTAACGCTCATCTGATTTTTTTTTTTTTGTACATAGTATACTTTATTAGTATGATATTTAGTGAGTTTGGTCTGTTAAAATCACATTAAGCCACGTTAAGCGTTTTCTTATAACGGTTTTCTATGGGAGGAAAAGGCTTAACGTGTTATTAAACGCGTTAAGATCATATTCAGGGCTCTTTTTTTTTTTTTTTTTTGCACATAGTATACTACTTTATTAGTATGATATTTAGTGAGTTTGGTCTGTTAAAATCACTGTCTTGGTACATTAAGCCACGTTAAGCGTTTTTCACGTTAAGCGTTTTAGAATGTCCCCGTCACAGCAGCGGCTCGAAGCTACATATAAAGTGAGCATTTCTTTACAAAGACAGCTATAAATTTGTTTTTATAAGTTGGTCATTTATAAACTTGATAGTCTTGAAAGTTTGTTAACATGGGGAGGTGTACAACATTCGCATATAAACGTAAATAAACAAATAAATAAAAGCCTTGTGTCATCCGTTGCTGCACACGAATGACGTAAGCTTTGTGTTTTACGTCATCTGCCGCGTGCACATGTTTATAAGACAGCAAACTCGGCGAAAAAAGCCCGCAAACTCGGGTTTGATTTGGGTATGCTGCAGCCTATATCTCTTTGTGTAATAACTAAAATAATGTTTATATATCATATTTTCTGGCTAGTTTACTTTAGTTTTTTATAATACACCATAGCCTACTTTAACCCAAACTGAATAATTAAAAACAAGTTTAAATGGGTAAATCTTTTATAATTGTTTTTGATTCTTAATTTTCTTTTCTGTCATACTCAAATTCTTGTTAAAACACATTAGACATGCTTATTCTGTGCATTTTGAACACTTTTTGTGTGAAATTATATTTATTGTGTCCATCAAAAGTGTTCTTTCACTTTAATTGAGCGTCAGCAGCGCAGCAAAAATAGACTCGGCGCCGAAACCACCGCTTCACTGCTGCTCACGCTACACTCCTGCTTGACGTTTACGCGCTGCTCCGGCTGCCTGTGTGAAATGAGTGCATCCGTTGGTTAACATAAATGCCGAAAAAAATACACTTAACACCACTGCTAGATACAGACAACTTCCCCATGTGACAACTAGTCTTGACCTCACCTATATATTGGTGGATGAACCACTGCTGAACCTGTCTAAAACTAAAAAAAAAAATTTGTAGAAAAACGGAAAAGGTAGTTTCCAGTTTCCTTTTTAAACACAACACAATACAAGACATAATTCAAAATATGGGTAAAACACCTGTAAAATTCCTTCATATTAACACAGTAGCCATTGTACCCTGTTTTTTGATTGACCAAACATGACACTGAGTTTGTCTAACAAACAAACCATAGCCTACAGGAGAGTTAATAAAATAACTTTGGTGAACTTACTGATGCTAATTCATGTTTATTACTAGGAAGAGATGATCGGTGCAGCGATCTGTCACAACACTTTAATGAGCCACAAAATGGTATTTATTGTTTCAGACTCTTTAAAAAAAATTACAAAATTTGAAAGCTGATACTTTGTTTCATACCAAAAGTAAACTGCTCTGTCTTGTCTGTCAAGGTGTTGTCAGTCCTCTTTGCTCCGCGATGCAGGGGCGGATCTACCGGGATGGCAACTATGGAATCCCAAGTCTGCCAAAATTAAAAATAAATAGGCTAAATACATAAATAAATATACAAAGAAATGTAAAAAAGCAAAAATAAATAAATAAATATATAAATAAAAATGCATAGAAAAGCAAAAAAACAAAAATAAATAATTATTTATACATTTATTTCCTTATTTATGTATATATTTATTTTTTCCACATTTATTTATTTTTTCTTTTTATTTATTTATACATTTATTTCGATTTTTATTTATTTCCACGTTTATTTTGTAATTTTGGTATTTTTTCCATATTTGTTCATTTCCACATTTATTCATTTCTACATTTCTTTATTTCTACATTTCTTTATTTTTACATTTATGTATTTTTATATTTCTTTGTCTGTAGGGTAATGAGGAGGGCGTGGTTTACCTCAGACAAGGCCTGGATTTGTAAAATGTCCTGCGCTGGCAAACATGAACAGCAACATCTTCAGCAGATCTGATAACAGGGACTCTGAAATTGAAGCGCTTGTTATTTCCCATTATTAATCATTTGAATGAATGAGCTTGCGTTTGATTGAGATTCGGACACCGGTCAGAACACGGAAAGGATCGAACCAGCGCACATAGAGGCTACAGTGAAGTGATGCAAGCATATTGATCAATGCATTTGAAACGGGACCACAAATTCACTTCACATTCATATTTCCTACTTTTACATGCACAACAGGTGACAAACGCTTAAAATAGTAGCCTATGCATATTTCAAAGATCCAAAATAGAACGAGGTAGAGGTTACAGTAGAACATTTTGTTGCGTTGCGTCTCCCCTCGTGGGGATATTCCAAAACGCTTAACGTTAAAAACACTTAACATGGCTTAATGTACTAAGACAGTGATATTAACAGACCAAACTCACTAAACATCATAATAATAAAGTATACTATGTACAAAAAAGCGTTATTACCCTATTATCCTCATTACCCTACGGACAAAGAAATGTAAAAATACATAAATGTAAAAATAAAGAAATGTAGAAATGAATAAATGTGGAAATGAACAAATATGGAAATAAATACATAAATAAAAAAATAAATGTGGAAAAAAATAAAAATCGAAATGAATAAATGTATAAATAAAAGAAAAAATAAATAAATGTGGAAAAAAATAAATATATACATAAATAAGGAAATAAATATATAAATAATTATTTATTTTTGCTTTTTTACTTTTCTTTGTATATTTATTTATGTATTTATTTATTTTTAATTTTGGCAGACTTGGGATTCCAGGCAGGCAACTGCCACTGCCACCCTAAGAAAAAGCTTTGCCACCCCATCTGCCACCCCAGAATTATCACAGAATAAAATATAAATGTAAGCAGAGAAAATGTTGAATGGTGTTAGGAATTGTGTGTTAGCAATCAAGAAAAACAATAACTAGACTGAAAAATTTGAAAGACAAATTTATGCTGGATTGTCATAAAGCCAATTTAAAGTGTTGTTTGGAGATTCTGGATGGTTGCTTGGCTCTTGGTATGCAGGTGATAGGGTGTTGCTAGAGTATGTGGTTGATAGGGTGTTCTAGGTGAACACACACAGACATTCCCATCAATGTTAAAGAATTAGGCCACTTTCAAATGAAAATTATCCGAAGCTTTACTCACCCTCAAGCCATCCTAGGTGTTTCTTCTTTCTGATGAACACAGTTGGAGAAATATTAATAAATATCCTGACGCACCTAAGCTTTATAATGGCAGTGAGCAGGATGAACGAGTATGAGCTAAAGAAAGTGTCTCCATCCACATCCATCCATCCATCCATCATAAACGTACTCCGCACGGCTCCAGGGGGTTAATAAAGGCCTTCTGAAGCGAAGCGATGTGTTTGTGTAAAAAAATCCATATTTAACAGTTTATGAAGTAAAATATCTAGCTTCCACCAGACCGCCTTCTGTATTCAAGTTTCCGTAAGTTGATTAGGGAAGGTGTAGCATAAGCTTTTGAACTGCAAGAGTTTTACACTTTCTTCGTACGTTGAATACGGAAGGCGGTATATGAATATGGAAGCGCTTTCTTCAGCTCATACTCGTGACCCCTGTTCACTGCCATTATAAAGCTCGAATGCATCAGGATATTTATTAAAATATCTCCGATTGGGTTCATCAGAAGGAAGAAAGTCATATACACCTGATGGCTTGAGAGTGAGTAAAGCTGAGGCTAATTTTCATTTGAAAGTGAACTAATCCTTTAATAACAGAAACTCAAAAACTTCAAAAGTTTTTGTTGCCCTTTAACTTGCACTAAAACGTGATTTATACCATGGAAGTAGCCTATGTAATATTAATAAAACTGCTCATCTCCTTTAGTGATACAAGCTCAAAATAATAATCTGTTATTTACTTATTTATTATTTATTTTAAATTTTAAACTGTATAGATGATTATTTTGTGGTAATGCAATATTTGTGAACACAATTGTGCATGTCAGGCCATAAATCTCCAAAAACTATGCATGGGCGCTTGCTTTGGTGTTGCCACCCCTCATAGACCTCATGCCACCCCTTTGCCACCCTATAAATAATTTTCTAGATCCGCCCCTGCCGTGATGTATTTCATTCTGTGAGAACATGATGTGTGGCGCCATGGCTTGTCCGACAAAGCAACAGTAACTGGTAACCGGTCTATGCGAAAGGTCAGTTTGGGGACTAACAATATATTGCATTATAGTAGATGTAAGTTACGTTAAACATGACTTTATGTCGATAAATTAATCTCATTGTACTATTTAAATTGATTTCTCTACATTAATGTAATGTTATTCTTTTCTGTAATTGTTGTTAACCCCCCACCCACCCACCCCTACACACACACACACACACACACACACACACTCACACACTCATGTCCCACCCACTTTCTAAAACAAAGTTACACCACTGGACTTATATATGGATCAACGCAAAACACCTACTGTAAAAGTGGGAATGTAAATGCTAGGAAGCAGCTATGTCTCGGACGCCGCATAACCTGCCCTTCTCCCCCACTGACTATCACCCTCTGTGGAGTCAGTGACCTGTAACCACCTGGGCAGTAGAAGAGTGAGGATACATAAGACTTCATATCAATTATTGAAAGAAACTCTGCCCCCTCGTTTTAATTTATTGATAAGCCCACATCGCAATATTCTTTAATTACACGGCCACCTGCACACCCACCCTATAGAATGCAGAGGAAGCCATTACATGTCGGCAGAAAATGATCCGCTGCCTCAACAATTGTATCATTGTGTGGCTAAGACTGTGAGTTAGGTGTTGGGTTTCATTAGTGCCCTCATGTTGATCATGATAGGGCACATTTCTTTGAAGCTTACTGGCATTGCTCAAACAATAGACCTTCACGAGCTGTGAGGTGTGAGGCACTTCTAGATTGCTGATCACAGGTATTTAAAGAATCTGCACTATTATTATAAAGAACTGTGGAACTTAACTCATTTTGGAAATAGGGAGCTTTCAAGTCTCTTGTTATTACAAATAAAAGGGACTTGTTTGTCACAAACCAAAAGTCGACAAGCTAGTCTTAACTATCATCGTAATCTTTTAAACAAACAGAGTTCAGTGGACCCAAGTATGTGTCATGGCTGAATTCAGCCAGACAATCCCCTAAGATGACTGAAAGATTTCTCTCACGCAAACAGGTTGTGAGGTGGGTCGTGTGATCAGATTGCGTTCTGGTCTGGCTTGATGTCGGAGTGAATTAATTGCAGAGACATGAGAGATGTTTTGTTAGTTAGATTACTTTCTTAATATATTCTGTGAAAGACAGGTTCTGAATTACAAACGAGACTGACTTGTATAAAACATTTTGAATAATACTGGTAGTATTTGGATTTGTGAAGTCATTGATGATACACTCTCAGGTTTTGCCTAATGAACATGTCATTGACTCACATAATGTACAGAATAAGTCATTACCTAATGCGTTTCAATATTTACTCAAGCTGACTTAAGTAATATTATCACTGTCTCACATGACTCATTATGATTGCATAAAAATGTTTGAACAATACTGGTAACACTTGAATTTCCAGAGTCACTGATGATACTCCAGCCTGGTTTTGCCTAATAAAGACGTCATTGACTCACATAATGCATGGACATTATAAGTCAGTATGTTCTAGTATATATCAATATGTACTCAAGCTTATACATTCTAATCCTGTTTAACATACAACCTGAATTCTAAAAAAGTTGGGATGTTTTTTAAATTTGAATAAAATGAAAACTAAAAGACTTTCAAATCACATGAGCCAATATTTTATTCACAATAGAACATAGATAACAAAACAAATGTTTAAACTGAGAAATTTTACACTTCAGTCAGGACCACTTAAGTCAAAAAATTACCAGAGACAAACTTTTTAGTCAATTTTTTATTGGCATATTTTGCTGAAGTTACATTGAGCGGTATGGCTCTGTTCTAAATTCCCTGTCTTTTTCCTGAGCTCCATGAAGCTAAGACCGGGAACAGCAGCAGCATCTGGGGACAACCTCCCATTTTTAACTGGGAGAGCAGCACAAAATCCCCCTATTAAGAACAGAGCATGCATCAATGACAACAGAATGACACTGATTAAGTTAAACAGAAGTATAAGGAGAAGCTGGGGGAGGATGTGGGTTGCAAGCAGCGTGCAGTGGAAGTAGCCAAGCAAGCAGAGAGACGGAAGCTGCGTTTAAGTAATGCGCCTTATTTGAGAGTTGCCAATTGAGTCCATAGAAATCAGATCAGCTGATAGTGGAGCTTGACTACGAGGCCTGCCTGAACTAACGCAGAATGCTTGATTTTTATCCACTAAATGAGCTCATTTCAAATTTGATGCCTGCTACAGGTCTCAAAAAAGTTAGCACAAAAAACAAATGGCTGAAAAAGCAAGACATTTTGAAAAGATTCAGCTGGGGGAAACATCTAGCAACTAATTAAGTTAACTGATATCAGGTCTGTAACATGATTAGCTACAAAAAGGATGTCTTAGAGAGGCAGAGTCTCTCAGAAGCAAAGATGGGCAGAGGCTCTCCAAGTGCGTAAAAAGATTGTGGAATACTTTAAAAACATAAATGCTTTGCAAATCTTATCATCTAGAGTGCATACCATCATCAAAAGATTCAGAGAAACTGGAGAAATCTCTGTGCATAAGGGACAAGGCTGAAGACCTTTATTGGATGCCCGTGGTCTTCGGGCCCTCAGACGACATTGTATCACTCAACAGCATGATTGTGTCAATGACATTACTAAATGGGCCCAGGAATACTTCCAGAAACCACTGTCGGTAAACACAATCCGCCGTGCCATCTGCAGATGCCAACTAAAGCTCTATCATGCAAAAAGGAAGCCATATATGAACATGGTCCAGAAGCGTCGTCGTGTCCTGTGGGCCAAGGCTCATTTAAAATAGACTGTTTCAAAATGGAAAAGTGTTCTATGGTCAGACGAGTCCAAATTTGACACTCTTGTTGGAAAATCATGGATGCTGTGTCCTCCGGGCTAAAGAGGAGGGAGACCTTCCAGCATGTTATCAGCATTCAGTTCAAAAGCCAGCATCTCTGATGGTATGGGGGTGCATAAGTGCATACGGTATGGGCAGCTTGCATGTTTTGGAAGGCACTATGAATGATGAAAGGTATATAAAGGTTTTAGAGCAACATATGCTCCCCTCCATATGACGTCTATTTCAGGCAAGGCCTTGTGTATTTCAGCAACACAATGCAAAACCACATACTGCAGCTATTACAACAGCATAGCTTCGTCGTAGAAGAGTCCGGGGGCTAAATTGGCCTGCCTTCAGTCCAGATCTTTCACCTATAGATAACATTTGGCGCATCATTAAACGAAAGATGGCCACAAACTCTTCAGCAGCTGGAAACTTATATCAGACAAGAATGGGACCAAATTCCAACTCCAAAACTCCAGAAATTCATAACATCGATGCCCAGATGTCTTCAAACTGTTTTGAAAGGAAGAGGAGTTGCTACACCATGGTAAACATGCCCCCGTCCCAACTATTTTGAGACCTGTAGCAGGCATCAAATTTTAAATGAGCTTATTTTGTGTATAAAATTGTAAAAAAATTTTAGTTTAAACATCTGTTATGTCATCTATGTTCTGTTGTGAATAAAATATTGGCTCATGTGATTTGAAAGTCTTTTAGTTTTCATTTTATTCAAATTTTAAAAAATTCCGGAATTCAGGTTGTATTACTGCACTAGGCTGAATGTTACAACAGGGACCCGCTCAACATCTAGACACTAGTCTGGTAGCATATTTCCTGGTACAAACTGAGGACTTCCAAATGGCATTTTATGACTATGATTAGATAATATTAAATAGGAAGAGCACATTGCTGCCATGTTCTCTGTTTCTAATCTAATTAAGAAATCAAATGTCCTTGGGGTGCACAAGCTTAGCCTGGAGGGTTGGCGAGTGCTGCGAACGAGTAAGAAGAATAAAAAGGCTCTTTGTTGCAGTTTGGTTGGTTCGCCTGGCTGACTCCGCGCACGATGCTGAGTGACGGGGCTTGTCTTGCTAGCTCTTGCGGTCAGAGTGGCTCTGCTCATCTGTCATGGACCCTGGGGCCTCCATCACCAGGCCCACAATGGGCGTGATTATAGCTGTGATTACGGATATGATGACATTGTTCAGAGTCGGTCAAAGAGCAAAGACTCAGACTTCTTATTCATGGAAACTTTTTTTTTTTTTTTTTTTTTTTTTTTTACAGGACTTCTATTTTTATTGATTTTGTCAATACTCTGGGAAAATATTGTTATCAGTTAGTGAAAGATTATACACACACTCTGTGTCATTTCTGCAAGCAATGAGGGCAACTGTCTGATTAGTGTGTTTACATGCTGGATAAAGTCAAGCTATAATCACATTATCAAGATCTTTTGGTCTGACTTCACAAAAGCTGGAACTGCATGATTCCACTCTGACTAAAGCATTTACATGACATTTTAAAAGTCGAATTATTGTTATAGTTTGACTGAAATCGAACATTATCGTGCAAAAAATCGTGCATTGTCAACACTCTGACTTCATGATTCCCCAGCGTATTTGTAAGCACTTTGAAGAGACCAAATATAAGATAAAAACTTTAGATTGTGAATTGACAAACATCAACTTTTTGGAACCCACTTCATCAACTCTGTGAACACAGTCCTTTGCTCCGAGCGACTAAGAAAATCAAAGCCTGAGAACTGACAGCAGTCAATTTAAATGAGTTTTCACACCAGTTACTTTCTGGCAGTAAGGAAGCCTGCACAAGTTTGTGCTAAGTTTGTGTCACATCCTTAAATAGCACTAGCATGAATAACACAGAGGTGTGTTCTCAGTGAAGGCCTGCACATCGCTACAATGGATGACCCCTCATTTTGGTCTTTTCTACCCTCAGGTTCTAAAGAAACTGTAATTAAGCTCTAGTGCCTGTCTTTTTTAGTATCATTCGTGAAGGCTGATATTTGGTCTGTGGTGACGGTTTGGGTGTGGAAATGTTCAGCTAGTTAAACCATCAAAAAGGAAACTGTGTGAGGTTTGTGGTAATGCTTCACGAAACAGTTTCCTTTTTGTTTACCTCTGTTTTCATGAATGTCATATTTGAAAACATGACTTAAAAAGCAAATGGTTAATTGCAAGTGATCCCAAACCATCCCTAATCAGACTTTTAAACAGATTTTAAAACACCACATCACACACTTGCCAACAAGGAAAAAACGGTCATCATACACTAAATGATTAACAGTGACACAGACGCTCAAGTCGTTCCAAAAACCACAAACTCACAGAGAAATGCGGCTCAGTGAGATGCATGAAAAATCGGCTTGTTTGATATTCTCAGATTGGATAGATTTTTAGTCTGAAGCTAAAAAACCTGAGTCTGTGTCCATCATACAGTTCTCGAATTTCTGGGAAATCTGTCAACCCCAACTGCCAAAAATATGCAGACTGGCTCTAACTTTCCACAACTAGTGTTTACTCGTCCAGACTGCAAATTCTGGCAAAAATCTGGGCAAGAGTCATGTACTGTTGCAGCCTTAGACAAACAAGAAACATTTACACACATTTAGTCTAAAATACAAACCACCCATTCATTCATTCCTTTTATACAGAAATGTGGGGAGTCAATGTGACACATTTCCTGACCTCATGCAATTCTATTGTTTAAAATTGGGACCTTTCGAATGCAGAAAAATAAATACAGGGCCTAAAGCTTTACAAAACATATTGTTTTCTTAAGAATAAAGGAAAATAGGTCCCACTTTATATATCTACTACTTTGTACTAACATATAAATTAATAATTTGATACATTGCACTTATTGTCTACATACATGTTTTTACATTGTATTTATATTTAAAAATACCTGCATGTGTCATGGAGCGCAGTGCAGAACCTTAGCAAAACAACATGAACACAAAAAGTACATTGTACCTAACAATTTTGTAGTTAAATGGAAGTCAGGGCAGGGCAGGGCAAGGCTGAACGCTCAAAAATCAACAAATGGTGACGCAAGTTGTTTTTCTGTATGAAAGTTCATTATATGATTGTTCAGTTCATATGTGTTTTAGTCATGCCATTACATTAATTCTGCAGAATTAATTCTATGCAAACCATGACATGAGAATACAATGTTGTAATAGGTTAATATTTAATATTTCCATGTCTATGATCAAACAGATGTGCCCAGGGGATCGTCTGCAGCCTGCCAGCGTTTGCAAATATCTCTGAGGAAATTGTGTCATTGCTGTCTGTTTCCTGTTTTTAGTCAGTTTAGTTTCCACCCATTTGTTAAAGCTGACTCATTACCCACTTAAATCAGAAGCATTTCTCCTTTAGCTTTATCTTTTGGAAGGGACTTCCTCATACCAGCCTTTTAGCAAACACATTATATGACACATTATACGACTAATCCTTGTTTCAGTTCATATATGCCCCAGTAGATGCATGTCATTTTTATGTACTCACATGTATATGACCCATGAACTGTTAAGTCAAACTGTTGATCGCAGAGAGCAGTAACTGATATTGAGTAAATAAATCCTACACAGAGGGCTTTCTGTACTATTTTCATCAATGTGGGGTCTGAGACATAAGAAAAAACTGAGAGGGGCAAAGAGGTTTTAATGGCAGGCGTCTACATTCCAGGGTGCATTAACTTACAATGTCAACACTATGACAGATCTGCATGTGCCGGTCGTACTGCATTTAAATTGAGAAAACCGAGCCTCGCTGGCTACCTCAGTGGTTAAACATGCTGTACAATCATGTCTTAGAGTGAAAACCTTTCAGAAAAGTAGGTTCAAGAGCTCTGATTCCAGCCCTCTAGTAACGAACAGAGACAGACTGGCAGAGGGTAAACTCAGGACATTGGCGCTAACTGCTTAGCTTTAAATAAAAATGTTATTAAACTTACAAAAATTTCTATTATAGTATTTGACAACATTCATTTAGCTTCCAAAATAGTGAAATGATTGTCCTACGAGCTAATTTTACAAAAATGCCTGTTTTTAAAATGTCACAAGGGACATATCAGTTATAAAAAGAGGCTTTGGGGTATTCATTCGGTTTGTACACTCGAGTGTCTTGTTGCAGTTAAAGTTTAGGTGCTTTTGTCCAGCCATTGACTTGTTGAGCCAAGAAATGAAAGCTTACTTATTGGTCTTGCATCTCCACTTTAAAGACTGTGGATTCAACAAAATTTTAAAACCACCTAAATGCAAACAAAGGACTGCTTTATGATGCAAGTTAGATAAGGACTTTGATGATGACGCAGATGTCCTGTTAAAATAAGCGATTTATGTTGTGCGGTGCATAGAAACTCATCATAATTAAATTTCATAAGCCTACTTTAACTATGAATAATTAATAATATATCACACAAGCAAGAGTGTTGTCGTTCCAAATATCATATAGCACATGGTGATATTCAGACCAGCAACATTATTGCGAGTGTAAAATTGTTTGTACAACAGTTCAATAAACAAGCAAATATCAAGCAGCTTGCATTTTAGACACAGTATTGCCAGTTACTTTGTCTATTCTTGCTCTGCCAACCAATAGTTAAAAACTAACCACAGCGAAATTAACCGTCATTTGTTGCAATAGTAGCGTTCCTGAATGTAACAAACAATTTGAGTGAATCAGTTAATAACACTTTTACAAACACAGCTTCTTAGCTCAGTAAATTATTCATTGACTTAACTATAAAGACTTATCACATACTGGCGAAATAACGTAAAATGCAGAATGAGTGATTAAAAATCCCGACAACAGACAGTATGTCTGAAAAGTGTATATAATCCTAAAGGCAGAAATAGTAAGAATAGTATTATATCCCTTATTTAGCTTCTGTCACACTTATGCAACATCACTCAGCTATTAAGCTATTATAAAACTATTAAGAGGACCAGAACAAACTTAAGCTTAAGGCTACCATTTATATCACTGAGAGAAAATATGCTATGACTCTAAGTACATAGGTGTGACTGTTTCACTGTTACAGTACATAGTTGGGGAGAAAGACTAAAGTACAATAGCTAGACAGCTTTATTTGAACAGTAAATGTTGATTGTACAGTAGAGACCGTCAGATATTATATAAATACTTTGAAAAAAGACACAGCATAACCCTGGTATTGATACAGACATTGTTTTGAAATGACTATAGAAAATTCAAATGTGACACACTTAAAAAGCAAAAAAATACTGGTAAATATTGCTGTAAGTGCACTACACAGAATATCATTCCAGCTTCAATTTTATCTTTGAAGGCCAGTAATAATGCTTTTTAACACAAAAACACTATCAATACAACTCTCACAGCTGAAGTCCTACAAAAGTTCCCAATGATTCAATGAAAACAGAATGAAAAAGAGGTTCTCCTCTCCAGGGATCTAACAGTATTGGTTTAAATAAAATAAAATATATAAATATTTCATAGCTCAAGCACCCATAAATTCATATTTTTGGGCAGATTAAAAAGCTAAAGCCAAAAGGCACTTCAAAACTCATTAACATACTGACCTAGCATAGGTAGTGGACAGCAACATTTCAAATGTAAAAGGAATAGCGTGGAGATACAGCTAACCTTTCAATCAGCTGGTACTTTGAATGCACATAAGTGCAGCATTAAACATACATATTTCAACCAAAATACAGTCCAAAACAAAAGGTCCCGTTTTAAGACACTCTTTTAAAGCATTGTTGAAGCTGTTTCTCCTCAAGTTTCTCTTCAAGACATTTAATAATGACAGGGTCAACTTTGGGATCAAACTTGTTTGCAAACCAGTGGCCGTCCTCCAGAAGCCACCGGAGCTCCGCTGCACCATAGATGCAGACGCTACGTCTGTGTGTGCCAGTGCACTGTGGATATAAACGCCTTTCAAGATATTTCCATTTAACCAAACGTGTCCTACTCTTTAGATCTGACACATCAGGCTCAGATCTTTGGAGCTCCCCAGGAACTCCAGGCACTCTGGCCATCGTTGCCCAAAAGTGCTCATCAGGAGAATATGTGTCAGCTGACCACTGCAGAAAATCCTTTGCCAGTTGATTGTTCATAACGTATGTCACAAAATCATGTGTCAACACAAAGTAAGCACTCCCAACAAACATCTCGATGTCATGCGGTGGTGGGTCTTTAGCATTGGAGGTTTTAACAGGCATTTTATGGTATTCATATGACATATCTTTCAATTCATACTGAAACCGGAATCGCTGCTTTTTCATTTCGCTGGGCCTGCTTGATTCGAGCATGTTTGCACCATTCAGTTTCCTGAGCTCAGTCACCAGCTCATAATTGGACTTAAGCGGGAAGTCTTGGCCACACAAATTGATAACGTACTTCCATTTGACCTCTGAACTCAGCAGGTCTGAAAGGCAATTGAGATCTGCATTAAGTCTTGTAATGTGTGCATAATGAACAGACTCGATTTTAGAGGCTATGAAGACATTTGGAAAACATTTCTCCAAGTTCTTCAATGCTGCAATAAAATCTTTCGAGGACTTTTGGTCATAATGAATGCAGTAAATATTCTGAGGTGTGTAAATGGCTCGAAGAATCCTTTCCACCATTGCACTGTTCTTGTGCACCACCAAAGAGTATGCAATTGGAAAGCTGCATTCCTCATCAGTTACAAATATCTCATCGTAGCCCCTTTTTTCGATGTAGTTTTTGCAGTCAGCAGTGAAAGAGACAATAGTCCTATCATCAACTTCCACAATGTTCTTGCGTCTTATCTCCAGTGACTTGCCAATTTCCACTGGTTCCTGGTCATAAATGGCTGTGCAGTTAATGCCATCCAGAGGCTGAGGTTTGAGTGATCTATGTGTAGCTCCATAGGGCTCAATGTAGATACTGTCATTCATTGAAATCTTTATGTACACCAGCTTCACCACAACAAACAGTGACACAACAAACAAGTAGAACTTGCATCTTAACCAGTGTAAGATAGCACATCTTCTTTTCATTCTGTTGGAAAAGTACATACAAATAGGTGTTAGAAATAAATCTGGCATATGCTAATCTTCTGACATGAAAAGGTATCATACTCAGTTGCATTACATCAGATAACTGAAGAGGATTTGCCTACCTTGCACACTGCCGGTCTTTTGTTTTGTGCCAATGCCATCAAATGTTTCTCAACATTACAAAATATTAACCTGTGTGACAAAGAAACGATAACGTATAAATGTAAAAACGCTGCCGTTTCGACATTAATTCGTCACCTAATATTGCAAAAGTTAACGCAAGCAGTTTGAAAATCTTTAAAACGCACGAGCCACAAAGACTAGATACATTTCCGTCAATCTGCCCGATACGCAAGAAAAGTTGACTTATACTACTCAAGCAATTGAACGACTTGATATAGACAGAATAAAAAAGACTGAGTAGCTGAATAACACATTTGCGCGTTTTGTGTATTAAACAAAGAAATCGAAAAACGAATTAAATGTCTTATCTGTTACATTATCGATCTCTAAATGATCTATCGAATTCAGGATACTTACGACTGCTGTCAAGATTGCGTGAACTCGTACAGTCACCGCGCTCACGATGAGTAAAGTTTAGGGTTGACCGCTGACTTCATTTTGTGACTCGAGAAAGGCAGTACGAGGCGTGAATGCCAGGAAAGTCCTGTCCGCCCACTCATACCGGAGCTTTGTTTTAGGACCTAGTTAAATACTCGACAGCATTTCCGAGCATCACACACACACACACACACTCAACCAAATCGGAACACTAAAGGCTAGGATCTATACTAGTTAGTTATGTAATACACATACAAAAGGAAAGGGTAATGTGTTTATTCTTATTTTAATTTCAACACCATCAACTTATCATTGAAAATGATCGGTGTACAAAGACGTTTCACACATAGGCTATTCATATTTTCAAACTAATAATGACAAAGCAACACTTTTACACTTTATTAAAGTTATAACAGACATTTTATAACACTAGAACAGTCTTCTCTTGATGCTCTAACGGCTACTTGCGGTACACAAGCAACTAAGTTTCAAAGTTCCACTCCTCACTCTGACCGAATAAGTTCCAATATCTGTTCATCAGATGGCTAGGAAAAAACTCCTCATCGCTGACCAAATGAATCGACCTGATGTTTATGAAAACGTCATTTTTGGATGGTTCTAAAGAACAAAATGAATAAATGAATGAATTATTAAACAAAATACTACATACATAAGCCTACATTAATATTAATAAGTTTATAAAACATTTATGTCGATTACCACTAACAATTTCGACTTTATTTACATAGGAAAGTTCACATTGTATGCTTCCATGCTGTTGAAAGCTCTGTCAACACTATTGTTTAAGAGCTGGGGAGTTTCTGTGGTAACTGACAGCATGCCACAGATCCTGCTTGTATATTTTGTAATACTCTTTTAACAAATAATATCTGATTTTAGATAAGATTGAAACTTAAAATATGATCTTAAAATATTTTCTTATAAGAGTGTCATACACTTAGGGAACTAGGAGTAGTGAGGCTTGTCCATGATTGAGTGACTTGGCTGACTAACCTTTTACAGCAGGTTCTGATGTACTGGTGTTGCAACACTGAGACTCTACTAATCTCTTGGCTTTTTTCTCTGTATTTAAATAACTTGAAACGTAATACCACAGTGACTTTGATTGATACATAACCTGTCAAGAAAAAAAAAAAAAAAACTGGTAAAAAAACAGAAGTGGTTTCAAGGTCACTACTAAACCATAAAAGTACTGAGCTCACATTAGACACAGGTTTCATCTGAAATCGCATACTCCTCTTCTATACAGTAGGCGAAAAACAGTATGTGACAAAAGAAGTATGTCTGAATTCACAGTACTCATAAAAGAGTAGGCAAAAAGTACGATGGCCTACAATGGACACTTTACTATCCCATGAGGCCATGGGAGATGAATGTCTATATTGTATGAATGTCTAGATTACATTCATATTATATAGGACGTACTTTCTTAGTGGTCATGAAGTAATTATTTATTCAAAATAAGTACCTACTCAAGAGAGCACGCGATTACAGCCAGTTTTATTGTCTCATGATTTCTTTTAAGTTTTAGCCATGCATCAGAATTGCAGATATTAACCTAACACTTCAAATGGCTATCTTGTAGGCCTACCTTTTTCCAGGCAAAATCTGAGGTGACGGGAACTATGGATTGAGTCTCCAGGACTGATTCAACCCATTGTTCTGGAAGAAAGAAGACTCTCCCACTGGCATCTCTGATAGATCCATTTTCCAAAAGAGAGGCCTTGTGGCTACAACCCTACATTTCATTCAGAGCTTTACAAATCGTATGAAAGTCACCAAACTAACTCTGAAATGGTCTAATGGCAATGTCTTGATCCGCACCTGACAAATGATTTATTAAGTACTGTACCTTAAGTGTCATTTCTAAATTATCATCCCCATGTTGAATGATTCCATCTCTTATAAGGCAGGTCAACTTCCTATTGTCACTAAAATCGATCCTTGTTCCTGCTGACTGTGAACACTGATCTGTTGAGGATAACTGTGAATAAATAAACTTAATACACATATATTAAACATATCCATGAACTCATTTCACTGAAGAAAGTGAGTAATGTTTGGAACAACATGAGGGTATGTAAATGATGACAGAATTTTTACTTCTCTGTGAATCATTAATAAGCCATTTTTTCTCAGTATCTTCTATGCAGAGACCTTCACCTGGCTGCATGTGTTCTGCAGCCAAAAGCTGAGATCCCTGTTTGGAAGTGTCAGTTGTCCGGGCAGGTTTGCGAAAAGGACCTTTAAATGTCAAAAGCAGCTCTTTGATGCTTTCATGTGCTGCGAGGTCTACTGCGCTCTGTCCCAGCAGATTCTTGTCATGAGGGCTTGAGCCAAACTGAAGGAGAAGTCTCACAATCTATGCATAAAAAATCAAGATCAGAACTTTACCTGCTTTTGAAACTGCATTCACATTGTACAGACAGATAGTGTGAATGAGGTGGTGGTTAACTGGAAATCAGGTTGAAAACTGTAGAGATTATTCTGGAATAGTAGAGCTTCAGTTGCAATTACATAATTCTGGCTATAACACAGATCATATTGGCTTCAGAAGAACACAGTGCATGAGTTGCATGGGTTACTTTTATAGGAGCTTGACAGCCCATGATCACTATATTTTCTTGTATTGGAACATGCGTAAACAGCATGAAAGGGAGTAAATGATGACAGAATCTTACTTTTTGGGTGAATAGCCCTAGAAACTGAAGTATTCTGACATTTAAAATTGTAACGGATCATTACAGAAATATAGAAGCAACCTCATATGTGCCTGATTTAACAGCATCATGCAGTGGGTTACATCCATTTAGCCCTCTGCTGGTGACATCGGCACCTGCTTCCAAGAGCTGCTCCACCACATCTACAAAACCTCTAGAACAGGCCTCGTGAAGGGCGGTCCATCCTGTTCACCCAAGACATCATGAAAGCATTAAATAGATCAAAGGTAATAATGTAGACATAACAAGGCAAAGATTTTCCCACCTGCATTATCTGATACATTAACATTTATGCCAGCTTCTATCAAGCCTTTGACCAGTTGCAGGTCTCCTCTTATGCATGCCCGGTGAAGGTGAGTCTCTCCTAAACCATTTCTCTTGTGGAGAGATTTCAAGGAAATCTGCACAACCTTCTTTGATACTGTTGGGAAATAATAATATATAAAGTAACATGTTCTAAATTGTAATGATAATACTTATGATTAACCCCAGGGAATCACCTGTATTCAATGCATCTGGGTCATTTTTTCCTTTCAACAAGTTTTGTTTAAACCTCCTTTTCCGCTGATTCGACTTCTTTTTCTGACTTGTCAGTTCACCAGAGTTGAAAAGCCCGTCCATTTCCAGAGCTATGTCTGGATGTTTTAAATGTGCTTTTTCTTCAGTGTTATCCAGTGATGGATGTGCGCACAAATTTTCTGGAAGAAACGGCCTTAAAACACTCACTGAGGCCACTGTGTCTGGTGTGCCATATGTGCTCTCTGCTTCCTTTTCACTATGCCTCTCTTCACAACCAGAGAGCTTAGGCTGAATTGATGTGATGGCCACATCCTGTATGTCAGTGAAGTTGGACCATTCCACAACAGTGCAGTCTGAATCAGCAGAGTTTTTAAGCATATCACCCTCGACAATACAATCAGCCCTGTAAGGATTTTCAGAACGTTCAGCATCTACTCTGGCACAGGAAAAAATTGGTGAAACAGCACATGTATTGGCATGAACTTCAGGAACGTCAATCACTAGCTCATTAACTGCCACCCTGCAGGAAAAATATGGTTCTGCTTCAGGTCCATCAATGAGATCTGTCACATTTAAAATTAATGTGTCACCTTCCAGCTTTTCACATTCCATGCCAAGGGTTTCAGTGTAGCTCTGACTCATATGAGCGTTAAGTGCTGTCTCCGTTGTTTCTACCACCCCCTGCTGGTTTTGAACAGTGACCATGTCTGTTTCTTCATCCTGATTTAGAGTCTTTTTTAGGAACAGTGTATTAGGAGAATGCAGTTCTTGAAGGCTGATTTGGGTCAAGTCATTATGTGGTGTGTTTATATTGTTTTTAGACCAGTCAGGTATACTATCCACATGGAGGGACGCAATGGCAGGGCTGGTTGATTGCACGAATGGTTCTTTTGATGTTTCAGTATCTGCCAGTTGTTTGTTGGCTGTGTCTAATTCCTCTAATGGTTCATTGTTCTCTGAAAACTCTGGACTGCAGGTTAATCCTTCATTATGGATTTTGGCCATAAGCAGAGACAGTGAACCAGAGCTGCTCGAGTCAAGCTGTTCCTCACCCTGTAATGGTGAATCCACCATTGCTCCAGTTGGATGTACAATAACATCCTCCTTGAACTCACCTTGTAAACATGAGTCAATTAGTTCATTTAAATGAGGGGACAGTAAAGAAATGCTACATTCTTGACTGCTGCCGTTGTTAGTGTCAGAAATAAACACAGTTTCAGATGGAGCCTTTTGGTAAACATCAAGAGCTGACTGTTCATCTTTGCCTGCATCGTCATTCCGTTCAAGTGAGGGGCAATCAACATCTTTTATAATTTCAAAAAGATGTTTCATATCAAAGTTGAGCAAGTACTCCAAAAAATCATTTTGTATTTTATTGTTGTATTTTGTTCTTTTGACCCGTTTCTTAGCCATGGCAGAGTCGTTATCATTTCTAATATCAGCCCCATAGCTGTCTTGACAACCTCCCAATACCCTCTTTCCTGCTGACATGGCTTTAGAATCATTATTTGAATCTCCAATTGTGCTCTGACTTGGATTTCCCTTATCAGTAATCTGAAAGAGTCCATGAAATAAAAACCCTGAACAGTTTTGGATTACAATGCAAAATTCATATGACAGACTTTGTTTGCTTTAAAAGAAACCACTCACTGAATAGCTGTGGTCATGGAAAGATTGTGAGCTTGTCTCCTCAGCTACTGAACTGGCATCATTCATCAGAGTTTCACCAGCCTCCCCTAAGAATAATAAATAGAAACAAATATGGATAGAATAAAAAATAGGGCTGTCAATAGATTCATCAATTCATCGCACACTTATCATAAAATTAAGCATAGACCGTTTATCTTAACACGTTCATTTTGTCATCATTTGCTATATCCAGCAAAGTAAACCATCAGATTAAAATGATTCTCACAAAAATGTATTTTCTGAAAACTTTTTTCAAGGTTAATTCAGGTGTCTTTCCAAAAAAGGACACTTGGAGACTCTAAAAAGACACAAATTCACCAAATGAAGGAGTCCATATAATTCATAAATGTATGCACACCAAAGCACCCATAAAAAACAAACATTCCTGAAAAAACCTTTTCAGAATTCAGTGTATAGTAAGCATACAGTGCAACAGCAAAGAGTTTATTTACATTTTAGACAAGTTAATATAATGGACTCATGAATTCTTACTAGTTTGCTTTATCCAGCAGAGAAACTGGGATGTTTCGACATTCCGTTCAGTCTGTATTTCACACAGCACAATGCGTGAGGGCTTGCGCACTTCAGAAACAATGACAGAATATGACAGAGCTAGTGTTTTAAAGTGAAACACACACTGGAATAAATAATTCACTGAAAACGCAATGTGAGTCTCTATTCTCTCTGCAATCTCTTTTGTAATCAGCCTGGTCTTCTTTACATTAGTGCTGTTTTGGTCTGATTGTTTGAATGAAATCGCTTACTGAATCATTGGACTGAAAACATTCCTGGTGTTTAGTGGCTTAAAACGATTTCATCTCTAACAGAGAAGTGAAATTGGGTTAGAAAAGAAGGGTTAGAATAGAAATTTCTGCCTACCAGGGTTACAGTTGCATTGTAGATGCTCAGTGTGATAAACTCCCGATTCCCAAGATCATCTAACTGCATGAAATAAATTACATTAATGATGCAATTTCACGTGCTTCAGTAATTTATTTGCATTAAAATTATATTAATGTGTTAAGGTTTTTTTAAATAATCGCATGCATTAACGTGTTAACGTTGACAGTCCTAATAAAAAAATAAAGGCAACAAATCCTTTTAAATCAAAGGAACAACTACATTGTGCCATACATTCTGAACAAATGAAACGATTGCAGATCTGCTATTACAGATTTTAATGACATACTTGTATAACACTGCTTACTTTACATAACAAAACAAATGTAATTAACATTCAATTTTTAATAAAATTTTGGCTGCGCCTTCACTGTAAATTTTAAAATGCAGCTACAAATTCATACAAAAAAATTGCAACACTTTAAACATATACCAGATGTCTATACATTTTGTAATTGACTACTAAGGCGATGACATCTCTTCCTCTAAAGCATGTATTATCACAGAGCATACAGCTAACTTACAGAACTAAGTTACAGAAAATAACCCATTTTTTAAGTGTCAAATGTCAACTGAATGAACTTAAAAGATATTTGACAATCCACAGAAACATCTCTAGTGCTCTAGGAACCAGAGAAATCTTGAGTGGCACATAGTGTCCAATGCTCTGATGATGATGAATTATCTTCGATATATTCCACTGTAACATCACTGTCTAGGCAGCTGGAGGTGTCTGATCCCTCACTCTCCTGATCTTGAACCAGAGAGGGACCCTGGCTACAGAAGTCCTGTCCTTGGTCTCTCACAAGACACAGTACATTGCTGCTAGTCTGAGGTGATGGTTCCACTGGGAAATGAGGACATACAACACCCCAGTTCACACTGAGCCGCACATTCCTATTCACACTTAGATTATAATATACATGCATCCAGGGGTTGACATTAACACTCGCCAACCAGCCAAATGCGGGTTGATTTCAGCAGTGGCATGTAACGCAGTCACTCCTACTAGCCACTCTAACGGGTTGAATTGTATATATTATATATACATTTTTCAATGTAGTTTTTTAAAAAGGCATCTGAAATAATAAAGTGCAATGTAGTGTCAAAAATATTGATTTTTTTGATACATATCAATACAGAAATATCTGAAACGCAATACTCATTTTCCACAGAATAGATACACAAAACCAGCTGTGCTTTTTAGCTCTCTCAACTCTCTGACAAGGATTTGACACAAACCTGCCTCCCCTTACATTTGCTCTGGATGAATATTGTTGGTGTTACAGGGCTTGAATTTTGGCGTGGGATTGCGCATAATTTTACTCATTCCCACAGATTTTGTGCTCAAACCCAAAGTGCGTGAGCATAAAGCCGCCTCTCAGTACTAAATTGAGTTCGCTGCTTATTGCGCATAAACAGTAAAATGCACACAAAATAACATCAAAATGCAGCTAGTTATGTTTTAAGTGAATGTAAACAGATGAGAAAGAAAACGTGTGTAACAGTATAATGGATCCATGCGTCAAGTCTTAAAGTGACAGCAGCCTAATATACCTCAGGGCTCGATGTTAAGCCTCGTTATGTGATTGTCCTACGGACAAGTAAATCGATCATTCACTTTTCTGAGTAAAAAAGTTATTTGTCTGGGGAAAAATAAAAAGATTTTTGATGGTGTAAATACAATTTTTCCACAAATAGAGCCTCAACAGCACAACCTTGTTACCAGAAGTATCAATCGTTTTTACACGGAATGTAATAAAAAAAATCACAATCATTCTCAAATTCCGATGCTTCCCTAGTTATTTTTTGTCTCTTAGTTTTAATCAGGCTACTTGTCCGGTTGGGCAAGTAAAATTCTCTCACTTTCCCCTTCAAAAAATCCACTTGTCCCAGACAAGTGTTAATGTCGAACCCTGTACCTGCTGCCAAATTATGAGATAATATTAATGACAGTTCTCCCCCATGCTATTAATGTCAAAATTATGCCCAGTTAAAATGCTGAGTGGCTAGTAACTTTGGAAAACCACTAGCTACAGTGGCTGGTAAGCAAAAAGGTTAATGTCAAGCCCTGAATGTATCCCTAAATGACAAGAGCCTCAACTCTGGAACTTTTTGTGCACCCATCACAGGCCACACAGTGCACCAACATATTGTGAAGTAGAACCTTAGGGTAACCCGAGTTCAAGACAAGGCTTCCTTTACGAAAAAGAAGTATACTTCAAGTTCATTTTATCAAGTATACTTAAGTAATGTTCAAGTATATTTTTTAAGTATACTAGTATCAATGCACTAGTAGTAAACTTGCAAGTGTACTATTTTAATACCGCTTGGGACTAAATTGGCCCAAATGAAGTATACGTTTAAGTGTACTGTAAGTGTAACAGTATTACATTTTAAGTACACAACTAGTTCACAGCTACGTTTCTCATTTGTACTGCATCTGTACTGCAAGTATACTAGTAGTTTACTATTTTAATACTAGTATATTTTTAGTATATAAAAGTATACTTTGAAATATACTCTCAGTAAACTACTAGTTTAGTGCAAGTATACTTGTACGTTTTCTTTAAGTGAACATGACATCACACTTATAGTTTACTTTTTATATATAATTTTTGGACTTTAAGTATACTACTATGTTCCTATTTAGATGTTATTTTTTATACTTAAATACTTAAATTCCTTTAACTGTACTTTACCTCTTTTTCGATTTTAAAACCATTTTATTCTAGCTTAATAAATCCTTTTTTATCAACACTTAAATGTGTGTAAGTTTCATTAAAAGAAAAGGAAACATTTTAAACAAAAAGCTGAGAAAATTGCATTTTTGTCAAAGACTATGTCCGGATGGGATTCAGAACAATGATCAAACAGGCGGAGTAGATCGAGTCCATAAACACCCCCAAAGCTTCATAGTCCTCATTCAGTAACGTTAGGCAGTTTTGATTTATATGCTGTTTAATGTTTGATGATTGCTTTATTTTACATTTGCGTGAGTAATCTTCTATTGCTTGTTTCAGCTTCTTCTCTTTCAGAAGATGTGTAACAGTGCCCCCTACCATATACCTGAAAATTCAGTCAATGGTGAGGAAAGAGTGAAGTAGATTTGAAGTAAATTCCTATGTACAATAACAATGGACTAGCCTTATTTACAATGGACTATACTTTCTTATTTTAGTTTAAAAGAAGTATACTAATAGCACACTTGAATAAACTTCTTTTTCATAAGGGTGTGGTCCTTTCATTTTCCTGTTCCTCTATCTCCTCCCTCATTGACTCAATTTTGACAAAAATGCCAGATAGAACCTTATAATTCCAAGGGGACTATATTGGGAAAAGTGCTATAAAAATAAACTTGAATTGAAAAAGCTGCACAATGTGGCAAAGTGTAATTACTAAACCACAATGGGCTGTAATTCAGAAATAGTATAATTTAGTCTGCATGTACATCATGCTTCAAAATGAATGAGTGGTAACTTGTTTTATTTTATTTTGTCTTATATATGTGGTCCAAAGACACAAGGGAATTTTTGTAAATAAAGCTGTTGGCAGCAGAGCTTGGGCAAAACATGACTCAATTTGAAAATGGTGTTGCTTGCTAATGTGTAGTTTTAACACTGTCTACTAAATATGAGAGATGCTGACCCTCTAAAAACTCATCTGTCAGCTCACTGTTACATTCAGCTCTGCAGCACAATCACTAATAATTCCACACTAACTAATAGGGGTGTAATGGTACACGTATTCGTACCGAACCGTTTCGGAACAGGGCTTTCGGTACGGTGCACGTGTGTACTGAATGCATTACACTGCAACATTAAGGTCTCTTGTTTGGGAACACTTCGGTTTCCCAGTGAATTACGACAATGGACAACTTGTGCTTAATAAATGCACTGTATTAGCCTATATATTCATTATATTTTACTTAATCTGTTAGTGATGTATTATTTATTGTATGTTTAAATAAATCTGTCATTAAAAAATGACAGCCAGTATATGATTATATTATATTATAGAAATGATTATATTTCAACAACAAATTGGAGTAAAACATAATTTTATAATTAGATTTAAGTTAATGCAACAATTGCCTTTTGTGCAGCTTATATTTTGCATACAATTTGTTATTTGAGTGTTGATTATTATATCTAAAAATCCATAGCAATTAAATTTAGGCTAATGGTTTGGGCTCTATTGTTAACCTTTAAAGGTGCAATATGTAAGATTTTCTGTCCGCTAGAGGTCACTAGAGGCCTATTCAAAACAAAGGCATAGCTTGATGACGGCAAGTTTGAGCGCAGAATTTTAGGACATGTGGTCTTCACATCACAGCCGGTGGAAAACAATTGGGATAGGACTTGGGACCGAGTGCAGGGCCGGGGACCGGCGCTGCTTCCGCTTTTCCGGTCATGAGTATGAGGTAACGCAGCTCTGTTTATCATTTTATATACATTTGTCTGTGTTGAAAATGTTATAAAGTTACTCTGTGCATTCGCTCGGTGGCTGCTGTGAGACATTTGTTGCACACTGCAGTAAGATAGATCAATTTTAGAATATCATATTAAATGCTGGATGGCTTGTGTTGATAAATGGCATGCAATTAATTTTAAAACGTATTGTATGATGGAGAAAATGATGTATTACTCTTACTAAAAATAAAGCTGCATCTGATTATGTTATGTTAGCTACTTCATAAAATAGTGTTTTTCTCTGAGGCATGGTAAAGGTACTCGTAAAGGCATGGTACTCGCAAAAAATTAAATTAGATTTAAACAATAAGACTAAACATGTTGAGCTATATAACAATTCGTTTTCTGTCTATAAATATATCAAAACAGTTGTTCCCTTGTCTATTAAAACATGTAAATATTAAAGCGTCTTTGGTGTTTCCAAGGTTTCTACAAAATAAAACCGGAAACCGAGGGTAACGCGGGTATGACGCAATTGACAGGCAACTCCTCACACGTCCTGGAGCCTTGGTTAAAATTGCAATTTTCTCACAATTTACAAATAGTAGGAAACATTTGGGATATTGTAAGTACTCAAGTGAACAAAATATATAACACTGGCCTAGTGGTTTTTGGATATTTTACTGCAAAATTCTTACATATTGCACCTTTAATATTATAGTAGCATAATGTTCAAGTAAGGGCTCTCTATATATTTTATAGCATTAGCAGAGATAATTTCTTTTTTTATCTTTAAGAAACTTTTAGTTATAATTTAATTTAATATATTTAAAGACAGAGACACAATTTGTTTAGTAAACCACTGTTTAATAATAAAAAAAGCAATTTTATGTTTAATTTTCTCCTCACCTGCTGTACCGAACCCGTACCGAACCGTGACTTCAAAAACGAGGTACGTAACGAACCGTAAGTTTTGTGTACCGTTACACCCCTACTAACTAAACATATCAAATGGATATCAGATTCATATCAGATGAAAGAAAATATCTGATATACAATATCTTAAAAGGCAATCTTTGTCCTAATTTAAAATGGCTAACTTAACCTTACTTTGAATAATAATGCATCAATTGAAATTTAACATTTCATCGTCGGGTAAATGTTGTGATCATCACAGTGACTAGTTGAGACTCTTGAGGGGTGCATGTTTACTGCTATTAAATATTCCATGAGCCATATCTAGTTCCCACCACCCATGACAAATGTAGGGAAGAACCTTTGAAAGGGGCCTGAAACTTCATGGATGGATCATAGTTTGGTTGTCCTCTGCTTGGACCAGGAATGGGTTCATCTTCATAAGATTGCAGGCTGCTTTCATGCTCACTTGTATCAGCAGTTCCTTCGACAGTTGATTTCTGAAGAGGAGTTTTTGTGTCCTCCAATTTAAATGAAACAAAAGTAACTGATCAGTAATCAGATCATGTAATGACGTCAGAGTCATTGACGGCAGATATTTTATTTAATGATGTATCACATTTGACTTACTCTGACGGAGGTATGGTTGTTTCTTTTGCCCATATTTGGATTAAATGCAGAATTAGTGGTTCTGGGTGGATTTTCAGCTATTCCAAATTAAAGCAAAAAAAATGTTAAGAATGTTTTTTATTGTAGGAATAAAAAAAGAAAAAAGATTTGCGTATGTAAAGAGGATACACCTGTAAAAGGATCTATTTTAGGCTTTTGCAGGTATTTCTCCACCAGTATGTCCAAAGATGTGTCAGCGGTCATGTCCATAGGAGTCTTTCCTCTGTCACACTTTGATAATGGATCGGCACCATTCTTCAGAAGTAGATCTACTATCTGTAAGCATATGTATTCAATATAATATCACAGTCTCTGTATTTTATAGGCATATTTTTAAAGAGGTCATGACATGAGAAATGAAATTTACCTTTATGTTTTGGCATATAAGAGGTCTTTGTATCATTAACACATCCTGCAAGTTCCATAACAAAATGTCCTCATCATCAATAAAAAAGTATTCATATAATCAAGCTGTAAAAAAGCTTTGTTTGGATCTGAGGTGGCATGTGACGTCACAGGGGCACAATCATTTATATATGACTGCCTCTGAAACAAGACAACGCCTACTTTTACATCATCACATCACTGTCCCCACTGAACCCACTGGTGTTCAGTTGATGAGCAGCGAGTGGATCTAAAGTAGTTGTTTACGATTGTGATAATAACAAGATTGCAATGCCACTCAGACGTTGTGTTGTTCCTGGCTGAGGAAAAACATCATCTTTGCATAAACTGCCGAAGGATACTGATGTCAGAGAAAAATGCATTCAGTTTATTTTTAATGAACGTCCTAGTCACGTCAGTGCCGACTTGATTGTTTGTATCATATATTTTACCAGCGACTGTTTTGAGAACAAGTCGCAGTACGATACTGGCTTAAAAACGTTTGCTCAAAGATCAGGCTGTGCCAACTGTTCTGGAACCAGCAAGAACCCTGCAAACATTAACATACTTCATTTTTAAACCTGTAATGACCGTTAAATTCATAATGAATAATCCTATTATTTTTACTTCAAAGAACGCTGTCTTTATAATGGCTGAAGCTGTCCATCAAGCAGTGTGAGTTTATCTGGACACTTGACAAAACTCCTGCTATAATCAGTGACGCTCTTACACTACACAATGAATCTCTTACTGTATTTACATCTGTTTGCATTGTTAGTTATAGTGAAAGCATTTCGTGAGAGTGCGAAATTGCTTTGCAATGATGAGATCCCTGCATTCACGCGACTGTCTGTCATCTGCTCAGTGCTCATCACTGCAACCTTCCATGTGATGGGAATAGATCTAAATATAATGTAATAATCAACGCTTTTCATGATTCGTTAATTTCGACAGCTGTATAGTAAAAATGTAGTAAAAGTATTCGAGAGGGTTCCACATGTAATACTTAATTTCATTTGCAAAGATGTCAGCCAATCACAGCAGTGGGTCTTTACACTGAAGTCTCACAGCAGTCACACCCCTTGAAACAGCGCATTCAGATCAGAGGGCTAAAATAGCTAAAAATAGCCATTTATTTCTAAATTACAATTTTTTTGATGTAAAAATCATATTAACATTATAAGTGCACCTCCAGAAACATTATAAAATAATAAAAAAAAATTACAGTTCATGACCCCTTTAATAATAATAATTAACCACTGAATGCAATTTACACACCTTGTAATACTGATAGTGTATGGCATCATGTAAAGGTGTAATTCCATTATCTCCTCTGCAGTTGACTAGGGCTCCAGCTTCAAGTAAAATTTCTGTCATGTCATAGTTGTTTCTGCACACTGCCTCATGGAGTGGAGTCCAACCTAAGAATTAATAGAGCATTCAGTTGAGAAATGTTGGTCCACAATGCCATCAGGTGGAAATGTGTGCTAACTTCGACCATTTGTGTACAACCCGGGTGCCAAATAAAGCCTGTAGCAGAAATACAATTTTGGAACGCAGAAGTAAGCTATTTTCTGTGAATGTGAATTCAGATTCATTAGCAGCTATAGGAAATTAACTAGAACAGGGGTTTTCAAACTGTGGGTCGGCGAGTAGGAAAAGGTTTAGTCTAGGGCTGCACGATATACCAACATTAATTAGTAATCGCGATATTGCTTAGTGTGATTTTTGAATCGCAAATGCTGTGATTTAATTATATAAATATATGCACTAGTGTGTTTTATAGTGAGGTGCGCAAGTAGGGCTGTGCGATGTGACAATATATATCGTTACCGCAAAATAAAATGTCTATCATTAGAGATTTTGCTATATGTATGTAAATATATTGCACTATTGACACTTCAGAGTGATGAAATGCATGAATGAGAATATAAAGAGCGGGACGCGCTTGATGTTAAAAGAGTTGTATATATCCCGCAATATATGCTGAAAAGAAACTCTGTGCAGCGCTTGTGCTGACTGGCACACTGCCAAAAAGCGCATGTAACCTGCCTCTCTCAGAAGGCGATCGCAAATTAGAGACGTGCTCGATGTTAAAGTGTATTAAGTACTGGCGATATAGTGGTAGACATCCTTAGCCGGTTGAAATTTTTTACTAGAGATTTTGGACTATCATCTCTGTCAAGGTTACGCTCACGTGAGGTTGCTATGCTGCGCGGGTCACGAAAGATTATAATTTGCATGAGTTTTAAAGCATTGCGGTTTAAAAACAAGTGGTTTTAAACCGTTTAAGTGCAATTAGCAGCGAAAGACAACTCTATTCAGCATATGCACGTGCTCTCTGACCCCCGTTTCTCAGTGCCGTCTGAGAGACACGTGACATGAAGCTGCTGCTCATAGAGTGCGTGAGGACTGAACTGAGTGCTTTTTGACGCCTAATTGGGCTTGAACGGTTAAATACACATACCTATGTACCAAAGTGACCACGTATTTGCAAGTAAACAGAGCCATTTATGTCTTAAGTGAAGGTACAGTTGAGAAAGACAAGGCCTGAGTTAATGGATCGGTGCAGTCAGTCTTAAAGGGACAGCATCCAAATTTACCTGCTGTCATTATTAATGCTGATCAAACAACAAAAAAAAGAGAGAAAATCTCTCACTGCTTGCTTTTGTAACTTTAATACGAATAAATGTACATTTAATTTACACAGTAAAGACTATGCATTGTTTTTTATACCTTTGATTACTTTCTACATTTTCTAGTGCTTGAAGTTTTTCATGTAGGTCTATTTCGTCTGTCTTTGTTCTATTGTAGTTTGTCTTCTTTGCTCTTTCTTTATCACTGTTTATTTGTCTTCAGTAAGCTTTTTTAAGTATTATTTTTTTTTAATTATATTGAAATTGATGATAATTATGAAATTTCAATGATATGGAAAATGTTGATATCATAAAAATCGTACTTAAAGCAAAAATAACTATATTGTGATATATATCGATATCGTGATATAAAATTACTCATATCGTGATGTAAGATTTTGGTCATATCGCCCAGCCCTATGCGCAAGGGATTTGTTAAAACAAAATTTTTTTATCCATCTCAGAGTGGCTCAGTAGTAGTAAATGGCAGTAAATGTTAAAACTATTTGCGAAACAAACCAATGTGTTTATGATTACGATAATAAATTAAAATAATATGATAACAAATGCCAGTTTGCAATATCAAGCAGCATAATGGACTGTTTTTTTCCCCAGCTAAAATAACTGGAAGCAGATGACACGGGAAGCCTCACACATTCAGCTTACAAATGGCTGCACCCTCACTTACTCTAAAAATAAGGTTGATAGAGAAATGAACAATTTTATGATATCCTCCAACATGTCTTACCTGCATAATCTGTTACATTAACGGAAACACCAGCTGTGAGAAAGGCATTGACGTCTTGAATGTCTCCCCTCATTACAGCCAAATGCAGCTTTGTCTCTCCAAATCGATTCCGCTTCTGAATGGTTTTGAGTGATAGGGATCTCCCTGTCTTTTGTTTTATATGAAAACCATGAAAGCCATGAAAACCTAAGGAACAGAATTTGGGGTATATCATTAGGGTACACATAAGCCTTTGTACTAATGTCAAGAAAGTTATTACATTTCTAGCATGGCTTCATATTTCTGTACAAAATTAACAAGAACACATGCTATAATGTTATGTATGTACAAATTTAGCTTAATTTTATTGGTCAACTTTGAGCACTTGCCTGGACTGACGAAGGGTTTAGTGAGTAATGTCTGTTTTTCACTTGTGTCTGGACTCTCCTTCAGTGACCTGTACATACACAGAAAAATAACGTTTGCAAACATCATTTTGAGCTGATTTATAAGGTATAGAGCAGCTGAATTAAATCAATAACATACAGTGAGGCCCAAAAGTCTGACATGACGCTTAAAACATGCTTTTCTAATTTGATTAACTTTTTTAAATCACAAATTATATTATTAGCATAACAATTAGTCTGATTAAATCATGAATATGTCTAAGCAAGCACCAAAGACCATCTTAACTCTTTTGTACAAAAGAGTACACGATTTGTCCTAACTGATGACATTTGTCCATTATCTGATTATTGACCTAGGGTGTGTCTCAATCAGCTCCCTAGGTTGTGAATTAGTATATCGTGTAGATGAATTCAGGCACTGGTAAGGACCCCAGCTCAATACACATTGGGATTCTGACTCTATTTTCAGTGACATAAAAATGTTCTCATTTTACAGTGTCACTACTGCTATTTATGAACAACAGCAGAATTTATATTTTCCTGATATTTTTTTTGTAATGCTATTTAAACTACATTATGATGATACTTTATTGCATATCCTTTCAACATTCAGCTGTAAATTAATTATAAATTGTAACTAGATTATATTCACAACCTGTCTATCAATGTATGTTTATGCTGAAATATAATTTAAAAATGTAAAAAAAAACAACAACTATCGTGTCATGTCTATTGAGTTTGCTCACACAATTTGTTTTTCATGCTTCTGAACTTTTAAGAGAATATTGTAAGCATTAATGCTCCCTTGTTTTCATGGTGCATTGTGGGACTTTTTAGGGAGTGAAAGTTTCAGTGCCCTGACTACTGAACAAGGGAACTGATTGAGATGAACCCCTAGAAATTTCCACATCATAACATTTCTTGGTTTTAAACTGTTCTTAATGTGAAAGCTATATTTATCTAATAAGATTTTGAATCTCAGATTTTCTGTATGGTTTAAGACTCTACCTTATGTTTTAGCAGTCAACAATATGAAACTTAATAATCTGTGAATTCCATATTGCGTATTCAAGACTGACCTGTGTTGAGTATTAAGTAGTTGAGTACTCTTCATTGTGGCCAATGAATGAGTTTTCTTTCCGTTATTCTTGGCACTTATTCTCAATGAACGTCTCAAAGAAGGCCCAGGCTGCAGCAGAGAAGCTTCCGAGTTGCTGCCATGTATGGAAACGGGACTCACCACTAGGGGGCAGAAGTAACATAAGAATTAATCAGAAGTATGGACTGCTTATTAAATCTCCAAAACCACAAAACAGGGTGGATCAGGTGCGTAGCTGACAGTGAAAATGTTTTGAAGATCTATATGTCTAGTTAACAAAGATGCCTTCTTCATTTGCAAGGCACTAAACACTTTTGTGGGTCTTATGGAACTTTTTTAAAGTTCACTTTTTCAGACTGTGTACCACTAGCGTAGTCAGAAAAGAGACTCTGGGTGTGCATTAGAAAAACTGGGTGTGCCACTGCCACATTTATTGTCAGATTAATGTGCAAACCCTGAATACGAACTAAATTGTTGTAGGGGGGTCAGGGGGCATCCTCCTCCAGGAGAAAATCTTTGTGATTTTAACATGTAAACAAAGCATTCTGGTGCACTCTGAAAATAAAATAAATGGAAAACACAACATTTGCTTCAAGTAAAAAACAAAACAAAACAAACAAACAAACATTTATTGACACTATAGGGCTGGGCATTGACACAAATTTCACCGTTGGATTAGATTTTGATTCAGAAGCTTGCAATTTGATTTTGATTTGATTACCTTCGATTCATTATTGATTAATTTGGGGCAGTACATGGCAAATTTCCTCAGAGAAAAAAAATATCTCTCAACGCTGTAAACTATGGGAACCACATCATTATAATATTAAAGGTTATATTAATTTTTTTGTAAGCTACTTACATAGGCTATAAATTACACATAAAGAAGTTTTTATAATAACGTTATAATAGATTTTTAATGACATAATTATGTTTCTACTCGTTTTTATATAGGCCTAAACATTTAAATGGTGGCTGTCATAAAATGGATTTATAAATTCAACATTGAAGCACGTTAAGTACAAATACAATGAATATGCAAAAGCCTATAGTGCATATATTTAGCAGAATGCTCCTCTCTATGTTCATTTTTGTAGCTGACTAATGAGTTTTAGAACATTCAAGGGCTTTTCTGGGGTAAATGTGACATTTTTACAGGCTGTTTTATCGACGCCTTTCCGTAGTTGAAATACTGATTGATTGATTACATGGGACGTGACACGGATTTTGGTAAGTTGTACAGTATCTTTCAACATGCCTTCAGATGTTCATTCATGTTTATTTCGTGTTGTAACTAGTAAAGCGGAAGAGATGGTCGGTTCACTTGCGCTCTGCATGAACTGAAGCGCTACAGCGATCTGTCACTCCACAGAGCGCCAAGAAAGATCGCAACACCTCGAGAGACATCTATGGTCTCACTCCAGTCTATGGGAAAGTAGCCCATTTTTGATTCTTGTGAGGTTTATTTTGCTTGCAATTTCACCTGGACCTATTTTTAGGTGTGGGTGGCACCGGCACACCCTGGCACACCCGTGGCTATGTCAGTGCTGTGTACATCAACTGGGTTACCTTCACTGTGTTCCCTTTCTGAAGAACTTTCTCCTTCATTAAGAACAGATTGAACTCTGATAAACACAGAACAAATCAAATTATTATTCTGTGAATTTTACAGTTACAGTCACATTTGTATGTTTTCCATGTCTAAAAAAAAGGTGTACAAACCTTACAAGATTTGCTGGTGGAATCACAGTGCCATTAATCTGCTCATTATAAAATAAAATAAAAATTCAACACATAATGTAAGTACAAGTGCAGAAGTGCAGATTTAATAAGGACCTCAGAATGTTTAGTCTAACCTAATCTACCTGTTCTGTTGACTGAATAGATGTATTTCTGCTCTGTTTGGTGGAACACTGCAGGTCAATCTGAGGAGAAATATCTGTCAACCAAAGAGACTACGTTACTTTAGCTGCAGCTGTAACTGTACAGTTAATGGTAGTATAATTAGCGGTTCTTGCCAAGACAGCTTCAACCGGTCTCGAACCGATTCAAATGTTTCGAGTCAAATGTTTGATTATATCACAGTGACTCGAATCTTTTGAATCGGGACTACATGCCAACAACTCGCAATCATGGTTACAAATTTTGCAAGGGCAAGCACCACTGACATTTCTTCAGAAAATGAAAATAAATTAGTTTAAAACTATTATATTTGGAGGATCAAAAAGAGAAAACGACATTACTCAAGAGACGAGCTGAGTTTGATTAACGTTACACGATCATACCTTCATTCAGGACACCAGGAGGGACGACGATGGGGGACGATAACTGATGTTCTGTCAACATTAACCTACAATAATATATGAATCAGTCGTTACCATTGCAAATCTCAAATTTTCGCTACATTTATCGGGTCAGAATGTAGAACTGGAGCCGTTAGCCGTTAATGAGATGACCTGCTGAGGTAAAAGCTCTGGTCTGCTTCACCACTGTCGTCATCGGTCGCGATGGTCTCATCCTGGTTTAAATCCATATTTGTTCGCATTAAACAATACGACACATGACACTAAATAAACGCGTAACGTTTGGGTAATTTAGGAATATTCGACAACGCTTTCTATGAAGGTCTGTTATAATTTTTATTGTTTGGCGCCAATTGGGGTAATTCAATTGCTCCTCTAATCTGATTGGTCAAAATCAAGATCCGAGGAAGGCGAACTGTTTAACTGTTTTTTTTTTTCTTCTTCAGCAAAATATACATTAAAAATGATATTATAATTTAATATAAGATTATAAAGAGATTAGAAATCATTCATAACTCAGCCAAAGTCAACATTCAGTCAAACTTAGTTTAGTTCTGTGAAAAAATTTATCATGTGGGACGTGTTGTTAAAATACAGCAACTTGTGTAAACACAAGCAGCAAAATATACCTTAAAAATTATATTATAATTTAATATAAGATTATAAAGAGATTAGAAATCATTCATAACTGAGCCAAAGTCAACATTCAGTCAAACTTAGTTTAGTTCTGAGAAAAACATGTATCATGTGGGACGTGTTGCTAAAATACAGCAACTTGTGTAAATACAAGCAGCAAAATATACATTAAAAATGATATTATAATTTAATATAAGATTATAAAGAGATTAGAAATCATTCATAACTCAGCCAAAGTCAACATTCAGTCAAAGTTAGTTTGGTTCTGAGAAAAAAATTATCTTGTGGGACGTGTTGCTAAAGTACAGCAGCAACTTCTGTAAATACAAGCGCCAGAGCCCTTCATAACACACACACTTGATAATCATCTTTATATAAATCAGTTAAAAGAATCCAGAGATATTAAATTCATCTATATATACAACAACAATACAAGGCAGTTTTAATACATGAAAATGAGCAAGTATTTGCTGGCCAAACTACTATATGAGAGCTTCTCCTGAGAATTTGTTTAGAATTACTTCAATACAATACAATATAGTAAATAAATTGAAATATGTTTTTGGGAATATTTGCACATTTAAAAATTAAACAAACACTACAAGTTATATTGAATCCATGTTGGTTCATATGGCTTAATTTATTTTATTTTCTCAGAAATCCTGAAATTTCATGAAACAGAACCAACTTAAACATAAAAGTATTGTTATTGATAAAAAACAAAAGGTTAACCAAGATTAACTGAGGCTGTGATAAGAAAATCCAGTGATATTTATATTTCATATTGTAGTATCTATTACAGTTCTGAGGTCGGATATTTTTTGCGTTCAAGGCTGCGGACAAGGTTCACACACCTAATACAAATTCAAATGATGGCCAGATCACGCGTTCTCCGTCAGGACACGCCCTCAACACGGTTCGCAGGGAAATTGGGCGTGGTTTTCTCGCGTATCTGTATGGTTCGACGATTTGATTGGCTCGACACTCGACTGACGCAGAGCCATGCCATCTCTGTCGCTTCATAAGCTTTAGGGGAGGATGCCGGTGTTAGCGACTGGAATCCTGTCTAAAACGACTGGATATGGATTAATGTCGTCTGCATTTATTTATTTCGGCCGCTCCAATTATGAAAGCATCGCTAAATGTTAATTTGTAACAGTGGAAATATCTATAGGCTTTTATTTATTTAATCGCATATGTGGAGGATTTCACAGTGATCTGCTCTTGGTCTACTTATTCTTTAACCCTCATTGACCCTCACTGGTAAGTACCTGTATCGAGACCTACAGCCATAGCTTTTATTAGACATGCCTGCTTAATATACCATGTCATTCATGCTTCATGTTTCGAATGTCAATTTCCTTACGTTGGTTTGGGCATGATTGCATCAGTGACTCATCTGATTTATCATCATTGTTGGTTATGTAGGCTAGGAAGCAGAACGTGAAGTCAGAATCTTTGTAAAAGTGCAGAAGAAAGTCCAGGAGTATTTGTTCAATATCATTTTTATCGATACTTTTATTGTAAATATTTAAAGTAATTTAAATTAATTGCAGAAAGGGTATATTTTAAAATCTAATCATGGTGTGTTTAGGTGAGTCATTCGGTTAATGATTACAAACGTACGCCTTTATGGTCACCACCTATCACCACATACAAAATGAAGTAATTTCTATTTTGATATTAGATCTCATAAGTAATGTTTACAATTAAATTAGTCATTATAATCTGGTCATTGGTCATCACAATCAAAACTGTAAATACAGAAACAGATGGCACTGTCTGTCATCTGTCACATCAGATATGTATTTAGCACACTGAATTTATTTCAAGCTATCTGATGTTACTGTACAATGTAAATGTGGTAATAAAGACCTTAAACAACAATAACAAAAACTCAAAAAACATCTTTTAAAGTCACCATGAAATCAAAATAGACCATTCTTATGTTTTTTATGGAATATTGCACAAGCAGTTATTACACTTTTTTTATATTCATGTGCCCTCATTATCTTTATTCAAAATAACTTCCCCGCCCACTTGCAACTACATCTCTTCTCTGATGACGAAAACATTTTCTCGTGTTGAGAAGTCTTTTCATATATATGTCACAATAGAGAATAAATGTTCTAGGAGGAGTAGCCTACTTTAAATGTTTCTTTCATAAATGTATTGTGTTGGTAATGTATTTTGTGCATGATTTCATACTCATGAAATTGCAATGTTATGAGTGAAAGAATAACATTTGTAATTCATAATTCTGTCACTTTAATCCTGTTTAACAGGTGTCTTTTGTTCTTTGCTTTTGTCATCTGCAGTAAGAGACTGTAACACACCTTCATCATGCTGACGAGACTTTTCCGAATCCACGGCCTCTTTGTAGCCTCCCATCCTTGGGAAGTCATTGTGGCTACTGTGACTCTCACCATCTGCATGATGTCCATGAACATGTTCACTGGAAATGACCAGATTTGTGGGTGGAACTTTGATTGCCCCAAATTGGAGGAGGTATAGTGTGTTACTTTGGAAATAAATTACATCATGGTGGCAGTTAAAGTGAAGTTTAATGATATTATTGACTCTTTGAATTATATTATTATTAATGTTTTTTCCCTTTCTATCTTGTCTCCAGCAAATCCTAAGCAGCGATATCATTATCCTGACAATCACAAGATGCATAGCAATTGTCTATATTTACTTTCAATTCCAAAATCTTCGACAGTTAGGATCCAAATACATATTGGGTGAGTTGTAGCTTTTAAACTTGTTTAATAAAATGATTTTGTGAGGTAACATGAATTACAAATGTTCATTTATATTTTCAATTTCAGGCATTGCAGGACTTTTCACAATATTCTCCAGTTTTGTGTTCAGCACGGTTGTGATTCACTTCCTGGACAAGGAGCTGACAGGCCTCAAGTACGTACATTTGTGCATCACTCTCGCAAAAAAAAAAAAAAAAATCTTAGAAGTATTGCTTTTTTTTTTTTGGAAAATTCTTTGCACATAAATTAGATTAAATGTTTATACTTTGTATTAATATTCCCAGTGAGGCCTTGCCATTCTTTCTGCTGTTGATTGACCTCTCCAAAGCATGTGCTCTGGCCAAGTTTGCTTTGAGTTCAAACTCACAGGTACTTCACCCTTTTGCTTGTTTTCAAGTCCAGATACATTTGTTACATTAAACTGAGGGTTAAGTAAATAAGACAAATCATGTTAGTCTTGGGTTTTTGTAAATGTTTTTTTTGGCTGTCCTACAGGATGAGGTGAGAGAGAATATTGCCAAAGGAATGGCTGTTTTAGGACCCACTTTTACTCTTGACGCCCTTGTGGAGTGCCTGGTGATCGGTGTGGGGACAATGTCAGGTAAACTTTACCCTTCCAAATGAGACAGAAAATGAGCACAGGTGGAATGTGCTAACATAAAACTGATTTGTTTAACCCAACAGCAATAAACTTGATTTTAACTTAAACTTAACTTTATTTTGTCCTTTCATTGTTGTCCTGCAGGTGTGCGACAGCTTGAGATCATGTGCTGCTTTGGAGGTATGTCTGTCCTGGCTAACTACTTTGTCTTCATGACCTTCTTCCCGGCCTGTGTTTCTCTTGTGTTGGAGGTATGTAGGAATATTTGCACAATACACATAAAGGAAGACTAGAACATATTCTAATATGCATGCCCATTTCACACAGTTGTCCAGAGAAAGCAGGGAGGGGCGACCCATCTGGCAGCTGAGCCACTTTGCTAGAGTTCTGGAAGAGGAAGAGGACAACAAGCCTAACCCTGTCACGCAAAGAGTCAAAATGATCATGGTACACACTACACCAAAAGCACTACAGTTGTCACACTTTGTTGCACAAATCGCACAACGCAGGAGAATTACGAGAATAAGTCTTTAATCACAATATTCAAGGAATGCAGAACACAGGAAAGCTATAAACAAAAACCTAATAAAACACCACGGAACAAAGAACAAAGGAAACTAAGGGTATAAATACACAGAGATAACAAGGTAACTAAAATGAACAACAGGTAAACATAACCCAATCAGAAACCAGTAGAAACTATCTAGCAAACAGAGCTCAGGAAAAGCAGCACAGGGAACAGGATGAAAACGAAATCAAACCGTTATAGCAGTTTTTTGATACTGGGATTTATGATATTGATGGTTTGGTCTCTAATGGTCTGGATCATGTTTAATATTTGCAGTCTCTTGGCCTGGTCATGGTTCACGCTCATAGCCGGTGGATTGCCGATCCTGCGTCAAGTAATGGAACTCTTGATCTTCCTCAAGTTGGAGTGAGCCTGAATGACAATGTGCCCAAGAGGATTGAGCCAGACATGCCCCTGTGGCACTTTTACCTGTCCAGGTGGGTACACTTCAGAGGTCTTACTCAGTTTAAATAATACTAATGCTGGTTTAGGCTATTAATATTTGGATATGGTCTACTATCTATCTACTACTAATTTCAGTTGTTTGAATGTTGTTTTTTTGTAAGTTCTTATGTAGATTTTACAATTCAGTTGTTCATAATACATAGTTCTATGTATTAATCTTACAGCTACATCTCTGCAGCTATAGATATACATGCAAATTTCATATTTTAGAATATCGCATACTGCGTTGTATAATAATTAAGGATGCATATTAAAATACAAATTGAGATGCGAAATGAAAATTCTGTGGCGAAACCGACAGGATGCACTTGGCCAAAAATGAAACCAAAAATAAATAATTTCTACTGTAGTTTGTTGGTGAAATATAAACATTTAAATGACAATAAACTGTAATAACTTTTTTTCATGACCAATTTATTCAAACACACATTAAGTAATGAAGATATCATTAACAAGTTAAGTAAAAATATTATGAATATGTAATACAGTGCATATATTTTGCAAAATGCTTTTTTTTTCTAGCTAACTAATGAGTTTATGAAGATTGAATAGCTCTCTTGAGGTAAATGTAATATTAACTGACATTGAATAGCCTACAAGCTGTTTTATTCACATCTTTCCGCAGTGTTTCCACTGCTGCCGCTTGAACTGAGGCGCTACAGTGATCTCCAAAATGACATTTTAAATTCCATAATAAAATTCCATAATAAAAATTCCATAATAAAAAAGTTGAGAGTTGCTTCATATTAAAAAAGTTGCTTCATATTAAAAGTAACAAAGCACAAAGCTTTTTGTGATTATTGATTGGCAAGCGCACTACAAATGTTCAGTGAAGTTTTGTTCACGCATCAACAGAAAACAGCGCAGACTAAAAGATTTTAGATTTCAGTAACCAGTTAAAATCTAGAAATTAATATTGTCAATCCAGCAGCGTCCACACAGCTGACATGTTTAACTGTTGTAGCTTTTCCAGGTTGTGTGCTTGAATTAGACTCTGAACACAGTCAAAACGTGCCATTTGCGAAGCGCTAATTAAACATCTGTTTTCGGTCACTGATTTTGGCCCAAAACCGAAAATAGCTGTTTTGCCTGAAAATTTTCGGTAGCCGAAATTTCGGAGCATCTGTAGTAAAAATTTGATAGATTTGGATCTGTTCTATCTACTGCTAATTTCAATTGTTTGAATTTTTTTTTTTTTTTTTTAGATTTTTCTTAAGTTCTTTAGTTTTTTTCAGCAGCCAAAATTTCGATGCATCCCTAGTATTAATATCAATAGATATTGGATAGATATAATATGATACTGTTATATCATGCATCCTTAATAATAACAATAATAAGATGACGATGTGATTATTATTTTATTCTGTGCATTTAGGATGATCAGTATGGACATTGAGCAGGTGATCACACTGGGTCTCGCCCTGTTCCTGGCTGTGAAATACATTTTCTTCGAGCAGGTGGAGATGGAATCTACCCTGTCCCTGAAAGTACCCACTCCAAGCTCCATGCTCTCTCAGAAATGGTCTCCTGATCAGTGCTGTAGGAAAGAGGTTCCTTGTTCTAGCAAGCCTGAGAAACCCCCAACTCCCCTTCCTGTTGTTACCAAAGAGGAAAGAGGTATTCCCACCTTACCACTTCATATTTGTGTTCATTTTATGCAAAACCATCTCTCTATAATGGAATCTAACTGCAATTTCTCTCATTCAGATTTAGTGATTCGGCCCTTGCCTGCCCCTAAAGAGCCTGAGCATAAAAGTACTTTTGTTCTTGGAGAGGATGAAACACAGGAAATCACTCATGTGTCAGAGCCTGTGATCGATGTACCTGCTGAACCTAGACCTGTGGAAGACTGTCTGTCCATTCTGAAAAACCCAGATGTAAGAGCGTTGTCAAATATCCCAGCGATACGGTTTCTCTTGTTGTTTTTTCTTTCCTACATAAAAATTAACTCTGGGTTCACTGGGGGACTGAAACCTGTAGTTATTTTTTACCTCAGGGTTGGCCCATGTAATCTCTACTGAGATTCTCCTCTTACTCTTTACACTCTTACTCTCAGCCAATTAGTTTATGACGTTAGACAAGATCAGAAGCTTGTAGTGAAACCATTTACCTCCAAGAGTAGACTTCTGTCACCTAAATCCATGGATAATCACAGTGTATGTGTGTGAGTACTTAAGTGTGACCTCTTCTGACTCCGCAGATGGGCGCTCGGTACCTCAGTGATGAAGAGGTGATCGTTTTGGTGAACTCAAAGCACATCCCAGCTTACAAACTGGAGGCCATGATGGAGACCCCTGAGAGAGGCGTGATGATCCGTAGAAAAATGCTCGCCCCCAAATTCCCAGAGCCTACAGCTCTCTCCTGCCTGCCTTATAAAGACTACGACTACACTAAGGTAAGACATGAGGTCATTACATTATACATAATTTAATTAGTGGTGCTTTATTGATTTGAACAAACTGGGGGTGTACTGATATTTTTAAAACATTTCCAAATTTCAATTTTTTTCCAATATGATATGATCCAATAAGACTATTTAATGTTTTTGAAAGAATTTTGGTGAAAGATGTTCACCAAAGTGGCATTATTATTTTTTTTAAAATAAAAAATACAGTAAAAATAGTAATACTGTAATACTGTAATATTACATTTTTAAAATAACTATTTTCTGTTTTTATATATTTTAAAAATGTAATTTATTCCTGTGATGGCATCCTTCAGAAATCATTCTAATATGATGATTTGGTGTTCAAGAAACATTTCTTATTATCATCAATGTTGAAAACACTTATGCTGCTTTTTTTTAAAAAAAGATTCTTTAATGAATAGAAAGTTTAAACAGCATTTATTTAATTTAATTTAACTTTGTTGTCACTTTTGATCAGTTTAATGCATTCTTTCTGACATTCTTTCGATTTTATTAACTTTAAAAAAATCTACTGACCTAAAAACAAAAATATGTATACCAAAACGAGCAATACCTATAAATAAAAAAATGTCTGATAACCAATTTAATACCATACTTTGGGGGGTGGACTCTTTTGAATTGGGCTAGGAAGCAACTATTTGGTAACACCCTTTAGCAACACTTACTTAGAACACCTTAGCAACTAAATAGCTTAACTGAATAGCAACCCTGGCAACCACCGAGAACATTTAGGGGTTTATTTAGATTTTTTGAGCCTTTGAAGGAAACCATAAATTTTCATGTTTTTTATTCCAGGTGATGGGAACATGTTGTGAGAACGTCATTGGTTACATGCCAGTCCCTGTGGGGGTTGCTGGTCCTCTGTTATTGGATGGAAAGCAGTTTCAGGTCCCCATGGCAACAACCGAGGGCTGCCTAGTTGCCAGCACAAATAGAGGCTGCAGAGCTATAGCTGTAAGCAAAATCGAGTTTGTTTTTTCTGTTTTTTTTTGTTTTTTTTTAGTTCTCAAAGAGAAGCTGAAGGCAAACACATTTAACGCCAGTCTAAACTGATGTAAAGTTGCGTAATGTCTAGTGTCAAACACATGAATCTAATGTTCTGTCGTGAATGGCTTTCCCACAGTTGGGAGGTGGTGCCAATAGCCGTGTTCTTGCAGATGCAATGACCAGAGGGCCTGTGGTGCGTCTGCCTTCTGCCTGTCAAGCGGCTGAAGTTAAGGCCTGGCTGGAGAGCACTGAGGGCTTCAAGAACATCAAGGAGGCCTTTGACCAGACTAGCAGGTATGGGACTGTTTCACTGAACAGATTTATTTTGGTAGTGCATTTAATTATGATTTTCTAATATATATTTGTGTTTTTTTGTGTAGGTTTGCACGATTAGAAAGGCTTCTGATTGGCCTGGCAAGTCGCAACCTGTACATTCGATTCCAGTCCAAAACTGGAGATGCAATGGGCATGAACATGATCTCAAAAGTACGCTGAATTGCATTTTAACAAAATGTTGTTAAACACAGTTACTGCAAATAGTAAAATTATCTTAACTGACCTGACATGATTCACTTCTTTTGCTTTGCTGAGTTTTTTCTTTCTTTTCTCTTTGGTCACCAGGGCACAGAACAGGCTCTCGCCAGGCTGAAGGAGGAATTTCCAGAGCTTCAAGTTTTGGCTGTTAGTGGAAACTTCTGTACTGACAAAAAACCTGCCGCCATCAACTGGATTGAAGGCAGGGGCAAGTCAGTAGTGTGTGAGGCCACCATTCCAGCCAAAGTTGTCAAAGAGGTACACAACCACATCGTATACTACAAAAAGTCCCACAAAAGCTACATATTGTTTTTGGAATAAACGTCCAAAATATCCGTCTCACACAAGTGCTTTTGCCCAGATTTTAAAGACGTCGACTGCAGCTCTGGTAGACGTGAATATCAGCAAGAACTTGGTTGGATCTGCTATGGCTGGAAGCATCGGAGGTTATAACGCTCACGCCGCCAACATTGTAGCTGCTATCTATATTGCATGTGGACAGGTAATAAAAGTTAATGCTGTATTGTTTGAAGAATGATTTTGATATGGATAATAATGTGTGATTATATAGTTACAGTATGTGCAGATGTTTACAAATGAATTTGTCCTTGACAGGACCCAGCGCAGACAGTGGGCAGCTCTAATTGTATCACTCTAATGGAAGCCTCAGGCCCCACCGGGGAGGATCTTTATATCAGCTGTACTATGCCCTCCATTGAGCTGGGCACTGTGGGCGGAGGCACTAACCTTCCTCCACAGCAGGCCTGTTTACAGGTACTTACACCTGTTTGATACAGGATCAATATTTGACACTTACAAAAGACAGACGTATGTTTTAGTTTCATTGTGGATGTACAGTTGATAAAGACACTCTCATAGCATCTCATTCAGTTTTATTCTCTCTCTGTCTTCCTGTCAGATGTTAGGTGTTTTGGGTGCCAGCCAGGAGTGTCCGGGTGAAAACGCCCGACAGCTTGCCAAGGTGGTGTGTGCAACCGTGCTTGCAGGAGAGCTGTCACTCATGTCTGCACTTGCTGCAGGACACCTGGTGAAAAGTCATATGACACACAACAGGTAAGAATTCTTTATAAAACATGAATAGAACATTAATATTTACTGTATATAATGATATAATACATAAAATGGGAGCACAGTGGCTTAGTGGGTAGCACTGTCACCTCACAGCAAAAAGTTCCCCGGTTCGAGTCCTTTCTGTGTGGAGTTTGCATGCTCTCACAATCCAAAAACATGCAGTATAGGTGAATTAGAGATGCTAAATTGTCCGTAGGTGTGTATGTGTGTATGTGTGTTAGTCCCAAGCCATGTAACTGGGAGGAAAAAATCCCTGGAAAAATCATCGGCAAGAAAATTAATGGATAGTCTTTTGCGTATGGCAAGAGATGGCCATAGAATCACCAAGAGTTAGATACGACTAAAATGGTTAATGAATGAAAATATATCATCATTACTTAAATACTCTTAAAAATCTTACAAATGAAAATATAATATCTTGTAATATATATTATAATCCTTTAATCATGTATAGTTTTATTCACATTTAATACACACATATATATATATGTCAAATAAATAATCTAAAAAATTTAATTTTACAAAGTAAAATATATTATAATATATATTTACACACACTAATATTATCATTACAACAATCATAATCTTAATGTCCCCAAAAATTAAATAATAAAATACATATAGTACAATATAATAATAATAATAATAATAATAATAGACTGACAGTGTTTTGTAGCATAAACTATCATCTGCAAACACCTGTATTAATTGCTTTTTTTATATTTTGGCTTTAGATCAAAAGTGAATTTGCAAGAAGCTCCAGGAACTTGTACTAAGCAGGCATCTTGAGACGTCACCTGTTGAAGAGGCCATAAAGAAAGAGGATCTCATCTTCAAGGCAAAAATGATTAGTAATTTAGATTATTTTCAAGGACAGCAAAAGAAATACAGATTTACGACTGTTTATGGTTCCCCTAATCTGTTAAAGAGAAATTGTCTTTATATCAGTTTTGAAAAACGGTTGAAATTAAAGACTGGAATCAAGACCAGCTGTGTTCACAAGCCTATAGCCGGTATTTCTAAATCATATCTGAGCATGATTGCTGTTTCCAGGCCTGCTTTGTTAAGCTTAACTTGCTATGAAGAGCAAATCTGATCTTATATCCACAGCAGCCGGTACACAGAGATACAGAAGGCCATATAAAATAATTTTTATCCTAAAATCAATGCAGTTCGGGTCACTTACAAGACCGACTGGATGTGTTAAAGAGGAGTGCATTTTGTACTTTTTTTATTTAATGGTGATGGCAACTGGAGCATATCTTTGCCAACATTTTGCCAAACTGGACAGCAACATTAGAAAGGGAAAGAGAAAGTTTACTTCTTTGCACTTAGAAAGGGAAATGGCACAGGACAGTACTGACGCAGAGAGGAGTTTGAAGTACTATGATTCACTAGTTGGTACACATTTAGAATAATACAGAACAACTATGAAATTGCCAAACGTAGCCGTCAGCAGTGATCGCATTGTTTCTCGTGTCAGAATGTACATACGTTTTTTCCATGACACAGGAATGTATTGAATGACTTATGTAACTGAAATGGGTAGTGCTACGGCATGACAGGACAAATATTTCAAAAGGTGCTATGATCCACGTTTCAGTTCTTTGTTCATTTACCGATTTCTTTTTTTGAACACCAACTATAATGGGTTTATGTAACAATACACAACGCATTGCGTGCTTCTGAAGGTGTGAAATAGCTTTTATTCAGTTGGTTCTGGTTTTTATGTCATGGAAAAGAGTGGCTGATGTTTAGACATGTACGTTTCAAGCTGAAGACAAGAAAGAAAGCTTGCTATTTTTTCCCCCAAAGGCACAATTCAAATTATTAAATAAAAAATAAACTGCAGAGTTTTGTATATTTTTTTATAATAAAGGAAAATATATAATACATGGTCTTGTGCTTGAATTGATCACATTCTCTTTCTCAGATGGGCAACTTTAACCAATTAAATACACTAAAAGGTTTAAATCTACCAAAGCAATGCATTTCATATTAAAAAGAATGTAGGTTGTCATTGTGTACACTACTATTTAACTTACATTCAACTTTAAAGAAAGAAATATTACATACTACTTAAGAACCAAAAAAAGCACCAAATGAATCATGTCGCTGAACTGTATGTATCAAATAATTTGACCAATCTCAATTTACTTCTTTAACACAAGCTAAAAAAGTCCAATACTAAAATAAACATAGTTGTAATATTTTGAGGCTATGTGTGTGCTTGAGACCTCAGGGTGGTGAGATGTTTCGAGTTCTCTTAAGGCAATGTCATTATAGGCTCCTGCCTCACCAGAGCTTGAACCGGCCAATCAGCTCGCCCTGCATCACATCTCACCAGGACACTGACTGCTGATTGGCTTAACCTCAGCGAGGCCCCAGACAGACCTGCAGGGATGAAATGGGCTTTACGCACACACATACAAGTTAATCTCAGAGCACTAACTGTGTTACTCCTCCCCTAATGCTTATCTTGAATAGTAACCCTATCTCATGCTCATGATGCCATATCAGACCATGGGTTTGTCAGTAATCAGCGCTCAGTGTGATTGGAAATGCTCCAACACTGTGCAGTTCACAGGTTAAGTAGGTTTACTGCACCGTACTGTGAGATATTCTTCCTTTATGGACCTTAACAACACATAAAATCATCCTTAAGTGAAATTAAAAACTATAGGCAGCAACACTTTAATTTACAGTGTCCTTGTTAAATGTAGTTACTATAGTAGTTGCTATATTATGCATATTTACACGCAACTAACTCTAAACCGAACCCTAATACCCTATAGCAAGTACATGTAGTTAATCGATATTACTTAAATCATACGCTGTAACAAATACAATTTGAAATAAAAAAGTGTAAAATGAAAAAAGTGAACGTTTTGCTTTTGTTTCATAAAATTTGGCTTCATTAATAAGTTGGTGATATTACATATACAGTGTATAGAAAGAAGTCATTTACAAAACCTTTTTCAAAAAGCAATCAACATTTGTAATCAATCTCAAAATGAAATCAGAAGGATTTTTTCTTAATTTCTTGTTCTTGCTGTCATGAACAATGTGTTTCACACCATCCAACTAAATAATAAAAGTGATTTAAGCAGCACTGCAGCAGCAAATCTGTGTCGGCAGGAGGGTGATGATGCAACGATTTGATCATTTGCATGCATCAGCCGTTATAAACTGCAGTATTAGTATGGAAAAATAATAAGATTTTAAAACAAACAAATATAGTGTTTAGTGCAAACAATGTTACTGACATCACAAAAAACAAAACCAACAATTTTAAGATGCATAAATTAATAAATGGATTTGCCTTATGTATGCATTTAATTTCTCATCCAAGAAATTATGACTCTGAAGCCATTATTAAAGCGATAGCTCACCCAAAAATTAAAATTCTGTCATTTATTTACTCACTTGTTCTTCCCAACTTTCTTTTTAGTGCTGAAGACAAAAGAAGATATTTTGAACCAAACTGATTTGGTTCTCACATTTCTCAAAATATCTTCTTTTGTGTTCAGAATTCAGATTTGGAATGACATGACAGTGAGTAAATTACATCAATTTTTGGATAAACTACTCCTTTAAGTCTAGTGATAGCTGAAAATGTGCCTGGTTCATTAATTCTTTCATACAATGAATTAGACCAATAAGTGACATAAAACTGTGAATTACAATTACAGTTCCCACTTTTTCACAAGAATAGTTGGCACAGCTGAAGTAATTCCACATAAATTGTGTAGATGGAAGACCAACATGTAATAATGAACCAACTGATTAAGGAAAAACTGGAATGACATTGATGAAACTGCTGTTATTGGGTCCAAACACAGGCATTGTACAACAAAGTGCCACCTACCTGCAAAAATTATTATTTAAACTTCTGGAAATTAAAACAAAAAACTAAACTAAACTTAAAAAACAAGACAAAAAGAAAAGGGAAAAATGATCATATACAAAATCACTACCAACTTTTTACAGACCTACCAAAACACCCTATACTTTTCAAGATCACCGTTTTATACAAGTAGTTCCCATTAAACGTACACTTTGCCAACAGCCAGATTTATGAATTACAATAATCAAAATGTGTAATGCCTTCACGTGTAAATAATGTTAAACATTCAGACACTAACTGTAAAATAGATCTTAAGACTGAAGTCTGACATCCTTTTGATCATGAGGATAGAAAGGGTCTTCCTAAGACAAATGGCAATTGGACAAGGCCAGTGAGAACCATATAAATCAAGGCATCAAGTTTACAGTATATATATTTTTCATCAAGACCATAGTCAGACCTCAAACTATGATTAAATATTTACAAAAATGTAAAACACTTTAACAACCTGAGCCGCAGCTCATTTACGAAAAAAAGAAAAGAAAAAAGTAAGGCCTTTTGAAGATGACCAGACTGTTGGTTATTCTAGTGTGTTTGACTTTTCAAAGGTGCTTTTTTTTTTTTTTTTTTTTTACAGACATTGAACCATTTTTGGTGTTGGTGTACCACTGTTGTTCAGTCTGTATGGATACGGTTTGAAAAAGGTCTGAAGAGTGTCAAGAGCACTTGGGCAGAGCAGCGCTTCATCGTGAGTGATGGTAAAGCATTGGGAATAAGGCGTTTCTTCAGGTGAGTCAGAAAGCAAACTGGGAATGTATATTAAACAACCTGTAGAAAAAGAAAACAAGATTTTGAATAAATGTACAATGTGTTGTGATTTACAAGTGGAAAACAGAGACATGATTTTAAGGTGCGAGTTACCTGGTGTTGTTCAGTAGAGGATATCCTCACCGCTGGTTTTCTCTTGAACATACGAGGTGAAGCGTTTGAGGAATTTGGGGTATTCTCTCTTGGCTACGGCTCGCAAGACTGATGCAGGGGCCCAACCACCAGGATTTACTTTAGGATTACATGAACACAGCATTAATGTGACATATTATACTATATATATACACACTATTATACTGTATATAATAAAAGAAATATTGCAATCCAAACTCTGATGTACTCAGTGTGCAAATTATATATTTATGATATTTAGGGGTGACATTTTTAGTATCTAATATAAATTTTGTGGTCACTGAAACAGTTGAAATATTGTGAAATACTATTACAATTTAAAATAATTTTCTATTTTAATATATTTTAAAATGTAATTTATTCCTGTGATGGCAAAGCTGAATTTTCAGCATCATTACTCCAGTCTTCAGTGTCACATGATCCTTCAGAAATCATTCTAATATGCTGATTTGCTGCTTAAGAAACATTTGTTATTACCAAAGTTAAGAAAAGAAAAGTTGAGCTACTTAATAATTTTGTGGAAACCGTGAAATATATATATTTTTAGGATTCTTTGATGAATAGAAGGTTCAAATGAACAGCATTTATTTTAAATAGAAATCTTTTGTAACATTATACATTTTGAAATATTTACTGTCACTTTTGATTAATTTAATGCATACTTACTGACTAACAAATCTTACTGACCACAAACTTTTAAACCAACCTTTAGCTTTAATTATTTTGTGGGGTTCAAAACTTAATTAGGAGGGTCAGACACCCTGACCTGTAAAAAAACTGGCACCATAGTTGTAGTGCTAGGCTTACCATTAGCTACATATGTGATTTTACAGAGGATGTTGTCCCTGGTAATCTCTTTGTCTCCCTCTGGTGGGCTGATTATGGTTTGACAGATCATGGCTACATTGATTTTGGCACGAACGCATCTAGCAGAGGGCTGGAGAAAACATGAAGAAAAAAAAAACAACTTAGTATTCTGGTGCACAGCTTACTGTATACCTTGAATGTTGAATAATAGGAGTTTATATGCTTCTGGGATTCTAGTAATAATGTCTGTGATATCAAATTGTATAAGGAAGAAACAATTGAAAAAAATACTTCTGCAGTCCAGGTACTTACTGGATAGCCGTCATGATCCACCGAGAAGTTGCACACCAGACAGGTTTCTGTATCATTCTCATTGGTGGAGTGAATTTTACGAATAACCGATACATAAAGCACGTCCCGCTGGGAGGCAGGCCACACTCTCTACAAAAGAGTAGTGAGGAAAATGTATCCAAAGATGTCAACACAACTGCAAAAACCACAGGATTTCAGAAACAACCACCTATATGGAATGAAATGGTGCTATACCTTATGTGTCTGATGAATGATGACCGCTTTGTCCGAAAGTGTCTCAACCACTTGAAAGTTTTCAACGGTTGCTGTAAAAAATAAGGTAAATGTGTTTGCATGTTTAACCAAAATATATTTTCCATCAGTCATTATCGTTAACTAAAACTAAAAGTATTAAAAACAAACTACACTGAACTAAATTAATAAAATGCCTAAAGCACATAATGAAATTACTAAAAATTAAAATAAAATGAAAACTAAAAATATAAAAATATTACTAAAACTATAATAAAACTAACATAAAAACTAAAGTCCCTATTTACACCAGATGTGTTTTGATCGTTCAGTTCACTAGTGGACGTTGTGAATACAGGTGTAAAAGGGGTCTAAAATGTTTTGATCTTGTCCACTTGCAACGAGAGGTCGTTGAAAACGCATTCGACCGGATTGCTTTCGTAGTGTAGACGCTCATGTGGATGAATGCGTTTGCACAGCCACAAAAGGCCGCCTACTCTCTGCCTACTGACCTAATGCGTAAGCATTATGGAAAGAGTGCTAGCCAGATAGGATTTAAACTTTGTCGGCTGCAGACCCAAGTTTGGTTTAAGAAGAAAAAAAAAATGTACCAAGCACAATGTTCTCTCACCATTCCTGATTTTTAACATGCGCTCACCGCGTTTGGCGTGGAGAAAACAAAAGCTGATGCTCTCCGTGTTTCTTTTTTTTCTTTTTTTTTTTTACATGTTCACATGTAAATTGCATGAGCTTATTTCATCCATTAGATCAAAAGATCTTAAAAAGCCCATACATTTATCCGCCCATAAACCCTACACTCGAAGAAATCGGGACAGAAGTGGTAGAAAGTGGACAAAAGAGACAGATTAAAACACCAGGTGTAAATGGGAATGTATATCCCTGAGATCTGATCGGCCAAACCTAATACCAGGTGAAAACGGGGCCTAAAATAACACTATTGTCCTCCACGTATAGACATGTATATTTTAATACATACAGGGTCTTTTAACTGGATGTTGAAAAACAGTGGCACATTCTCACAATGTTAGATTAGAAGATCAAAAAGCCAAAATGATAAGCTGAAGTGAACATACTCTCCCAATCGTTCCGATAAGCGGTGTCCCAAAAGTAGTGACAGACCTCGTGACCCGTGACCCCTCTGACAGAGTGAGTAGCTTTGAGAGGATCCAGAACAATGCCATTCTCCTCCACCTCTCTCCTGTACACCTGCAAAAACAAATGTTGTAACGGGTTTGTTTCTTGTATTAATAATGACAGTACAGCAAAAAGCCAAACGATTGCAGGAATGACAGCAAAAAATTTCACCTGGAAAGAGTTTAAATGGATAGTTCACTGAAAAATGCAAATATCCCAGACTGTAACCTGAGGAAAATTTAGACTGGTGTCAAGGTACTTTTGCATTTTTCTTCTGCTTTGTGACTGAACCAGAAACTGCCCAGAATGAAGAAATGAGCAAAGTCAAATTAGGAAGGTTAAACCTGTGGAAGTCCATTTCAGCCTCAGGTTACAAAAGTAAAAGAGGGAATTTAAAATAAGAGATAAAGTCGCATTGTGAGATTTGTGAGATCTCAAGAATATAATTCAAAACATAACCGTTCAAAAGTTTGGGGTCAGTAAGATAAAAAAAAAAAAAAAAAAAAATAAGATAAATACTTTTATTCAGCATAGGTGCATTAAATTGATCAACAGTGACAGTAAAAACATTTATAATGTTAGAAAAATGTATATTTCAAATTGTACACAGAATGCATATTTCACCAAACCGTAGACATGCATTTAACAATACCCATTCACCTCTATGCCTTAAGTGCAAAACACAAGTTGGCACTCTCACTCACTGTCTTTGGTCATGTAATCAGTTACAAATATACTGGACCAAGATTGTATTTGAAATGAGTAAGATCTTTGATAAGGAGTTGGTTTTGGATACTCTATTGTTGATTCTCGGTCTGCCGGATAAAGCTTTGACTTTATCAGATGAAAAGAGACTTTACAATCTTCTCACATTTGCAGCCAGAAAAAACATATTAATGAGATGGATAAGTGATAAGACTCCAACTATATCTGGATGGCACAAGATTTTAATGGAACTAATCCCATTGGAATATTTAACATGTTTTGTTAATCATCAACCAGATCAGTTTTATAATGTCATAAAGCCTTATATCAGTAAGCTAGGGACTGATGTGTCAACTATCTTGATGAAGAGTTTTCCTATACATGTACCCCAAGTGAGTGCATGAGTTCTCAAACTTTGTTTTGTACTACCACTGTGTACTTAGTGTGGTTATCCACTTCATTTTCGAGTATCTAATTTTCCTTTTCCTTTTTAGTGACCTAAGATAAATCTGCTTATTGTTACTTTGCCGTTACTTTATCTCCTTCTTCAGTGATTATGGTTTATATTCATGTGTTTTGTTTAAGTTGGAAATTGTTCAGTAAATATACGGTTTAAAAAAAAAAAAAAAGAAAGAAAAATTTACATTTCAAATAAATACTGTTCTTTCAAGGAATCCTGAAAATATTGCAGTTTCACAAAAATATTAAGCATATTTTGATAATAATAATAATAATAATAATAAAATTATATATATATATATATATATATATATATATATATATATATATATATATATATATATATATATATATATATATATATATATATATTTTAGAGAGAGAGAGAGAGAGAGAGAGAGAGAGAGAGAGAATTATAAGAAAAAACATTATTATTAATTTTCACAAATTATAATAAGCTATAAAGCTTAAAAGATATTAACATTTTTTACTCAGAGCTGGTTTCTATGGAAGCCTGTTTCCATATCAGTGTCGAATATATTAAAAAAAAAAACAAAAAAAAAAAAAACTGTTGACTCTATCTATATCTCACCTTCATATCCCCTTCTTCAATGACCAGCTGCCAGTTGGCATCTCCGCCCACATCCTGTAAAGAATATGTCATGTGACTGTGCACCATCTCCTCAACCTGTGAACAAAACAAGAGGTATGAGGTGTTGCTGAAAGTATAAAAGCAAAAATGTCTTAGTTAAAAGCATTTCTTCACGTTAAGAACAATCATACGCCTGCAGTTCATCCACACTAGTGTAGTGTCATATCTCTACCTGAGCACTGAACCTGTGCACGTCATCTGAGGCACTTATGAGGTCGACAGAGGAGGACAAGGAGGAAGTGTGACTGCGAGGCTGAACCCAAGAGACAGAAAGGGAAACAGGTCAAGGGAAAGAGAGAGAAATAAAAATCTCATCATCACCCAGAGAATACAAAGCAGACTTCCACTGTAAATCACACTTCAGCAGGAGGAACTGGAAGAACAAAGGCAATATTACAAATTTAAAAGCTCCAAGAATTTCACAGAGCAGATCGACCATCAGCAATAACAGAATTGCATAATCAGTCACAAAGCAGCAAATGTGCTTTGATAGAGTGAGTACTTGATAGAGTGTTTGTGTGTAGGAGTGTGTGCTTGTGTGGGTGAGTCAGAGTGGTCTGACATACCTTAGTCAAGTATTTCTGAGTGCTCATGGAGGAATAGGTGTCTGGAGTGAGGGAGATCTGTCTAGATGCCCTGCACCTTTCTGCCTGGGACTGCAAAACATATCAGCAACATTTATATAAAAACATTGGCTTTAAATGCAATTAAAGCAGCTGTAAATATGCTTTGTAGGGTTGGGAATCGAATCCAAAAAGAATAGATTCCTCAATTCCAAAAGCTGGAATCGATTCAATCAAGGAGAATCGACTCCTCTTTAATAGACTTTTTGGTTACACTTTATTCTAAGGTGTCCTTGTTACAGTGTAACTAAACATTTTAGTAATTGAGTAATATTAATTACTGTATAATTATGGCTAGGTTTTAGGTTAGTTGCGTGTAATTATGCGTAATTTACTGTTATTGCATAAGTACATGAAACACATATAACAAGGACACTGTTAAAGGGCATCTATTATGCAAAATCCACTTTTACATGGTGTTTGGACATAAATGTGTGGATTTATTTTTAAAGGTAATGCACCCCAAAATATACCTAAATTCCTTTATGTCTGCGCAAATCATTTCCAGGCTGCTTTGTGAACTAGGGTCAGTGCTAAGGGACAATACAAAACACAGGTTTAGCTAAAAAGTTGTTACTCAAGGATGGATCACTACCAACTGTTTGTGTTCCAGTCTCCGGAGCAATACTGGTCATGGCAACAATGAAGGGAAGAGCACGCACTTAATTACAGTTCATCGGAGTTGTTTTACGGATATAAAGTTTACCAGTTTATTAAGTATCCCCATCGAAAAAAAGAATAAGGTCTGTATAGATTTGTTACTGTGTTTTTGTGTAATTCGATCACTGTGTATGTGAATGCAAGGGAGAGAGAGAGTTTATGGATAAGACTTTAATGCGCACTTCTTGTACTGTTTTATTCAGCTTTTACAGTGATTTTCTGGAGTGAAAACGGATTTTTTGTGCTGTACAATAAACTTTGTAAAACTCATCAGTAAAGTTTAGGCCATTATTCGGATGGGTCCGCTACAACAGCCTTGTACTAATAGTAGATAAAAGATGACAAATAATTTATAACCTTAATTAAACTAAACTATACCTGTTCTATCTCCATGCAGTATATGTTCTCTGGTTCTGTAGGCATCATTGTCTGACTCCAGTTTGAACTGAACACCATTACTGACAGTTTCTAACATTTTTTCAAGTGAATGAGATTGTCCTGTTTGTTGCATGAGCTCTTGAAGCTCCGCCCTCTTCTTGAAAGTGGGCAGGGATCAGCAGCTCATTTGCAATTAAAGGGACACACAAAAATGTCTTGTTTTTGCTCACCCCCCCAAAACTGGCTATTTTATCATGCTATAAAAATGATCTGTGGGGTATTTTGAACTAAAACTTTACATACACACTCTGAAGACATCAGAGACTTATTATACATCTTGTAAAAAAGGGCATAATAGAATCCCTTTAAATAATGTGTTACCAACTTTTTCTTAACGTTAATCCGTTACTCCACAAAATGGAGTCTATATTCATTTTCAGCTCTGGTTCCAACTAGTGGTAGACTGATACATCAACAAGGACGATGTCTGCCATTTTTCTACTTTTTTGTTCTGATTTTAACATCAAACCAGACTTTCAATGGTGTGTTAACACCCTTTGCAGCTATAACAGCTTCAACTCTTCCACACCAAACTTGCTCATCCATGTCTTTATGGACCTTGCACTGGTGCGCAGTCATGTTGGAACAGGAAGGGGCAATCACCAAACTGTCCCCACAAAGTTGGGAGCATAACGCTCTGTTTATTATAAGCGCACACTGAAGTTATGCTGTCTACCGTTTTAAATGGTAAAGCTCTTTAAAGTCGGTGGATTCTGACTGACTGACAGCTATAGCTCAGCTTTAACAGGATGTTTTAACATAAAAAATTGTGATTTGTGAACCAAAAACATTGTGGACTTTGTAAGAGAAAGGCAAGTGGTAAAGGTTTGCAAAATGGCTAAAAAAAAAAAAATTTAGAGCACTTTTAAGGTGACAACAGCAACAGTGCCACAGCTCTATACGTGGGAACGTGAGCGAACTGCTAGGCCACTCTGACCATTTTTCTACAGAACTGAAAACAAATATAATCCATTGGTACATATTTACACTTCAACAGTCATGATGATGTGATCAAACAGTGACTGAATGACTGAATCATTACTTGCTCTTCGATCTGGTCATGTTTATCCAATGCAGCTTCCACAGCATCAAAGAACTCCTCTTCATTGATCAGACTGTTTGGTCCTTCCTGCACAGACACATTTAGCACAGAGAGAACATTTCAGTCTGAAATGTAGGTTGTGTGTTGGACCACAGATGGACAGGACAGTGTGAATTAAAGGTTATGAGCTTACTTCATAGTCTGGTCCTCCATAATGAGGCTTCTTCTTCAGCTCCGTCAATGCAGCTTTGTAGGCGTCTTCAGCCCGTCTTCTCTTTTCAATTTCCTTTTGAAGAAACAATGTTACTCGTAGTTTTACTATATCCAATATAAATCAATGAATTCAAGATCTTAACAGGGTCATAATATATAATTAATAAATAATATTTTCTTCCCACACATCTAATTATATAATTTTTTTTTATAATTATAAAGTTATGGTGTTTGGAAAAGAATAACAGCATCTGCTGCATCCTGATTTATCCTTATGACCTCACTGTGACTGAGTGGATCAAGTTTCTCATCACCCAACAGGCATCACTGACATGTAAATGTACACTACTGTTCAAAATTTTGGGGTTGGTAAGATTTTTTTTTTATGTTTCTGAAAAACATCTCTTATGCTCTGCAGGACTTCATTTATTTAATCAAAAATAAAAGTAAAAACAGTAACATTATTACAATTTAAAATAACTATTTTCTAATTTATTATTATTTTTTTAATGCATTTTATTCCTGAGATGGCAAAGTTAAATTTTCAGCATCATTACTCAAGTCTTCAATGTCACATGATCCTTCAGAAATCATTCTAATATGCTGATTTGCTGCTCAAGAAACATTTCTTATCATTAGCATTAGTAATGTTCAAAAACAGTTGTGCTGATTAATATAGAACTTATAAAATAGTAATTAGTATCATACTTTTTTTTTAAAGATTTATTTAAGATTATCTGATGAATAGAAAGTTCAAAAGAACAGCATTTATTTGAAATCACTGTCACTTTTGATCAATTTAATGCTTCCTTGCTGAAAAACAAAATTTATTTAATTAAAAGAATTAATAAATAAATAAAAAAAATCTTACTGACCCCAAACTTTTGAACTGCATTGTAGATGGTCATGCATGAATGACTTTTTGATGACTTTCTGATGTCAGAAACTCAAGGCTTTTGAAAATAACCATTTTTGCTGCCTAGTTTCAATAAACCTTTTGGACTAGGGAAGACGTTTTAAGTTCTACAACGTAAATATGTTTGCATACCATTAAGAATTTGATTTGATTATTCATGAATCAACTCTCCTCATTTGATACGCACTCAGGACTCTTGCTGAACAAAGCTTGCTTGCAAACAAATCCCAAATATGTCTGTTTAGAATCCAAATGGAGAATCCAGAGCAGAACAAAGACAAGAGACAGGCTTTCTGACAGGTCCACTAACAGTTTCATGCTTCAGCTGAAGCAAACACACTCATTTTAACGGTCTATCCTACGACAGATGCCATTGAAGACACCATTGTGTCTTGCCTCTTTGGAAGGTCATTCATTTAACAAAGGATGGAGCCCTTACTATCCGCTCTCTAGACTTGCTTGAATTGCAAACAAGCTTGAACAGCTTGCAGAAAGCCAACCTTTAAACCACTCAAACCTTATTTTAAATAACTCAAATGAAGTAGAATCAACAATGTCTTGCACACATTAAACCTTCACTGAAAAACATTTGTTCAGTTAGCTAACTGAGATGCTTTGGGTGTTGTAGACAAGTAATTGTTGCATAATTATGTTTAGTGAATAATAAATCAGATCTGTTCTGAAACTGACAGGTGTGGTTTTGCTAAAAGCAATGAAACACCTCTACTGTTTGCAAGATGTCACATGAGATAATTACTGACAACACCCGGTTTATATGACTGGTGATAACTATCAAAAAGGTGGTTACGTGACTCCACTAAACCAAAACAATTAAAAGCCAATGGCAGAGCTCAGGTGAAAATCCAAACGCATGCACTTACATAGCACACATTTAGCAAGACTAAAACACATCAAGACTAAAAACACATATGTAAAGTGACTCTTTTAAGCACTTAAAAGATAAAGACAAATATCCAGTCAACTGGATACAAGCATGTCAAACCTACAGCGTTAAAGCTGCTGTGCGTACACAGAGGAATCCAGTTCTTCCACAACTTCAACACTGAAGAACTGTGTGCTGTAGTCATCCTCTACAATCCAGTCGCTAACATCACAACACGCAATCTTCAGAAATGGGAAACTCTGGTCATTTTGCAGAAAGCTTTATGCTAAAGGTCCATCCAGTCCTGTTGATTGACTTTAAACATAATGTAAAATTACACCAGTCTACTCCATGCGCCTGGAATTCAAGAAGCCACTTCCTGAATGATAATATAACGGGGGTTGGACTGCAGCTGGAAAAACTGGACGGGCAAGTGCGAGCAGAAGCTTTACATTCAGATACTAATGACGTGTGGCTTTGAAGACATGCTTCCAACAGTAAGTGGACCATGTGAGGAATGCAAGGCTTCCAGAGACAAGATGTTATCCTTTTGTTTTAATGGATGTGTCTTTGTGACTCATCCAGTAATTAAAGTGTTATGTGGGAAGTGTATGGGAAGTAAATAAAGCCCATATTAAGCTTGAGACAAAACTGCAAAGCTGCTTGATGCTGAATGCTTCATATGTAACAAAATGCGCTTGGTGGTTTCAATACTGCAGAAAAGCGTATGGTAGTCCAAAAACTAACAATACTTCCTGTAAAACTGGAATTATCAAAAAAAAAAAAAAGAGATAATTCTGCCATCATTTATGCACTCATGTTGTTCCAAACCCATATGTCTTTTTCTTTAGTGAAAGACTATAAAGGATATTTTGAAGAATGTTTACGTTACTTTTTTCCTTAATAGATTAAATTGAGGTCTGTCCCTTACGCAAAGCTTTCATAAGGGTTCAGAGGACTTATAGAGGACTTCAGAGAAAATATAACACAGGAGTCAGGTGGACTTCTTTAATGGTGCCTTTTTGGAGCTTGATGGGCTGTGGTCACGATGCTTTCATTAAATTGGAAAGAGCAATGTGAGCATACACTACCGTTCAAAGTTTTGTGTTTAGTAATTTTAAGTCTCATGCTCATCAAGTCTGCATTTATTTGATGAAGAATACAACAAAAACAGTATTATTGTGAAATATTACATTTTTAAATAACTGTTCTTGTTTAATAAAAGTAATGATTCATTTAAAATAATAAAAATCATTAATTCCAAACTGTAGTGTACATCAAAATATGATAATTCTAATTCATACATGTTTGGTGAGTAAATTATGACAGAATGTTCATTTTTGGATGAAATATCCCTTTCATTTCAGCTGCACACTACCTTATCGAGTCGTCTCTGCCAGCTCTCCTCTCCTTTGACCAAAATGTCGATGCAGTGGGACAGTGTGGACAGGATTCCTGCCGTAGTGGCTTTAAATGTGATGGCTTCACCCTTGAAATCGATGCCTGTGGAAGCTTTGAGGCTGTCCACAGGGAATACTGAGGGAAATTAGTAAAATAAATATTAAATAGCAGCAGTACTTAAACTTAGCTCTACTTCTGAAGAAATATCAGTTGCTCAATTAAATCTGTATTAGTGTCTTCTTATCAATTGTCTTCAGCCCCAGACAGAAATGACATTTAACAACAACTATCATGGATATAATGGAAGATTTCCACCATTATGGGAGTAAAAAGCACTTTACACTCTTTACTCTTTACACACTCCAAATTGATGTTACCACTAAAGATTATTTATACTGTATTCAGTCAATATGAAAGAAAATCTTTGCTTGAGAATCAAACTGCATTCAGACAGGATTACGAGCCATTTGAAAATGTTCAGCAATAGATGTATTACGCACAAAGTGGATTTGCTTATAACAAAGACATACAAAAAAATTCTTACATTTCTCTTTACTGCTGTTGTTGTTGTTAAGCAGATAATCTCCATCTGGACGTAAGGTTGGAAAATCTTCGTCATCATCGGATACTGCAAGAAAAATAACAGGCTTTTTAGCAGTTACAACAAATGAACAATTAAAGCAATTTTAATGTTCACTCATCCATTTAAAGGGAATCACACCAAGAATGTGAATACCGCCAACATTTATTCACCCTAATGCTGTTCTAAACCCATAAGACCTTTGTTCATCTTTGAAACACAGACTTTTTTAATAATCTCTCATCCTTTTTCTGTCCATGTAACCAAAACTTTCACACATTAAAAAGTACAAAACTACATCGAAAAATAAATCTATGTGTCAAATGGTTTAATCCTCCTGAACACAGGATTGCTTTATAGGATGGTCATTTTATTTAGGCTTTTATTTTCATATAAAACGTACCATAGAGAACGCAAATATGGTGAATATCAAATATTCACAGAATCAAATATAACTGAAGTTAAACCTTTCTTGCTTGATGCATGAGAAACAACTTAATTGGTTCAAATCAAACAGGCTCTTATGAAGGATGAAGCATTCAAGTTTTGGTTGCATGGACTTTCAATGGAGGGACAGAAATCTCTCAAGTTTCAAGAAAAATATCTTCATTTCTGTTGCAAAGAACGACATGAGTAAAACTAAAGGAGTTTGAATGGTAAGTTTTCTCCTGCCTGAAGCCAAGTTGGTCCCTCAGTAAGATAAAACTCCCTGTAACATAACCGTTTTGCTCACCTTTGTCCCTGTGAAGCTCATCTTTACTGTCAGTATCGGCGCAGTTGTCAAAGTACCTCTGCAGAGTGTCCACCTGTCTGCAGAGAATGTCCCGGAAGGTCTCCATCTCTGCTAGCTTTTCCCGAAGACTGTATCCCTTCTGTTCAACAGTTTGCAAATGAACATTCAATTGTGATCAAAAAGAAGCGAAAAATGTTGCAATGTTCTGACTGTGGAGGCAGAGGCTGATTCTCACCTTGAAGGAGGAAGCGGAGGTGGTGGAGAGGCCACTGGCGGCAGAGGTGAGGGACAATAGAGAGCCATGGCGGCGTAGACTGCTCTCAGACCCGTAGCCTGACTCAGCCTGCACAGAAAACACAATTAGGTAACTTCACACTTGTTTAAAAATAACATTGAGTTCAACCTTGGGGCAGTGAAGTGTCGTGGTTGAAGCTGTGCAGTGAAAATTGACAGAACTGAGCATTTCTGAGACTTGCAATGAATAAAGCACCTGGCAGGTTAAATGCTTAACATTGCCAGTTATCAAATGATGAATGATATCGATGAATGATATGAATGACAGTTCTGTGGCAGAACTAATGGCAGCATTTTATTTTTAAGACAAAGTTGGATGAGACCCACATCTGATATTTTATTTAACACTGAATTACAAGCTTGATGATTAAATATTAGTTACCCAGCAGCGTCAAACCTAATTATTATGAGCTTAGCTTTACCAAAGTAAGATTTGTATATTCACAATTAATTGAATGCGTGCAAAAAAATGTTAAATCAAATTCCTCAATCAGTTTATGAATGGATAAATGTTTAGAATGGAAAAAAGAAAAATCGGTTTTCAATTCTCAAGAATCTCAACCCTACTTCCATAGTATGGGAAAAAAAAAAAAAAAAAAAATACTATGGAAGTCAATGGGGCTCATCATCGGTTTGGTTACTAACATTCTTTAAAATATCTTCTTTTGAGTTCAGCAGAACAATTCATACAGGTTTGGAACAACTTGAGGTTGAGTAAATGATAACAGATTTTCATTTTTGGGTGAACTATCCCTTTCTATTCATCACAAAAGATACTGTAAATTCAGTTCCCAGCAAAGCCTTGAAGGAATCTAGGTATAGACTGAAAATGTGCGTGACACATACAGTTGTGCATTGTTCTAAGAAAAAGAAAGTTCTAAATGTACTTTTCTGATAATGTACACTACCAGGACATTCACACTTGCCAACCCGCCAGATGTGGGTAGATTTCAGCAGTGGTGTGTAAAGCAGTCACTCCTACTAGTCACTTTGGCAGATTGAATTTTATATATGATCTACATTTTTTAAATTGTAGTCTTTTAAAAAGGCATCTGAAACTAAGTGAAACTAAGTGAAAGATAAATAACTGGCTTAAATCCATTTTTTTGGGGTGAAAATACTAACGTGCCTAAGACTTTTGCACAGTGCTGTATATCGATACTGAAATATCTGAAACGCTTCCAATGATCATTTTCCGCAGAATACAGTACACTATACCAGCTGTGCTTTCTCGCTCTCTCATCTCTCAGACAGCAAGTTGACACACAAACCCACCACCTCTCACTCACTCATTTTAATTGCCTCGGATGAATATTGATAGAGTTACAGGGCACAATACGCACAATCCAAAATTCAAATGTGCGTATTGTGCATAATTTTACTCATTCCCGCAGATTTTCTGCACACACCCAAAGTACTAAATTGAGTTGCTTATTGCGCTTAAACAATCAAATCAAATCAACAATTAAATCAAATTCACACAAAATAATGTCAAAATGCCAGTCTTGGTGAGTATTCACATAAACACATCAATTATGTTTTAAGTGAATGTAAACAGTTGAGAAAGAAAACGAGTGTGTGTAACAGCATAATGGATCCGTGCGTCAGGTGACAACAGCCTAATATACCTGCTGCCAAATTATGAGATAATATTAAAAATATCGATATGGCAGTTGTTCCCCATGTAGGGCCCTATGATTCCCGCGATGCAGAAAACGCGGACGGAATCGCGGAATCCATTCATAAAAATGGAGTTTACTATATATAGCGGAATGTCACGGAATTTTGTCAATTTTTTGATGAATGAATAAAAAGCAGGTCAGTACACTTAAATTAAATCGCGATATAGACTAGTCTCTGTAAATATTAAACCGCAAAAAGACTATTTAAATATGAATCCTGCATGTCTGTGTGTCAGTGAAATTATTGGCACAGAAGCACGGTTTCATTTACCTCACACCCACACACACTAAAGCACGTGTGATGCTCGTGGTGTTTTCATCCTCCGTTGCCTCACTATATGAGGAAATGAACGCACAAAATTCATCTCTAGACTCAAAACTCAAAGCTCTTGGCAACCCGTCAAAAAAGTTTGATTTAACTTGACAGAAACATTACTTGTACAGTAGAATTTAGATACGTTTCAATGTAATAATAATACTAACACTAATAGACTTACAATCTCAGTTTTTCTTCAACAATCTCAGTTTTTCTTCCATGTTTTAATTTTAACAGTAAAGCTCGTTTGTGCAGCACTTTGTTTGATAAAAAATGTTTAATTTCATGATTAAAATAAATTCATGTTAATTCATAAAAATACATTTTTTAATTAATAAATTAGTTGTTTTTAAGAATTCAGTTAATCAGACATTCATTTGTTAAAACTGAATTTAACCATTAAAATTGGGAATTTGGGAAAAAATAAAACTGATTTCATAGGGAAATCAGTATAAATGTCATAATTGTGGCCAGTGAAAATGCTGAGTGGCTAGTAACTTTGGAAAACCACTAACTACAGTGGCTGGTAAGCAAAAAAATGTTAATGCCAAGCCTTGTACACTACCATTAAAATGTTTGGGTTTAGTAAGATTTTTTTAAATATTAATATTTATATTTTTGAAATGAATAAATACTTATATTAAGCAAGGAGGATGCATTAAAATGATCAAAAGTGACAGTAAATACATTTATAATGTTTAAAAAAAATTCTATTTCAAATAAATGTTATTTTTAACTTTATATTCAAATAATTTGGGGGGAAAAAAGGTTAAAATATTAAACTGTTTTCAACTGAAAATTCAACTTTGCCATTACAGGAATAAATGACACTTTAAAATATATTAAAACAGAAAATAGCTATTGTACATTGTAATAACATATCAAATAAATGCAGCATAACAGACCTCATTTCAAAAACCGACCCCAAACCTTTGATGATAGTGTAAAAAGTCACGTTAAGTGCAATCAGTACTCACATGCAACTCCTTTATTTGGTCAGAAGACACTGTACCTGACTGCAAAAGCCTTTGTTTCAGTCCTTCCATGAGTGCACTGTAAAACTGCTGACACTTGGCTTGTGGAAGATTTCATTTTATAAAGTGCTTTAACTAATAACCAATGACAGAGTGGCAGGTTGTTAAATGAAAATACTACTACTATACTAAATACTACTATATGGATAATCCTTAAAAACAAAAAAAAAAAACAACAACAAAAAAAAAAAAACATATTTGAGAAAAAGCTGGAATAACCTGCTTCAGTCCTGCTTCATCCCAATCAATGAATGATAGAAATTGATTACTGTAATTGAATTCCCCAGCAAAATAATGTCACTGGTCATGAAAACATGATGAACGGCTGAGTAAGAGTGCTGGATGGTGAAAAGTAAATGACATAAGTTAAAATGCTAATGTGCTAAAGCCCACCATTTGCCCATTCCAGCAGCCAAAGCAGGACAAGGCACTGCTGCAGTTCTGAGTACTTGGCCCCAGCATGACCACCACTCTTTCCAGACGCTCCCAAAAGCGTTCCTTCTCGAGGCAGTCACAGAATTTCCCAGTTCTTTCTTCAGACACTCCAACAAATCCTAGTTCTCTATCTGGACACTCCAAAAAATCCAAGTTTTCTCTCCGTACACTCCAAGAATTCCCAGTTCTCTTGCTGGACACTCCCAGAATTCCCAGTGCACTGACTGCAGACTATTCACCAGCACATGGTCAAGCAGCAATGAAGGAGACGACGAATGTCTGTCTGTTTTCAGCTTTAAAGCAGCAGTAATGCCATTAGCGTTCGCAATGATGTGAAGAAATTATGTGAGGTGGTTTTTTGAGGCAGTATAAAACCAGAGAGACTGTGGGTGGGTCTGCAAAGCATGTGGAGGAGAGTGAGAGAGAAAGAGAGATAGATAGCTGAAACACTGAAACTCCCAGAGCTGCCGCACATGCAACACTCACCTAACTGCAATAAAAATCACAATAAATCATTCTGAATTCCCGCCGTCATTTTGGCTGCATCTAATCCAGCAGCATGTAAGTGATGCGTGAGCGTGCATGTTTTAGAAGGAGACCTCAGATCCTGCTGGGCGTGTGCTCTCGTCTGTCTCTTGTTCTGTACTCCTCATCTCAGCGCTCATCTTAAAGTAGACCAATGCATTTAAGAACTGCACAAAGACCCAAAACATTTAATCAAGCCCCTTTATTTTGGTTCAGAGGTCTTCTTGCTGTGCAAGGCTTTCATAGCAGCCTCTTCATGCGACTGAACATACTCATGAATTATACATGTAGCTGGACGATTGCGAGCGTAAAACGCCCATCCACCCCAGCCTGCATCACCCACCCACGCACACATACACACATAAGCTCACCTCGACGAACAGAGACTCGCGATAAACAACTCTGACCTAAGTGCCAACAGCCTCTCTACTGCACTCTTATGTTGGGGGATTGGTGATTCAAATAACATTTTTAGATTTGAAGCCACACGGAGCAGTAATAAGAGGCAGGTTGAAACAACAGATTCATCAGGTCAGTTTGTGTTTAGATAAGAGATTTTGGGGAGATAGATGGACATGAGTAAAGCTTTAAATATTGTATTTTATGTGGTACCATCTATAAGCATACCACATATACAATTATGGGACTGTATAACAGTCATGCAGAAATGTAGAACTGAATAAACCTTTGCACTGCACTGACCAAAAAAAAAAATAGACACACTAATTCACTTTAATAAGAACACTTGTTAACCAGTGGCGTAGCGGACAGGCACGCAGGGCAAGCACTGCAGGGGGGCCCCACAAAGCACCCTCAGTTGATAATGTAATATATTGGTGAATAAGATTTGGCAAAAGCTCATAGCAGGTGCTCTGTAGAAGAGGGCTGCACAACGATTAATCGAGATTAATCGTTTGCAAAATAAAAGTAGACTTATATAGAATATATGTGTGTGTTCTGTGTATAATAATTATGTATATATAAATACACACACATGTATAAATTTAAGAAATATATGCATGTATAAATAAAAATATGTATTTATATATATTTGATATCACACATAAATATAAATATTTTATATATAAATATTTTTCTTAAATATATACATGTATGTGTGTCTATTTATATATACATAATTATTATACACCGAACACCCACATATTATGTAAACAGACTTTTATGTTGCAAACGATTAATCGTTGTGCAGCCCTACTGTAGAATGTCAAATGTTTCTTTTTACAACATTTTTTTTGCAGCAGTGAGCAATGTAGCCAATTACAGACACATATCTGTTGATCTCTTGAATACAATGGCCATTCAGAGGTATTAAAGTTAGAATCCACTGCAGTGGAATTCAGTGCTGAATTCTGGATGCTCAACAAATCCTCTCATTAACAAACAAAGTGTGTAAATAAAAGATTCATTGTGCAGTGTAGACAGCTTCATTGATTATAACAAAACTTTGTGAGACTGCAATGAACTGAGATGAGTGACAGCTTTTCATTGATTATAAAGAGCACTGTTTACATGCTTTCAAGGCTAAATAATCCACTGAATAAAAGTTGTGTTCTTCATGCTGCTATGAGGACCGACAGCCTCATCCACATATAAATGCAGAATTACCTCACGAAATTGCAAAAACTGACATAGTAATAAACATACCACGGGACAAAAATATGGCATGTCAAAATAGATACACATAAAACAATGTAAAAGCACACTAATAAATTAATGGAAATTAATTGAAATTCTATTTCAATTTTTCGTAGTAAAAGTAATGACTTTTAAATAATCTTACACCCCCCACTTGCGTTTCACGGATTTGTGCTAGGCCACTGTTGGAAACATGAGGTTTTTGAGTAATTGTACTATTGTGTTTCAGAATGAATTTTTGTTTTTATTGTTTTTACATTTGTATTGCAATAAGAAGAGTTTGAAACCAGAAAACCAGAAACAATTTCCATGCAATAAAAGTGATTAGAGAATGGGCAGTCCAAAAATAAAGTAAATAAATGTGGTCCATACAAGTCATCCGATATTTCCGACATATTCTAAAGCCCTATTCGGATGATAATTGTTTTTCATGTGGACATCTGTAAAAATAAATTTGATTGACACCTCGGTGATAAAACTCATGCATTCGGATGCAAATGGCATTTTATTCACAGTGGAGGAGCGAGTTCTATGATTCTACAAAACCGGGAACGCGCTGCTCACATGGTCAGTTTGATGGTTGTCAGCTGTAAATAAATTGCCATAAGCTTGGAATAATAAGAATAAATTTAGATTTAATAATAGGAAAATAATATTCCATGTATTATTTAATTATTTAAATCTCCTATTTAAAAATTGTTGAAATGGTTTTCTGTCTTGCATTTTATCTCTCAAAATGACCAATACAAATTAAATAAAAATGTGGAAATTAGCAGAAATAAGTTAATGCACCCTCTTATTTACATAAGGCAAACAAAGTTGCTTGGTTTATATTTTTTAAAGGGTTAGTTCACCCAAAAATGAAAATAATGTCATTTATTACTCACCCTCATGTCGTTCCACACCCATAAGACCTTCGTTCATCTTTGTTCACACAAATTAAGATATTGTTGATGAAATCCGATGGTCAGTGAGGCCTCTATTGAGAGCAAAGCCATTGAAACTCAAGGTCCATAAAGGTACTAAAAACATATTTAAAACAGTTCATGCGAGTTCAGTGGTTTGATCTTAATATTATAAAGCGAAAAGAATACTTCTTGGGCGCCAAATACTTTTTGGGTGTTTTTAGTACCTTTATGGACCTTGAGAGTATCAATGGCTTTGCTCTCAATGGAGGCCTCGCTGAGCCATTGGATTTCATCAACAATATCTTAATTTGTGTTCTGAAGATGAACGAGGGTCTCACGGGTGTAGAACGACATGAGGGTAAGTTATTAATGACATTTTCATTTTTGGGTGAACTAACCATTTAATGTATATAATTATATGTACATAATACATATTTTAAAATTGTTTTGCATAAAGTACCTGTTCCTGATATAATAATGACCCATTTCAAATCTTTGTGCTTTTCTCCTCTTTCTTCTTTTTGTTCTTAACTGCTCCCCATCACTGCAGTGATGCAACACTGTTCTTGTAAATACTTTCCATCATTTAAGTAATGAAAGTGTATATCTTTAAAATGCACATCAGATTAGATTCATTCCGAATGATGAAAATTAGTGCATGTAAACATAACATAGCTATTGAAAATTTTCCATAGCACAATGTGTCCAAGTCTGAAAGTGTGCAATGTGCATGAGATTGAACAATGATTGAGGGGGAAAATACTCAAGCAAATAACAACAAAATTCTGTTTGGTCCTTCATAGGACTTGTATTATAGTGCACAAATCAAATGGACCAGGGCAATTCCAGCGTTATGGACGTGACATTTGGAGTCAAAACTTGAAATATAAATGCTCAAAGAATGCATTTAATAGCAACATATTGAACCATCTATTTATATATTCATAATCCCTTACTAAAGGAGTTCAGACATTAGAAAAATGTCAGTCTATACAATCGTTTTATATTTTAGATGAGGGAAATATACATGCGTTACGGACGTGACAACAAAAAGTCACTAAGTTTTGGGTGACAACATATTTTTTAAGAATTCTGTGAATTACACTGCGCAAACCAAAAGTAATAGTGCCCACCGAATGAAGAAGGGCTGGCTCTCCACAGAGCATAAAATAATAATTTTATTTCATTTTCGCATAAATGAGGAAAAATCAACGTTACGGATGTGACAGTTTTCCGTTACGGATGTGACCGGTCTGAAAGCGGCACAGAAGACTGCTTTAAAACTTTCACAGAGACTTCAAGCAGGCATTTAAACCACCAAATATTCTATACTGTAAATCTGCGATACCAGTATGGTAAGACTGCACAATTTATCAACTTTTTACTAAACTTTATACTCTGTATTGCAAAAGGTTATGGATGTTGACAAACCGTGTGCGTTGTTCAAGAATCAATTTAGAGACCATAATTTTCCTTCTTACAGAACTGCTTGCTAAAATACATTGACAAATATTAATGTTTATCCTAAAGCAGTTTAAAATCGCATGTTTCCCCCCCACAGTCAGGTGAACCGATTGACATACACTATTGTCAATCGCAATCATGTCAGTTTTATGTTTTGTGTAGCCTATGATCACACGGATTTCGGCTAGTTTTCACAGTTTAAAGCGGAGTCTTGAGTCAAAATGATAAAACTTTATTTCAAGTCAAAAATTATTGCGATCTTATAATTTTTATTTTGTCAGCTTGATCGCGCGGATTGTGATCAATAGGCTATTCATTTTTTAACCAACAGGTAAAAACGCGACATCCCGAGGGAAGTGTCCTATGAGACACAGTGATCTTCTAAGTTGTACTGTATCATATAGGCCTACCCTTTGATGTTCATATTTCGTTCTGTAACTGGCAAAGAGGAAGAGAAGATCGGTTCATGTGCGCCTGATCTGCTTGATCTGCCGCTTACAGGCGCTGCAGTAGCTAGAGCGACATCTATTGTTTAAATTTTGTTATAAAAACGACTGAATTTGAAAGTTGAACCCTTTTCATATTAAAACTAACAAAGCACAAAGAGTGTTGCGATTATTGGATATGTTCTGATATATACGGTAAGCCTGAAACAGATCACAGCAATATAAAGAAGCAAAGTCATATGCATAGGATTTAATATGAAGCGTCCATAACGGTCACGTCCGTAACGCTTATTATGGTTGTTCAGAGCAAAGTAGTGAAATTAATTGTTGATCCTAATTAGCATAAACAATTTAGCTTTGCATATAAAGTTTCAAGTTATTTGCATTTATAATTGTTATGACATAAACTTAATCTTTAAAACGTTACGGACGTGACAGTTATGGACGCTTTATTCCAGCCCTTAAAAATTCATCAGGCAGTGTTATGACAAAATGAGTGTACTTATTTCTCCGGCATGCCTCCATCTTTCTACACAATGCACACTGTTAAAATAAAGTTTAAAAAAGGGGGGTCTTTGATCCCTTTTTTGAAAGCATGAAATATGGTTGGTTGAAAATCTAATTTAAGCATTGTTGCTTACCTCATATTTTGCGGATAAACAAGGCAATTTTCTTAAAATTTCTGTTAGAGCACATTTATACAGTATATTACAGACCTAAATGGACAATTTAAAAAGGGTCTTGTTCTTTTGGTAAAAACTTTTTTTTTCATGGTAAAGATGACCTTTGCGTGGAATTGCCCACCACTTTTATAGTTTTATGGTACTTTTTATGACATTTTTGGAACTTGCCAGCCACAGTCCCTATCCTCTTTTATTTTATGGAAAAGAACAACGGACATTCTGCCAATCATATCCAATTGTGTGCAACCAAAGAAATAAAAACATAAGTTTGGGACAAGAGTTTGAATAAATGATGACTCCTTTCATTTTCATTTTTGAAAAGTTGTAAAACAGATTTTTAGTCACATGACAAAAATGCAATAGAACTCTGCACCAGCAGATGGCAGAAGTGTCTGTGAGTGTAAAACTGCCAGAAAACATTTGTATTTTTAAGTATTTCTGCTGGGTTTGTTTAGTAATATTACAATGTTCCCAAAAGGACTTGGTCATTTAACAACCAAACTCACTGTTGAGTTCTCATAACTCCACAAAGCTTCAAGTTTATGCCTTTATGACCTTCAAAACAAGCAAAGAACTTAACATTGTTTCTCTCACAGACTCTTCTCAACACACAGAAGTCAAACATAAAACATTATGATACTTCTCAAGAAATGTATCTGCTAAATAGCTGCTTGAAAACACAACTATACACACACACACACCCACACCCACCCACACCCACACCCTTTCCTGGATCCAAACACCAGCTGTGTAGAAACAGCTCCACTCCTTTTATTGAGTTCAGCTTTACTCGCACATGTGAGAGCCATTCAAATCAGCACATTCCTCAGGACCCTGCCTTTGTAAATCTCTCTCAAGACAAGATACGTCACCACAAACCAATGCCAGACACAATAAATATTATGTTTCTCCTCATGCAAAACAATCATAGCCAACAAGTCACTCAGATAGATGAGCTAAAGTTTTCCAAGACAATCCCGTTCGTACTTCCCTGACAAAAAGTATGTTAAAAAAGCAGTACAGTATGTCAATTGAGTCATGACACAGTAAGCAAACAATATGCACTAAGAAATTTTCAATGTTCAACAAATGTTCAACAAGACAAGTAAATTATTTTCACAGTTTCTGTTAGTAATCGGTCAAAGAACAATGCCAACAAGGCAGGTGCAGTATGTACAGGGATGCGTTATTACTACGGTCAAAGGCACGTGTGAGTGTATGTGATAAAGAAGAGAAAATCTAGTTTAAATAAACAAAGTTCTTAGAAATGAATTCTTGTCCATTTCATTTAGTTTAAAAAAAAAAAAATACATGAATAACTCTAAAAATTGGAGTATTAATTGATAAGAAATAATAAAATATTTTCTTTATATATTCAATACATGTGAATGTACACATTTTAATCATTTACAAATAGATAATTAAAAATGTATATTTATAAACATCATAACATTTGAGGAGTCACAGCACACAACATCTTTTACAACTTGAACTAACCTTGCCTTTTCATAAACAGGTACAATTATCTGATATTTTAAGACACCTATTGACCTTGACACACAGTCATGAGGTTCTGCAGGGTCCTCTTTATGATATAATTTCCTGTTTTAGTTTTTCAGCATGTTTTTACAAATTGGAGTAAAGTAGTAAAACAAAAAAAATGCTTTTTCCCCCTAAGAAATAGTAATAAAGATTATGATAAAATAATGAAAATAAGAAAGAAAGTAGTTTAAGTTTTTTTTTTTTTTTTTTTTTTTTTTTTTCCCATCATTATGGTTTCAGGACAGTTGTATCACCCCCTAACATTTTGGATGATATGACACAAAAACTTTGACACTTTGCATTGCCTTCTTTGTGATCCCAACATTAAGAAAGCATGGGTGAACTTTATTTTTAACAAAGTTCCAGTCAGATCAAGTCAGTAAGACACTGTTCGTTTGTTTGCTTCATCTACTGCGGATTTGTTTTTAAGCAAGACAGTCTGATGCAGGCTTTTCAGAGAGACTGAAAATAAAAGATGATGCAGTGCCAACTGGATCTGACAGTTATGTCGCAACACACAAGTGTAAGGAACAGTGTTTCTACCATGTGTCACTATTGCTTTGTCTGATACAGAACATTTGGTGTGTACTGAGTATTTATATTGTAGTGCCACAGTCAAACTGAATAGTTATGATAGTTGTGATTTGCTGTACTTTCCCTTTTTTTCTGCATTTATGGGATTAATGTGTTGGATTATCATCAGAGAACGCTACTTTTTTTTATTGTTTTGATCTTTAAGCCTTTCACTGTAATCCTGCTTCAGTGAGCAACATAATGTAAGACAATTTTATTTAAAACACGTTTCATTATATTTAAAACACGACACTGCAAATGACAATCTATATGTTTTTCACTTTATCGAATAGAATGGACTATGAACAGCCTATAAGAACGACAGTGTGACAAACAATGGCACATTCATTCATTTATAATTCTGTTTACATGAAACACCGTAAATCATCCTTTGTCAATTATAACTGTGGTAACTGTGGTAATACTTAAAGGGTTAGTTCACCCAAAAATTTGATATCTGTCATTAATTACTCACCCTCATGTCGTTCCAAACCTGTAAGACCTCTGTTCATCTTTGAACACAAATTAAGATAATTTTGATGAAATCAGAGTGCAATCTGACCCCTCTATAGACAGCAATTTAATTATCACTTTAAAAGGCCCAGAAAGGTAGTAAAAACATTGTTAAAATAGTCCATGTCACTACAGTGGTTCAACCAGTGGTCAAAGGTCTTATGGGTGTGGAACGACATATGAGGGTGCGTAATTAATGACAGAATTTTCATTTTTGGGTGAACTAACCCTTTAAACTTTATTTAAGACTTATAAAGCATATGTAATAGGGTAATATGAAAACATCTGTTGTTTTCATAGTTTTCATATTCCACATGTGTAATGGTGGGGACGTTGAAAATAATTTTAATATGCAAAACTGTTTCCTAATTATAGCAGTGGACATTTACTTGCGGCACACCTATCAAAACACCTATCTAGTGTTCGAAAGAGGGTCAAAAACAGGATAGAAATAGCTTATTACTTTGATATTAGGATGGTTTTTTCATGACCCCTTTAATGTATTTTTGAATAAAATAATAGTTAGGCCAAAAAAAATAAGTATCAAATCATTTATCTACTACACACCTGCATACCTAAAGAACACAACAAAGATAGAAGTCCTTAATACAATACTACAAAAAAATACACAGGTTTTTCATGATTTACACAAACAAATCCCCTAGAAGTAACTCACTGTGTACTCAAATGACAGAACAAGGAAATGATAGCCAAAAAAAAGAAAAGCATGCAGGACACATTCCACTGCACCATGCCTCAAACACCCTCCTAAAACACCCATTCAGGTTCTGCAACACAAACATTATCACTCACTATCAGAAAGACACTGGAGCTGGAGCAGTTTATCTTGCTGCTTCTGAGGGACTCACCTTGTGAAGTTCGATGGTATCGATCCACTGCTGCCGGAGCAAAGGATGTTCAGCCCTCAGGTACCAGATGCTGTCGTTCACACTGATGTCAAACCGGCATTCATCAAACTCATGAGGCTGAAAGAGAAAGCATCAAAAAGAAGAACAGTTCATAACAATAAACATGTTGGAAAATGGATTAAACAGAGGTCATAAACTTTCCATTCATTCTGCCATTATGTTTTTGGAGCACCTTTTCCTGCTGTTCCTGATAAACAACTCCCTGCCACCACATCATGGATTTGCATTTATTGAATAGGTCAGTAGACTGCAAACATTTTCAGATGGCAGAACACTTGAACAGTAAAACAAAACCCAGACCCCCTAAATCTAGGGGAAACCACTAGCTAGCTTTAAGTAGTGCACAAATTATCCATAAACTATGGGTGTTTTCACACCTAGCTTGTTTAACCCTTTCAAACACTCTCAGAGCGTTTCAGCATGTATATGTGAACAAACCAAGTGATCTCAGACCCCCCTAAAAGGACCCTAAAAGCGAACCGTACTCAGACCACCTCCGGAGGTTCGTTTGTGAACTACAACGGAAATAGATATACATTTAAAACCATAGACATGACAGTCTTCAAGTAATTGTAAAATCTTCTGGTTAAAGCGCTGTCACTTCCAGTTTTATTTGAAAAAAGATATAAATAATTTTGAGATTGTTACAGATACAGGTTCCAATGCACACCCCTAATATGACTGCTGATAATTCATGATACCTAAAATATTTACCAAAGCTACAAAATATTTACAGCAGGCATGAAGATTATAGTACCAAATGAGGTTGATTAGGTTGAGCCAGTTTTGTGATGTGATAAACTTCTGATCAGTTATCCACTGCTTATTTTTTCTGTATTTTTTTATTTTAACAATTAGAAAGATGCAACAGTGTTACTAAAAACACAGAAAGCCAGGGTTTGAGTTCTTATGAAGTTGTGGTGTGAACAAGAAAGGGTCTGAGATCACTTCAATGCTGAAGAGGACCAAAAAAAGAACTGGGTTCTCTTTTGAGTTCACTAGATTGTGAACACCAAAAGGACTGAGGTCACTTTTGGCTGATTCCCTTTCTGGTTCACTTTAAGGGTGAACTGGGTTTGGTTCTTTTAAAATTAACTATATATGAAAACACCCTATAACTTACATCTTTACCAATCCATACATCTGTCATTTCTTTCTTACTTAGTTGCTTAATTTTATCTAATGAACCTAAATAAGCAGACAATTCGAGGTTCAAATGCTAAGAAGTTGAACTGAATAAACAATGACATTTGACTGTCAGTTTCATTACTGAAGACAACTGAAACACTTTATCAAAAATTAATAACAATCAGTTGTTGATAAAATCAACAGATAAATTAAATGCTGGTTTTGGTCAATTATTTTAAATTATAATTACTTAAAGGTGCAATAGGTGGTTCTCTACAGAAACATTTTTTGTTATGCTGGTTGAAAGTCTCCTCATATCCTGATAGCAATCACCATGTTAAACGATCTAAATGTATTTTTATAAATGTATAAGAGCTAAAACCAGAATTAACATCGGTGGTGCTTTTCCAAGCTGGAGAGAACTGCAGGAGTCAAATGGTCTGAAAGATGATGCCATGGTTGCGATATTTTGGACAGGTAGGTACATGGTATGATTTGAATTTGATGTGTTTTGATAGTAACGTAGTTACGTAGTTTATGTAGTTTGTGTACCTTTACGAATTAGTTCAATGACAGCAGCACCCAGCGTCTAATCGGGAAATATTTTTATGTTTTTAAAGTTACTCACTCTACCGTAAAGTTTTCTCTCCGATGAATGACACATGATGTAATCCAATGACATCGTGTCTGGTCATCTCGCTTCTGGTCTGTGTGCATCATGTGTTTTGGAGGAGACGTTGCTTTGGACGGCGATTTGCAGGGAGGGTGGAATCATATGCTTTCAATGCTAGCAAGCTAAAGTTAATTTCCATCACCTACTGCACCTTTAAAGTAGATGTTTAACTATATGATTAGTTTATAAAATCGAGAAAAAAAAAAAAAGAAATGAAAAATGATCAATTATATATTCTTATAAAATATGCAGCTTACCCTCAAACAATTTAGGATATGCACAATTTTAAATAAAAGAATTTTTGTTGGAAATTGTTGGAACACCATTGTTTAAACTGACAAAACCAACAAAAACTAATGGCTGCGTTTACACTGGCACAAAAAAAAAAATCAGATTTTTTGCTCACATCTGACATCGGAATTAGTTGCACACGAGTAAACACAGAAAACAGCACAAGATCGGATTTTTTCGCATCCGATCTGAGCCACTGCCAAATGTGGTTTTAAATCAGATACATATCCGATCTCTGGACATGCGACCTACGTCTAAACACGCATATCCAATTCCCACTGGAATTCCAAGCCACCACAAGGCGAGGGGCAACACGTTTGCTTACTAAAAGGTAGCTTTAATGTTGTATTATGAAGCAGACATGTCTGTATGCACTCGCACTAAAAATTCACAGCTTTATTATTAAGGTAGAAACTTTATATGTCTATTTTTGCCTTGAAACATTCAGCAACTGAATTTCAACCTCTGCCCGGTTAATTTAAAAGAGTTTTTTATTTAATTTTTTTTATTTTAATAAACCAAAAGCTTTACTGGGTAGGCTACTCTCTCGTGTGCGCTCTCTCCTTCGCTCGCTCTCTCTTTATCATTCATTCAAATAAATGTAATCTTACCTGCTACTTTATTTCCCTTCAGAATTGTAGATTTAACGACTGTAGATAAAATAACAAACGCAAATTACCTTTATTTTCCAGTCTATATTCATTCAGTCAGAATTTGCGCTGAAAAACATCAAGACACTAACAGCTGTTAACTTATCCATTCTGGCAGGTAATCGTGACCACCCGACGTGAAATATATAAATAATTTTAATAGCACGGCCATTCAAAACCCGAGGGCTTACCATGTGCATGCAAAGCTATCAATGACAATCATTTTGGGCGGGAATTAATGTAAACACCGATATCGGATACCAGTCGCGTCTAAAGTGAATGTAAACACACTGGCCAAAAAATCGGATACGGTCAAAAGATCGGATCTGTGCATTAAGACTTGCAGTGTAAATGCAGCCTAAGTGTACTCCAAAAAATTATCTGCCTTAAAGTGCCTCTATTATGTTATTTTAAAGGTCACTAATTTTGTTTTGAATGTCTCCTACAATAGATTTACATGCATCCAAGGTTTAAAAAAAAAAGCAAAAAAAAAAAATCCTAAGGCCCAGTCTGTTTGATTGGTGTACCGCTTATACAGAGTGAATTTTAGCTCTGGAGTCTTCCTCAGCACTTGTATACTCAGTTATACAAACAGTAATGTTGGCGTCAGTTTTACAGAAACAATTTGAGTCTTCATCTTTGTAAGTGCATGCAAAGTGGATTTGCTTTTGCAGTGCAGAAAACAGAGTCTTCTCAACAACACAAGCCAAACTCTTTCTGGCCTCAGTTACAACTACAGTGATTGAGAGCAGGTCAAAGTAGAATGAAGACCATAGGCTGCCAATCACATTATGCAAATTTGTTACAAACCTACATTTGTTTGTGCAGGAAGTAAGACTGGATTTGCTGTCAGCTCATTTCAGGCAGCTCCAAATTTTCTTTCTGGAGACAATAACTTTTGCACTTTGACCGTTGAAATGTTGCAGACCTTTTTACATTCAAAAACAGCTATACAACATATTGCATGAAAGGTAATATCCAAAAAAGCAAAATAAGGGCTAAAAATTAAATTTAACTATAATAATTTCATGTAATATATAGTGGACATACTTCATAGTAAGCATTTTCTGCAGGGCTAGTGGGCATGTAGTCTTTGGGACACACACTGATTTTGTAGAACAGCTCTTATCAGAGACAGATCAGATCCAGTCCAGAGCAGGGCTGTTGAATTCAATCAGTGTTTGAGTAACATCTCTGTTTTCTCCTCCTACAAAACACATTGAAATCAACCGAACACAGACATTCCAGAGGACACTCTGGGACCAGACCGGCTTCAAAGTGGGTCTTCAAACCGGATTCATGCAGCCAGAATATCAAAACTGGATTCTACAACAAACTTTTGAAATCTTGATCTACATCCAAACAACCCGTGATCTTTAACGGTGGGCCTTTAGTCAAGTTCACCTTTTTAGACCAAAGAACATCCCCTAATAAACCCCATAAAGCCATCTGGGCCACATTGTGCATCTATCTAAGAGCAGTACTTTTCAAGCAGTTTTTTTTTTTTTTTTTTTTTTACACATGCCCATTTTTATTGGAACAGTCAAAGCAACAACTGCTCCCAGATCACCCTTTTCACAATAAGATGTGTGATATGCACCGTCCATCACAGGATGTTCCTGTGGTTCTGCTCACCCTGTTCTAATCCTCAAGACTCCTTCAATTCACTCAATACCAGAACAATGTAGCAACAGTGTGTCAACCTAAAGACATACAATGCAGCTTTGTTGGACATTTAATGTCTTACTGCCAAGACTTCTGTCCTTGAACCACCTCCACAACATGCAGCAGTCCAGCTCAAAGACATACAGTGCAGCAATAGAAATTAAAATAACTATTATTTTTTTTATTTAAACAAGATTGGAATGATGGCTAGTTCATTTTTGACTCCAAGTTTACTTGACTTTTGTAAGAATACATTAAATAAATTGCTTTGGGCAGAAAACATGATCTTTCTGACAACAAATAATTGAAATTCATCTCTTTGCACAGAAAATAACCTCTGATAAGTCAAATCACATATCCAAAGCAGCTTCATAGTGTCAACAGTGTTAATGTTACAAAGTTCATAAATAATGAAATGACTTTAATGTCAGCCATTAAGCAGCTCTACAGAATACAGGACAGTGTCATTATTCAGCCCAAGTTCAATGTTGATTAAATTTAGTTCAATAACAGTGTCAATGTTGAAAAGTTATTCAATTATTAAACAACTTCAATAGCAGTTATATTTGAGATAACGGCAACAATTGTGCAGCTTAAATTTCAATCACATTTTGCCAAAGAATATAAAAAACACTGTTGTAAAACAGGTTTGTGGGTTTAATCAGACTGCATTTATTATATTATAATACATTATATTAATCTTCACAGCATTAAAGTAAATCATATGGGCCTATTTTATTATAATTTTTATTATTATATTATATATATGATTTCAAGTAAAAAAAAAAAAAAAAAAAAAAAACATTAGGCTTACACCGGAACTATAAGTGACATGAACAAACAGAATTAAATCGTTAATTGCAATTAACTGAATGACAATTAATCTTCTGCACAAAATTCATGATTGTGACAGGCCTCGTCAACAGATCAATTTATATTTTTAATATTAATAATTATCTTTTAAGGCCCACGATAATGATAATTCCATAAAGTAGTCGGTGTAGTCTTGCAGGAAGTTTAGATCATCACACCAGGATGTGTCTGTTCAAAGTAAGCAGAGAAGTACCCTTGTACTTTCTACTCAACCTCATGTTCTGCTTTGTCCACCTGAAACAATCAGGCTGTTCAAGAGAAACCCCCAAAACAAGTACGACTGCTTCCCATGGCAATAGCAGATGGATTAACACTGCATGACATACAGGAAGCATTACTGCTTAAACATTTTAACACTGTAGTACATATCAGCTCTTTGCAAATCACATCACTGTGAAGTCAAGATAAGCCTTTGATAATCATACAGGTAAACATAACAGATTAGCCTCACCGTGATGACAGCTTTGCTGAGACAGATGGACCCTCTACAGCCGTACTCCTTCTCATCTGCTGACCTGTAGTAACTGAGAATATTGCCCTTCAGCGCAATCCAGCGGTCCTGCCATCCATGAATGTAGTTAGTCCACTGGAGACAAACAAAGAGTTTATCATACTTGATAACACGTGGCTTATTGTTATCACTGCATGATTCCACATACTTGTAACAAAGTTTAAACCTTCCTGAAGGTTCAAGGCTTCAAAGTTCAGCAGGTGACTTTCAGTGTTGGGGAAAATGACTTTTAAATGTAATGCATTACAAAATTGCATTACTCCCTAAGAAAAGTAACGAATTGTGTTAGTTACTTTTTATGGAAAGTAATCTATTACATTACTTTTGTGTTACATTTTCTCACCTTGGCTGGGCTTGCTTGTTTGTTTGTTTTTAATAACAACAACAACGACAAAAAAAAAAAAAAAATAATAATAATGTAAAGGCCCTTTCACACCAAAAGTGAAATAAATAAGCCTCAGGCTTAAGTAAATGCAAATTCACGCCTGTACAGTAGAGAGCAGCTCAAACAAACCTTTCAAACAAACCAACCAACCATTCCTGCATCAGAAGAATCAGACGCAGGGGAAGAAAGTTCAACACTCTTACTTCAACAATAATAAAAACAAACAAACCATGAACAAATGTGATGTTATCTAAAGTAATGTTTGCTTATTTGTATGGTTGAATTGGATCATTGAAGGTCAGCAGCAAAGACATTGCTTAATAAAGTGAGATTAAATACAAAGTATATTTGTGTCATTTACAGTAACATTTAATTATTGCAGGTTTGTATCATATTCTGAGTTTGCATTTGAAAGTTTGTATTCATTTTGATGAATAATAAATCTATATAGTGCAAGTTAGATGATTAAATGCATGCTCACATTTAATGTAGAACTACAATATAACTCATGTTTACACAGCGTACTAACGGCTCTGCACCCAATTTCTCTCAACATGGGGACAAAAGAAGTGTCAGTCAATAAATAGAAGAACAAAGTAATTTGCGTTACATTTGAAAAAGTAACTCAGATATTTTGTTGGAAATTTAAAGTCCCCGTTAACCGGAAGTTGCAACCGACTTTACTTCAGTGTTGTGACATATTTCCAAGTGAAACAAAATATTGAATAGAGGTTTGTAATGTTTTACTTTACTGGTTACTTGAAAAATCTGATTATGTAACTCACGTTATTTGTAATGTAATGTAATACTTACTTGTAATGTAATGCAAGTACCCCCAACACTGGTGACTTGCATACATTATTCAAACTATAATAATTGTTGCCATGATGCCAAGTCTCTTTGCTAATGACTGTTATTTTGTTGACACAAACTTAAATATAAAAAAATCTAAATTTAGAAGTTGGATCCTAAGAATGGAAAGTAATTCATGTTTGCTAAAAAGATTCAGTGAGTAATTTATTGCACGCTCTAAAACATTTGCAAAAGACATTAAGAACCCAAATATAAATTGCACTTACAATAAAAGCTCCTAAATTGAAAAAAAATTAAGTAATTTGTTTTCAATTACATTTAATATATCTACCCATTTATTTATTTTTTAAATCTCTGCAGGTTTGGTCCTCCATACACTGCTAGTTGGACATGTCTGAAAGCAATGATTCTCCTATGTGAGTTATTGACCGCTCGAACCGATTCAGTCCAATTCGTTTTGATCGATTGTCACAAAACCGGTTCACTTGGTTCATTAAAAAGATTCTTTAGGAATTTAGGAATTCTTTCAGCTCATGTTACTGATAGTATTGGTAGGATATAACATGCGCAATCACAAAAAACTACCAAAAAGCGGCGTTTTAGCGATATTGAAGCAAACGAATGTAACTCACCAACCTTAATGTCAACAACAACAACTAAAAAAAAAATAATAATACTGTTGAACACTAATAAAAGTTGGAAAAACTGTAGTGTTCAACAGTTCTGTTACCTTGCTGAGCTTGCCGCCGAGCTCGTCCAGCAGCTCTGACTCCGGGTCCAAATCCTCATCTGAACCCGATGAGCTGCAGTCCGACATCAGGAAAGATATTGAAAAATTCCGCGACCGTCCTGTTTTTAGTTTTAACTAGATTGTGATATGAATTAAACAGACATAACACCAATACTAGCTTTTAAATCGCTTAAGGTCTGAGGTAAAAAGTGCCAGGTGTAAAAGCCCATCCTACTCCAGTATCAAACCTCTGATCAAACTAATGACGACATGCAGCGACGAGTTCAATATATCGATAGAGTTTGTGTCTTCAGGGCCACGCACTTGATCCTTACTCCAAAGATTCACGTGACTAGTGTTGCAAAAGAAGTAAAACATCAATGCTGCACGTCTACAACAAACTGTGGATCTGACACACACTATCTGCTGTCGCCTGTACACACACGTTTCACGTTTATCTTCTGGGTTTTAAAGTTTTGGCTTTTTAACACCACCCCCTTTCGGTAGTACGAAGTATTACAGAAACAATGTTTCACCTCCTCCACTTGTTTACTCCAGGATTCTGTCAAAAAATCACGTTCAAAAACAAACAGAGTACATAATTATTATGTTTTTGGACATGGTACCATAATAATATCATGACATTCTAAGTAAGTGCCATGAAAATACGATGGTATATGGATAATATTATTATTTAATACCATGGTATTAATAACATCTGAAGGCTGTGGAAAACCAGCAAGATTTAACAAAAACATAGAGCAGACTGAAACAAATAAAGGTCATAATTCATCTTATATTTTTGCATAAAGAAAATCAAGCATATTTGTACAATTTTATTTATAATTTATTGTAATGCATTATATTATTAAACTTATATTATTTCTTATTTTTATTTTCTTATTTATTTGAGGATTTGTTCAAATATTGTATTTATTTTTATGAATTGTGCAGCTCTTTGTGTCAACTTCTGTTGCTTTTAATTAACTAGACTTGACTTGGTCTTTAAAGCTGGCATGAAACAGTTGCAATATTCTTTTCTTTCCTGTTGTGAGAGTGAAACAGCTTCTTGGACAAAAAAAAAATGTAGGGCGGGACTTGATTTTGTCCATCAGGAAGTGATTGGTTTATTGTGGATTGCTATTGCTGTGATGTCATGTGAGTGACAGGTTGTCCAGCCCTCATCATCAGAGAAGAGATGTCGCTGCAAGAGGGAGGGTAAGTTATTTTGAATAAAGATTACACATAAATTAAAAATTAAATAAATAATGATGTGCACAGATAAAACATTTATAATAAATACTGCAAAATTCCATAAAAAAAAGAATTGTCCATTTTGATTTTCATGGTGACTTATAGAGATATTTTATATATATATATATATATATATATATATTAAAAATCCTATCACTGTACCACCAAAGTACGTTTAGGGTAGCGCCTTTATTTAAATAATTACATCCATATCTTTAAAAACATTAAAAATGATCAAATCAGATCTTTAAAGAAAAGAAAAACATAGTGTGATTATTTAAACAACTGTTGTAAATATAGTAAGCTCTTTGTGATGCAAACTGTTTCAAGTACACTATCTGAGTAGCCTTGACTAAGTGGGCGTTTACACGACACCGTTTTCAACTAAAAATTGGAAAACGTTTTGTGTTTTGGGGGCCTGAAAACGCAAACATTTGAAAACGGGTTTCAAAGTGCAACTTTTTGAAAACTATACTGTTAACGTGTCCATGTAAATTACAAAAACGCAAATTTGTAAAAACGGTGATGTCATGCGCATTATGTTTTCACTCTATAGTCATGTGGTATTTCTTTACAAAGTGACATCGCCAACTACTGGCCTGGCATGAATAATACAGCGTTTTTACAGGAATTGACAACGTTGTCGTCTGTGCGCAACAAACGCAAAGGAAAAACTTTTCTGTTTTTAGTACATCGTTGTCGTGTAAACATACCCTTAGGCAGACCACATTGTTCTTTTGTTCCGAATAGAAGCATGAATCGTCTGCGCTGATCATGGACAGCTATAAACCGAATGGTCAATCCAATCCTAATAGCCATTCCTCAATGTCTCTCTCATAGGACATGGCATCTTTTTGCCAGTCAATATGCCATCGCAGGTTGGCTATGACCTGAGTGTAACTGTCCCCTAGACTTTTCTTCCATTCCAGAAACTGTTGCTTATTGTAGCGATGAACACTTTGGGAGACACTGGGGTAGTCCAAAATTCTGCGTAACTGCTTGTCCAAGTCCTGACATACATCAGGAAAATGTGACGCAACATTTCTCAATTCTGATTCATCTTTGGACAAGTCTGTGGAAAGAACATTGAAATCATTAACTTAGGATAGCTGTGATTTGAAAAACATCATAACAGGAACATCACATCCTTGTTGTGCAGAATACTATGGCAAAAGAACATACGTTTGATTAGATAACTTCAGCATAAATATCATGAGAAAAAAACGTACTAAAAAGCTGTGGAGGAACGGTCAAGCCATCTGCATATGTGATGTATTTCCACTCGGCGATCCTCAGCATATATGTAGAGGCATTGGCATTGCAGCCATGATATTCACTGAGCACCCAGCCAGGATGAGGCTCAGCTGAATGAACACTGACCTCAGAAACCAGAGGGATCAGCGAGTGACCACTGAGACCCCCTGGCTGTGGAACACCAGCAAGATCTAACAAAAACACATACAGAGCAGATGAAAAACAGATGAAAACAATTCCAGGGTATAATTCATCACAAAATCAAAAATTCTGGAATTACAGAAAATTAATCTTTTTTTTTTTTTGCATTTCTTATTTATAATTTGTTATATGTGTTATGTTATTAAAATTATATATTTTTATTTCCATTTTTCTTATTCATACTTTGGAGAGAATCCTCTTATTATCACCAAGGCTACATTTATTTGATCAAAAAGACAGTAAAAATGATAATATTGTGAAATATTACAATTTAAAATAATTGTTTTCTATTTGAATATATTTTAAAATGTAATTTATTCCTGTGATGACAAAGCTGAATTTTCAGCATCATTACTCCATACTTAGCTCCAGTGTCACATGATCTTTCAGAAATCATTCTTACATGCTGATTTGCTGCTCAAGAAACATTTTTTATTTTCAATATTGAAAACGATTGTGCTGCTATATATATTTTTTTGTGCAAACCATGATACTTTTTTTTTTTCAGGATTTTTTTGATGAATAGAAAGTTCAAAAGAAAAGCATTTTATAACATCAGAAATGTCCTTATTGTAATTTAATGTTCCCTTTCAACAAAAAAAACCCCTTTTGCTTTTGCTAGTTTATATACTCATGGTAGCAACTGTACTGATTTACATGTACGCTAAAAACTTGTTATTAAAAATTTGTCCAAACATTTTTTTTTTTGTATTATATACATTTAAATGTATTTTGTTTTGGGCTATAGTATGAACCTTTTTTCTTCTTCTTAAGATTCACCCAAATACCAAGCCATGCTTTATTTTGAGTAACTGTTAACAACCACAAAGAACTTCGGCCTATAATAAACAACATCTTAATGCTAGTTCCCAGCCTTACCAAGCACAGAGGGATAAATGTCCACTAGTGATACAGGTAGACTGATTTCAAAGCCAGACTTCACCCCTGGGCCCATTATAAGCAGAGGAACATGAGAGCTGCCCTCAAACATGGACATCTTATAGAACTGCCTGTGTTCCATGGCCAGATCACCATGATCTGAAGTGAAGAGTACGACTGTCCTGTCCAGTAAGCCAGTGTCTCTGAGAGCAGCTATCACCTCACCTACAAATACAGAATGACAGTATGTCATTACATCAAATCCAGTGACAAAAAAACAACACTTATAAATGCATCTGGCTGCTCACCCAACATGCTGTCTGTTTCAGCACACATAGCATAGTAAAAGGCTCTTATGTTTCGGATCTCTTTTTCCGTGAAGTGGCCACTGCAGTTTTTGGTGAATGTGGAATAGAAATCCACAGGGTGCATATCTTCAAACCGCAACCACTTCGGAACAGACACTTGATCGTAAGAAACCTTTGAGAGAAAACATGGTCAGTGTCACAGTAGCTCAAATAAACTTCCTGTGTGACAGACACTGTTATTAGTGTACCATGCTGTGGACAAAATGACAATTATAATGAACCAAAATATACAAACATAACATTGTGTATTTGTAATAGTGTTATTTTTAATATTATTTATATACTATTATAGTGTTAGTTAATATTTTGAATTAGCTCTTATTTTGAAATTTTCAGTTTAATTTTAATTTTAGTAATTTTGTCATGTGCTTTTGTCATTTTTATTACTTTTTTAAAAAAAATATTTCTATTTAGACTTTAGATTTATTTTTATTTCATTTTTAGTTTTAGTAATTCTAGTTCTACAACTTATATATTTCAGTTAGTTGCCAAGGCAACATTTCTATTTTTTTTTTACTTTGAGTTTAGGTTTTATGTCTAATATTTATAATTTAAGATTTATTTCAAATATTGAAAACTATTTTTAATAGTTTTATTTAATAATAACATTTAACACTGATTAAAAGTGTGAATTGACCTGTTTTCTTAAAAATGTTGAGATGTACACAAATGTTTTACAAATATAAAAGTGTCACTCTTGGGATTTTACACTTGAAATTGTTAAACCAGGGTCATTTTTAACTGTGGGTAAACATAATCCTGGGTTATCCTGTTCACACTATTCATACTTTACCCTAAGACAGTAATTAATCTTGGGTTGACAGACATGTTTTAAGATTTCACACTCTACATTTATAAGCCCTGGGTTGACATCTTATTGCCTATATTAACACGTTTACGTTTATGTTTTAATAACTGCTTGTGGAAATGTTACAGCATAAATCCACTGTCTTAAAGGAATAGTTCATGCAAAAATGAAAATTTTGTCATCATTTTCTCACCCTCAAGTTATTCTAATCCTGTATGAGTATCTTTCTTCTGTTAAACGCAAAAGAGGATATTCTGAAGAATGTAGGTAACCAGACAGTTGTTGGTTTAGAACAACCTGAGGGTGGGTAAATGATGACAGAATTTTTATTTTTTGGGTGAACGATCCCTTTAAGTCTTCAGAAACAAGTTCAAAAGACGACAACAATTTTTAGAATTATCTTCACTACAAAGTGTAAAGAATTCCATTTTACTTTTTCATGTTACTTTTGTCTGTCACTATTTAATTGTTTTCCTATGAAACTGAATCTAAACAGTAAAAGTTTCTGCGATTGTAAAAAGTCCATGAATGTTCTGAGACAAGCCTCATTCACTTTCTGATTCTCTGGATTCAAATCCCATGATTAAGTGCAGCCGAAATGTTTTAATCATCCAATTTGAATGAGATTCTAACATTTACAGATTTGGTGAGAACATACGATAAATAATTTTTCTATTTATAAAGCTGTGGCATGCAGACTTGTGTTTGAACATCCTCATTGAGCTTTTTCCCTGCTGGATGTTCACACTTTCTGTCTTAATTCTTGCTGAACATTTACACATTATCTATCCCTCCATTATATCAAGCAACTTGCCTTGTTTAGCCAATACGGGGAGGTGCGGAAGGTGGAACCCCCGGCTGTGGGTCCTAAGGAGTCTGTGCGGTACGGGTGGGGAAGATTCAGCCCCAGGTACAGTGCAAATGGCTGGTTGAGAGATGCAGCAGTGTGCCGGATCCACTGGACCGCAGCGTCAGTGATGTTCCAGTCTTTAGTCATTACCCTCTTTGTGGACGCATCACCCACCAGATCTGTGACCGGACGGCCCTCTTGTCTCAGCAGGAATGGAACATCTCTGGTCCACGCCTCCACACGATTACTGAACAACAGACGTGTTTATAGAGATCCTGAGTAACCACAAGTGTACTAGAAAGTGTTCAAATACATTTTGCCTTCATATGTATTGTTTTATCATTTTATAAAACATGTCCAAATACATTTTTGGGGCTACACAAGTGTCACCTGACAGAGTGATCTCCTGACGTGTAGTCAAGTTTCCCCATGCTATGAGTGTGGTATCCATTCTTTCCTAAGACGTCCATCCATGTAGTGGCATTGGGATCAAGACATTTATAGTTATTCCAGGCCTGAGTCAAATGAACAAACTGTCCACTCCACATAGCTGCCAACACAAACATACACTTAGGGACATCAATATGTTCACCATGTTTCTGTAATGCAGGTGCACAATAAATATCAATATACATAGGCTGACTAATACTCTACCTGCCCTTGAAGGACAGCAGATGGGTGAATTTGTATACGAGTTGAGAAAAACAGCACCCATTTCCCTCATGTAGTTGATGTAAGGCAGCTGTACAACTTTATTTCCTGGATGAAAAGTTAACCTGCCATCCTTCAGAAATAAGAAAACAGAAGTCATACAACACAGATTCTGTCTTAAAACCTAGTGAATTGCCTGCAATGCATAAGCGTTTACTTTCTAGTTAGCCAGCTCTCTAGGTTTTGAAACACAGCCAGTATTTCTGCAAAGTTAGTTAATGGACACAGCTGACACGTGATTTAAAGTATTATAGTGTAAAATGAGTAACTTACGAAGGCATCAGACATGAGCATGACTATGTTTGGTCTGTCATGTGATGTCCAGTTCGGATACATGCAGTGAGCGTTCATATGAAAAATCAACACTAATAACACACGGAACGTGAGCATGTTTCTACATCCAGACGCCAGCAGAGTCTTAGAAACTACTTTTAAAGACGACGACGGTTTGAAAATGAGACTTCTTTGTGTCTTCTCTCCTTTAGAAGCGATGACCGCTCTGCATAGGCTATGCAATGAAATCGCACTATAACTGACATGTCCATTTACACGGAAAATTAGAAGGCCGTATTATGTCGGTTTAGTTACTATTTTCCCTGAGTAATCTGTAATATGCATGTTCATTTTTAGAGATATCCCTTCATCTTTTCCTTTTCCGTAAACAATCAGGTACAAATCGCCACCTACTGGACAACATTCAATACTGCCGTAGACAAAATTCATGAGTGATCCTATGAAGGAAATGTATTGAATATATAATTAAAATGATTTTGAATTTGATGCGAGTAGATTAAAACAATGGCCAGTAACATGCATACTGTATGAATAATGAAAACTGCATGTAAACTGGAGTGAAGAGTTCTGCTCGTGTATTAAATATATATTATGTTTAAATTAAAATGGAAACTTTTTTTATATTGTAATAGTATATAATTTCACGGTTTTAAATTTTTGTAAAAAAATAAAAAATAAAAAAATGCAACCTTGGTGAGCATCAGAGACTTCTTTCAAAACAATCAAAAACTATTACAGATAAGAGAAAATAGCAAAGAGAACAACACGTACTACAGCATGTTCTTTTATTTGCCACATTGCAGCAATAAGAATATGGGAGGAAATGTGTTTAACAGCCATGATGTCAGAGTAAAAATAATTATGTTCCTAAATTATGAAGAATTACTGTCTTTATGGTCCTAAATGTTATGCAATACATATATTTTTTCCTCTCTTGATTCGGGAAAAATTTAATGTTTTGTTACATTCAGTTATTCATAATATGGTTGTCTCTTTCAGTACATAGCCACATTCAGTCCTAAATATCTATAAAATGTGGGTCACACTCAATGTATAAAAGGAACAAAACATCTTGTTATTAATTAAAATAATACAGAAGAACAATGCATTTAAAGGCAGATTCTGAGAATTTAATCAAAGCAATTCGAGCACATGAAATGTTACAAGTAAACACACAGAATATATCCAGATAAACAGTTATTTCCACAGAAACTACTGCCATATCCTAGACAGTCCATTTTTCTGTCCTTAATTCCAATTTTTTGACGAGACCCTTCCCGATGATGCGGAAATCCTGCAGGATGGCCTCTATGTTTGGCACTGTGGTTGCCACATCTCCATTCACCTCCACACGGCGGGCATTCATTAGAGATGTCTGAGAACAGAGAAAATCATAAGTCTTAATTTTAATTGCAAGTCAGCTGACTTAAATAAAAGATAATGTTGTGGCAAATAAAAGAACATGTTGTTCTCTTTGCCAACCCTAGTCAGGGTAATAGTAAATAAAAACTTAAAAAAAAAAAAAAAAAAAAAGAGGAACCTTGAAGGGTTGTGGCTCAAAGGCAGATGGCTTCCACAGTACTGCGATCACGGTTCCACCAAATGGGTCATTGAAAAACAGAGCCAGATCTCCAAATGCATCCTAAAAATCACAAGAGAACTGGTATAAGATGGATCTGACCTACAAGGGTATTTAAAAGTCTATCAAAGCATAATGGGAAAAGATTCAGTAAAAGTGAATTAAAAATGACACAAACCCTGAGTTCAGAGAGATACAGTCGGACCGGATCATAGTCTATGACTGGCAGAGCTCCACCTGTGGCAATTGCGTCGCCACTATAGGTGCCTTGATGGTAGGTGATGGTAGGAGGATCCACAGCTTTAGCTAACAGAGGAACCTGCTGTGGAGCAAGGTGGATCAGAACGTCATAAGCCTCCAGAGGAGGTCGAAATACCACCTAGAAACAAAGAAAGGAAACCGTGAGGTTAAAGACAAAAAGATGACAGTTGCATAAATTTGCAGAATACAGGCTAAATATAGAGGAACTGACCCGGGCGTCCTGCTTTTGACTGGAGTCAATAAGATGAGTCTCTAAAACACGCAAACTCTCTGCCGCCAGCATGACAGCACGCTGGAGCATCTGTGTGGAGGAGACCGCACCAGTTTATTTACTGTACATATAACAAATCTATAACATAATTTGTCAAATACGATAATTTAGAACACTACTTCATCTACAAACCTGCACAGAAGGAGCGTTTTTAGTCCACACAGAGACCTTCTTGTCATTGGGAGTGGCAATGAACATGGTGGGAAGAGATTCTCTAGAGGCCGTAAAGTCATTCTTTATATCTGTGTGGTCAGCAGCTGAAACAAATATACTCATTTTAGTATCCACAAATGTTTTAGGGCACGCAAAGACAATTAGTCCTGCTACTAGTCATTGTGACTAGTCGTGGATCAAATGACTTCAGTTGTTCTACAGCAGGAGGAAAAATCTTTGGTCCAAGTGTAGCTGTGAGACATTATATTAAAGTGGTAAAAAGAGTGAATGTTCAACATTTTAGTTTAGTTTTTTATTTTTTATTTTTTTTTGGAAGAAATCAATACTTTTATTCAGCAAGTGAAACATTTTATGTTACAAAAGATTTCTGTGGAATAAATGCTGTTCTTTTGAACTTTCCATTAATCAAAAAAAAAAAAAAAAAATTAATCAGCACAACAGTTTTCAACATTGATACTAATAAGAAATTTTTCTTGAGCACCAAATCAGAAACTTTTGAACGGTAGACTACATTAGAAAAAAAAAGTTAAAAGTGAGCCATGGCTATACGAATGTAGCTCTCATTCCCGCATTAATATACAGTATAGCATATATAATGCAATTAGAGCATTCTTGCAATGCACGGAGAAGAGCAATTACACAACATATTAAGAAGAAGCACTCTTTGGTTTTCAACTTTGATAACTAATGTGCTCACTCACAGAATCAAACACTGCTGCTTTTTATATAACAAGTTTGCTGTTATGAATTATGATACCATTTGGTTCCTTGAGTCGGACTGCTTTCTAGTTTTTCTTAGTTTGCAATCAGGCCAAGACCACCTCGTTCAGGCGATCTCGGAGCGATTGTTTTGGTGCGGATCCGAGTGCGATTGCCGTGTTCATATTTGCCTAAATGAACCAAACTAAGCGAGGAAACGCACCAGGATTCGAAACAAACGCTCCAAACGAGCCAGGTGTGAAAGCACCCTAAGATGGTCTAAGTTCATCAACCACCCTACAATGAAACAAGTGGCGCTCTGAACAGTTCAAAACATGAATAAGTAGATGGACATAAGCTCTTCTTTGTTCCTCTCCCATGCAGACTTGCCAGAAACAGTAAATAAAACAGAAACTGCATTCATATAAGGTAAGACCCGCTGACTAGTTCACAACTTTTCTGAAAGATTTGTAAAAAATTTGTAGTCAAGCAAGCCCTAAACAAATCAAAGGTGAAGCTTACCTGTGAGTTTCCCATTTAGGTTAACTATCAGGGGATTGTTTTTCCAGTCAAAAGTGGAAATCAAATGAAGGAAGCGAAGGAACCCCACCTGAGGAGAACTGGAATAGGCGTGGTGTCACTGTACATGTATACAATACAACAATGAATAAATAAATTATCTAAAGAGCCATATTACCTTGGTGGAGTGAAGGGCGCAGGATGTAGGAAAAGTGAAGCCACCAACAGGTCAGCTGCTTCCTCTCGGATATATTCCAAAAGGAACTGAGATGCCAGCCAACGCTTAGCCAGGCGGCACACAACACCAAAACACCCATGCTGCTGCTGGAGCCTAACATGTAACATGTCAAGTTATCTATTCATCTAAACAAGCCACTTGCCAAAATAAGGCCAAACCAAACGAATGTATTGTGCATGTATATGTATGTGTGTTGTACCCATGCAAAGTGCTGTTTAGGAAAGGTTTGTGCTGGGTCTCCAGCTCCAGCGCCTGGGCCTCAGCGTTGTCCCTGTATATCAGCATTCCCTCAGGGGTCAGGCTTTCCCTCAGGATCTGCGGTTCTCGGTGATAGGCCACCTGGATTCGGAAGGCTAGCCCATCCTGAACGGATACATACATAAAGTATGATGAAATAATGTGCTTGTAACTCCATTGTGACAAAATATTATTACTATCATAAATGTGAAAAACAATAGCAACATGAATAGATGTGCACACATTACCTTGCTCACATCCAGGTAGGTGGGTGTTGCATTACATTTGTATTGGTGCTGTTTGTAAAGCAGTTCTCCCAAGCAGATGTGAAAGGCTGCTTTAATGTGGCGTATTGCCAGGTGCTCACTGGGCCATTTTCCACTTCCCTCCATATGAACAATGACTAGAAAAACAAATGACAAAAGGGGATGAACGGTAACAGCATATTCATGCATAACTCATATCTGTGGAGCTGCACTCAAAACATGAACATACAAAGCCAAAATAGAGTGCTTCAGGAATGAGTCCTGAAACCCAGAAAATGACCCACTTCCAGTTTCATAGTATCAACGTCAATGCATTTTTTGAATAGTTTACATGCCTGAAATATAAGGTTTGTGGTTAACACAAGCTCAAGATAGTTTCATATTTTATTCTACAACATGTTTTATTCTACATCAGTAATACCCCTTGTGATTTTTTTAAAGGGTTAGTTAGGGTTACCCTGTCGTTCCACACCCATAAGACCTTCGTTCATCTTCAGAAAACAAATTAAGATATTTTTTGATGAAATCCAAGTTTTTTTTATTCCTCATAGAAAACAACGTAATTACCATCATTCAATGTCCAGAAAGGTATTAAAGACATAATTAAAATAGTTCATGTGACTACAGTGGTTTAACCAAAACAAAAACAAAACAAAAATAACGACAATTTCTTCAAATTCTATTCTGTCAAACTCGTACGCAGCTGACACAGTGAATGCAGTTCAGCGCTTCCATGTTTACGCCCGAACGCCGGCTCAGTATTGGCCGGCTCCTGCGTCAGCATCACTTGCATGCGTAGTGCCGTTCACGTGAAAAGGCGTCGGCCAATACTGAGTCGGCGTTATGATGTAGAACCTGGAATCGCTGCAACGAAAACAGCATAGGAGAATGACAGGGGAGAGACAAATTTGTTAAATAAAGTCATTTGTTTTGTTTTTGCGCACAAAAAGTTATTCTTGTCGCTTTATAACCACTTGAACGACTGCAGTCACATTATTTAAACAATGTTTTTACTACTTTTCTGGACCTTGAATGTGATCATTTCGTTGCTTTCTATTGAGGATAAAAAAAAACCTTGGATTTCATCAAAAATATTTTTCATTAATTACTCGTTCCACACCTGTAAAACCTTTGTTCATCTTCGGAATACAAATTAAGATATTTTTGATGAAATCTGAAAGGTTGTCTATTGGACTTGTCTATTGAAAGCAATATAATCAACACTGCAGTCAAGTCGACAATTTTAACGATGTCTTTAGTACCTCTCTGGACCCTGAAAGTGTTGATTATATTGCTGTCTATGGATGAGTCAATCCTGCTCGGATTTCATCAAAAATATCTTAATTTGTGTTCCGAAGATGAACAAAGGTCTTACGCCACGGTGTGGAACGATATGAGGGTGAGTAATTAATGACAGAATTTTTGGGTGAACTAACCGTTTGAAGCTTTCAATGTCTTGAAAAAGGTGGTTGCTAAAACCTGGCTAAACAGGACTAGAGAGGTTGGCGATATTAAACGTCATCATGCCAAACAGTAAAACGCATCTACTCACTTGTCCACTTTTACAGTTTCATTGTGTTTATACTCCTGTTCTTGCAAACTATTCTAACTCAGACTTTCTAACTCTAGCTTTGGCTTTTTACTTCTGTCAATTGCATTTAGGCTTCAAAATTCATGCAAGTTATGACAATCTGTGAAGAATATTTTGATGAACAAAATGTTAAAGAAACAAACTTTTGTTGGTCACAGAGTTTATTTTCTGCAGTAATTCTAAAAGTAAATTTGAAAAAAATCCTATTGGTTTTATACTGAACAAATATGTCATCCCTGAAGCAATCAATATGCAGTGAGCAGAAGCATTTTAAAGTGATAATTCATCCCAAAAAATAATTGTGTCAAATTTCTCACTCTCATGTCATTCCAAACCTTTATGACGTTCTTTCTTACATGGAATAAGAAAGTTAAACTTCTAAAGTATATCCTAGCCACTCTATTTCATATAATGAAAGTGAATGAGGGTCAGACTGGTTTGGAACATAATTATGAAAAACCACAAAACGAAAAAAGTACCTTTAATAGGGGTGATGTAATAAGGGCAAGGTTTGCCCTCTTGTGGCACTAATCTGAGATAGTTCTTCTTTTTGTCAAAAAGCGAACAGTTCAGTTTCACAGGAACTGGTGGGAAAACCTGCAGAGGACAAATGAGGAAAAACAAAAAATTAAGTGATATACTTGAATACATCACACAACTGAATATATCTAGGAGGTGGCTGACCTGTGTGTATCTCAAGGCCTGGTGGGCACCCTGCACTGATGTAACAGACAGTGGCAGCCCCTCCAACTGCCAGAGCTTCCTGCTCAGATCATCATAAGCCTGAACCACTTTCAGACTCTCCTCCTCTCCTGTAGTGCAGATCTGGGTGACAAAAATATCAATATGAGCTTGTGCAGATAAAGCAACCCGTTTATCAATTTTCACACACATTTAATGAGTAGTACATTCACTTTTATGAAGTACCTCTTTGTTAACTTTGATGACATCATCCAGTTGCCCACCAACAAATCTCACACATGATTCAGGGATATCAGCATGACTAAAATGAGAAAAATTTACAAATAACATGATAATGTCATTTATGCAAAAATGTGTAAGAGAAAAACTTGATTACACAAAAAATGATTAATGCAAAATATTATGCCAACAATAAAAAGATACTAAATGTTCCACAGTACCACCTTGACATAAATATTCAATTAGATTCTGATTTAAATCTTAATTTGATTTGACTCATTTGGGTATATTTCAGTAATAGTATCAATTTTCACTATAGTATTTATTATTTTGAATTAAGTTTTTTTTTTTTTTACTAAGTTTTAGTTATTTAATTTATAAAAGAAAAAATTCTATAATAATAATAATAATAGATTTATTTTATTTCAGTTTTAGTAATTTAATTTTAGTACTTCAAATGTATTTTATTTCAGTTAGTTGCAACACTTTTTTCCGTCTAATATTTATATTTTATTTTGGCTTTATTTCAATAACCAATTTTTTAATAGTTTTAATTTTAGTTAACAATAACAACACTGTTACATATTAAAAAAATATATCTTTGTACACAACCCAAACTAAGCAGTTCAATTGCTATTTAACATTTTTTAATCAATACAACCAAAAAAACTAATCTGCAGACACACTAACTGAAATAAACTTGTATTTGACTTTAAAGTAAACGTCTGAATTGACTAAAGCTGCATTCACACTTCCAGAGACACGCAGCAACAAGATCACATTCATTTAAATATAGAGCTGGTGATTTCCAGCAACATAAGCGACAGTGACCATTGGCGACAGGATATAGTTGTGTCCAGCGACACGACAAAGTTGAGATATGTTTAATTTTATGCAAATGAAGAGCGACAACCAATAGGAGTGACGTCAGTGACCTGAATGGTTTCGTGAACCCAGATGGACCGGTGCTCGTGCTTTCGCTGCAGATAAACAATCAGGATGGCAAAGAGCCATATCTTTAATATTATTCATTTATGTACCGATTCCATTTATATTTAGGCTTTTCCTTCTAAAATGTTTGTTTGTAGAGGCAAGAACCAACATGCACTAACATTCGTGAATGTCATTCACAAACGTTATTAGGCAACCAGTAGTGGGAATGCCCACTAGCGACCTGACCACCAGCCACTGGTAGTGTGAATGCAGCTTACCACTTTTGCACTTTTAGAGAGTGTATTTAAGTTGAGTAATATAATGGCTAGTATAGAAACGTACAGCTGTAGAAGATGAGTGATGATCTCTAGTAGAACGAGTCTCCGCTGACAGGTGGAGTTCCCTGACCACAGCACTGCCTCAGTAATGGCTCCATCTTGGAAGCGCCGCAACTCTGAGCGAGAGCCCCACATCTGCCTGAACTCAGCTGCCTTGAAACACCAACAACAGAGAGAGTGTTTGGACACTGCTACAGAACTATAAGACACTTACACAGACATCTGTGCACATGTGGGCTAGTTTACCTTGGGGTCATCTGCTGGCGGTCCTCTCTCAAGAACAGAGAGAGCACGCTCAAGGTTCAGCATCAAACCAATGCTCACAGGCGGCTGGTCCTTATGCTTAGGAGGTGTACTGTCCACCGGCCACTGCAAAAATCATTTACACACATTAAAACAATGCATTCAGACTGTTTAGGAATGCTTTGATTAGTAAAATATCCAATCTGATCATTAAAAGAGGCATGTAGTGGCAATTTAATGAATATACCTCAGGGTCTTGAGGGAGTGAGTGTGCCAGAAGGTAGATCCTTTCTCCAAGCCCTCGCTGCAAGAGGGACAAAATGAAGGGAAGTGCACTGAGGACGTAGTTCCCGCTGTGGTCCATGAGCTCATTCAGGAGTGAAAGCTTTTTACAAGAAGCCTGCAAATTCACCAGCTCACTCAGTCTGAGAATGAGAGAGGGAAAGAGTGTTTGGAAAAACATGAATACAATAACACATGAATAGCAGGTTTGTGTTAAAGGACACTTACTGAAAGACATTGTCATATGTTCTGATCATGGCTTTGGACGTCATGAGCAGAGCATGGAAGCCGTCTATTGTCGGATCATCCCAGAACTTCAGCGAGAGTGATGCCTCATGCCGGATCTGAAACAAATCAGAAACATTTGCATTATGGCTGTCAACCGATTAAACTTTCAATTCCAATACATTTATCAAAATAATTAAATATATTAGAAAGCCACCAAATAACAAGTGTTATTTTAGTATTATTAATATATTATTATTGTATTATTGTTTGTTTTAGTAATTCATTTTATTTTTAGTTTGTCATTTTGTTGTTGCTGTTTTTTGTGTGTCATTTTTATAATTGTATTTAGTTTTATAACTTTTGTTTAGTTTAGATTATGATTTTATTTTAGTTTTATTACAAATTTCTATTTTTTTTGTTTGTTATTGTTTTAGTTAACAATAATAACACTGCCCTAAATGAAGATATTTCAATGGCATTACATTATTTTACCAGACAAGCAAATCTTTGACTACAATAGTGGACTGCTGGTAAGACGATCTCTTATTACAGTTTTTATGTACAGGTCAAGGGGCCTTTTTTTAAGAAAACTTTTATTTATAATTACATTTACATTACATAAATAACATTACATTTACATTAAATGCTAATTCTATAAACTGAAGTCTGTAAGTGAACATCACATTATCACTGAGCTAAAGTGATACTACATCAGAGCTCACCTGATTGTAGGTAAAAGCTGTCATGTCTGCAAGCAGATTGAGATGCCCAGATGGGTCCACAAAGACCACAGAGAAAGCTGCATGGAACTCCTGCAGTGAGGGCTAAAGCAGGAGAAAAGTGAAAGGCATGGTGATGCAAAAAAGACAAAACAGGTTAAAAAAAAAAAAAAAAAATCACTTCTGCTCACCGCCTTTGAGTCTGGGTTTTTAGCCAAGGTGATACCGTTCTCTGTCAGATCTGTGGAAGCTGAAAATGTGAAATGATAAAGCAGATGATTAAGCTGATTAATACACTTCCATAACCACCATAGTAACAAGTTATAAAAAGCAGTTGTTAGGGATGCACCGATATGATTTTTTGGGGCCGATACCGATATTTGTCACTTCCTCTCTTATTTGAAATTTTGTCTTCAAAATAGATAGTATTTTGATCATGTTTTAAATAAGCAAAGTTCAAAAACACCTGCATTAAAACATACTAGCTAGTTTATTGCTGCATCATCAAATAATTTTTAATGAACATGGATTGGATGCATTTAACATTCAGCAGGCCTACATAAAGACAACAGAACAAAGATACATTTGAAATAAACAGTGCTTTTTAGGTAGGTTTAAAAGTTTTCAGGTACAGGAATAAAGTAAAATAGCACAGCATATTCTTTACTGTATAAATTATATACATATTAATCCTTCTTTATTGTAACAGACTATTGTGATTAATCTTCTAATTTATTTTTGTATACATTTTAATATTTTTTTTTTTTTAAATATATATACAAGATCTCCTTTACTAAGGCGGGACTCTTATTTTGATGGGTGTTCTATTCTACGGTCTGACAAGGAGAGCATGCAGTTGTTTTGCAGATTTAAAGTTTGTCCGTTTATTAAGCATCGCCCGAAAAAGCATAAGATCTGTATGTATTTGTTAACGGTTAGTTGTAATAAGTGTTTTGAGTAATTCGCTGTATGTTGATGATAATGCAATGAAGAGAGAGTTTAAGGCACACTTTTGTGCTCTGTATTGTTAAGCTTTGTGGTGATTTGTTTGGAGTGAAAACGGACGCAATAAACTTAATAAAGCATCAGTAAAGTTTTGGTCATCATTCGGATGGGGTCCGCCACACTTATGAAAGTTACAAAAGTTATTTAGTCAAGAATAGTGTGCGATCTTTTGTTATTTGATTAACATTAAAGCGCAGACAGCAGCGCTAGGATTACGCAACAGTCATTATACAACTCCACACAGTTAATTTAATGTGAACCGCCTTCACACAGTTAATTTATAATTGTAAATTGAGCAAAAATCAGCCGATAAATATCGGCGGCTGATACATCGGTGCATCCCTAGCAGTTATACTATGACCTCTCTTACCAAAGAAGTGCAGTGCATTCCTGAACAGCTGGTAGGCGTTCATGCTTTTGCCCACTTTGTGTGTGGACAGAAGATAAGCAATTAACATTGATGCATGGAAGCCGCAAAAACAACCTGCACCCTAAAGAAAACAGTAACAGACAGAAACAGTATTTATTAAACAGAATTTGTGATCCGTTTATTCCTTTTATCTGACTGCCCAAAAACGGCATTTGTATCTTAAAAAAAAGTCTTTATATATAAAAGCGCTGTCAAACGATTAATCACATCCAAAATAAAACGTTGTGTTTACATAAAATGTGTGTACTGTGTATATTTATTATGTATATATAAATACACATACATAAATGTATACATTTAAGAATTATATACACAGTATCTCACAAAAGTGAGTACACCCCTCACATTTCAGCAACTATTTTAGTATATCTTCTCAAGAGACAATACTATAGAAATGAAACTTGTATATATTTTAGAGTAGTCAATGTGCTGCTTGTATAGCAGTATAGATTTACTGTCTTCTGAAAATAACTCGACATACAGCCCTTATTGTCTAAATAGCTGGCAACAAAAGTGAGTACACCAAGTGATAACAGCTCTACGTCTTTTAACCATGCAAAGCCACACATCCTATTCATCATGTTCATGTTTTTGTCTGCTTGATAGGACCATACAAATTTGCATATTTTGTATTAGAGCAGATAGAATTTGGTATTTGAGTACAATTCTCTCATACTGACCACTGGATGTTCAACATGGCACCTCATGGCAAAGAACTCTCTGAGGATTTGAGAATTAGAATTGTTGCTCTCCACAAAGATAGGGTAACACCCTGAAACTGAGTTACAGTACAGTGGCCAGGGTCATACAGAGGTTTTCCAAGACGGGTTTGCAAGGGTCGATCAAAGTAGTTGAGTCCTCGCGCTGTGAGTCAGGTGCAGAAGCTGGCTTCAAAAAACAGACGCATGAGTGCTGCCAGCATTGCTTTAGAGGTTGCAGAAGCTGAAGGTCAGCTTGTCAGTGCTCAGACCATATACCGCACACTGCAACAAGTCGGTTTGCATGGCCGCCGTCCCAGAAGGAAGCCTCTTCTGAAGCTGGCTCACAAGAAAGCCCGCAAACAGTTTGCTGAAGACAACCTGTCCAAGAGCATGAATTACTGGAACCATGTCCTGTGGTCTGATGAGACTAAGATAAACTTGTTTGGCTCAGATGGTGTCCAGCATGTGTGGCGATGCCCTGGTGTGGTGTCTTGCCTACAGTCAAGCATGGTGGTGGGAGTGAAGTGGTCTGGGGCTGCATGATTGCTGCTGGTACTGAGGAGCTCTGTTTCATTGAAGGAAACATGGATTCCAACATGTACTGTGACATTCTCAAGCAGAACATGATGCCATCCCTTCCGAAACAGCAGTTTTCCAACATGATAACGACCCTAAACACACTGCCAAGATGACAACTCCCTTGCTGAGGAAGCTGAAGGTGATGGAGTGGCCAAGTATGTCTCCAGACCTGAACCCTATTGAGCACCTGTGGGGCATCCTCAAGCAGAAGGTGGAGAAGCACCATTTGTCTTAACATCCAGCAGCTCCGTTATCTCATTATGGAGACCTGTGCAGCTCTGGTAAATTTCATGGCCAGAAGGATTAAGGCAGTGCTAGATAACAGTTTGCGCACACAAAATATTGACACTTTGGACAGTTTTGACATGTTCACTTAGGGTGTACTCACTTTTATTGCCAGTTATTTAGACAATAATGGCTGCATGTTGAGTTATTTTCAGAGGACAGTAAATCTATACTGCTATACAAGCAGCACATTGACTTCTCTAAAGTATATCCAGTTTTCATTTCTATAGTATTGTCCCTTGAGAATATATAATAAAATGTTTGCTGAAATGGGAGGGGTGTACTCACTTTTGTGAGATACTGAGTATATATATATATAAAATGAATGGAATAAAAAAGGGGTAGTGCATGATGAATAAAATGGCATAAACAGTGAAGTATAATGTACATGTACTTGTATTATTTTGTATTTTAATATTTTGTTTTATAAAAGGTCATACAACAAGATAAATCATTCCAACAGATGTCACTTTTTCTATTTACGTCACTACTGTGAAATCAATGTAGGTAATAAATGACATATTATAGAAATAATGTGGTCTTACCTGGTCCAGTTCTCTCTGTCTCAGCCACACTTTGAGGAGGGCCACACCTTCTCCAAAAGCAGGACACTGTGCGCTGATGGCCGACAGGAACTGAAGATGTGACAGTGGGAGATGATCTCCAAGAACTGTGCTGTTATAATGAGGAGTAGCAGGCTCACTGCTCTCTGCATGATAAAAATGACAGAAAAATCTTATGACATGACAGTATGTAAGCTGCCTTAGCCATGAAATGACTCATCTCAGAAAGCTCCTCATTACCTTGCTGCTTATTGGCAACACCTGTAAACCACTCAGTCCTGATGTTGTTCTTCTGAGGATGAAAGCGGCTAGGTTTGAGGAAGTCCGGAGGAGGAATGGCATGAATCCGCAATGTGACCTTACTGCTGTCTTTACCTAAAGGTCAAACACAAAAGGTTACTTGATCATTTTAGTTTGAAGCAATGATGAAAAAAAAAAATCAGGCTGGCACCCTTTTTTTTCTTCAAAGGGTCGCTTCTATTAATGTACTCCAAACACCAAAAGAAAATAGTCTGCTAAACAGCAATTAACTTGGAAGCCAAAATGATGTGAGCAGATAATAACAGTACTAGACACAGTACGTGTACGTCCATGTAAATTGCTTTGGCATGAAAGCATTTGAAAGTAAATGTGATGCACACTTTGAAGAAGCTAATGAGTGTCACAAGCTACTGTTTGAACAATTGTACCTGGGGGTTTGAGAAGTAAGACTGGGCGAAGCCGGTTGCCATGGAGACAAGAGTAGCTCAGTGAACCCACAGACTCTGAGAAGCAGAGTTGCTGTGCCAGGCCAGCCAGATACAGCGCTCGCTTTCGTGGGTACCGCTGGTTAATGGCATCCATTGGGTGCAAAATAGACTTTAAAGAGAAGATAAAACATATTATAACAGAATGAATTAATGCACAATAGTTTTAGACCAGAGGTCTTCACCCCTGCTCCTGGAGA